>OY731404.1:48748944-48888549 GCA_963425845.1 Sphenostylis stenocarpa | reverse complement strand
TGGTATTCTTCAAAAAGGAGGTGCAAAAAGTGAGCCTACAAAAAGAAAGCGAAAATAAGTGAAAAACTTAGAAAAAGAAAATACTAAGTAAAGATACTAAGTAAATTCAAAATGGAAGGTAAAGAGGAGGCCTCCCTTCTAGTCATGCTTCTAGTAATCCTCCTAGGAATGACCTCTCCCGCCTCCGGGGCAACTAGGGACTCATCAAGAGGTCTGCTCCGACTTTGAAAAATCCTATGGACGGATTCTCGACTTATTGAAGATCTGTGTCGACCCTATTTTTGCAGGATTTTGGTTCACTTTTGGAACTCCAGTCTGCATTGCTTTGAATTTCCACAATTTGATATGGTGCCCACTTTAGAGGAGTACGAGATTATGTTAAGATGGCCCCAGTCATTCGGGGTCCATATTCGCCACGAAGTATATATTCCTGCAACCAAAGTTGCTGCCATCATCCGATTGCCACCACAGCAGACTGCCCTGATAGCAAAAGGGAACATCCAGGGTTGGAATGTCTCAATGTTAGAAGATCATCTGTCCTCTTTGGCTGAAAGGGCAGACTGGTCTGCTTTTAACAAAACCATGGCTTTGATCGTGTTTAGGACTATGTTTCCCTTTCACCTCGACACAGTGGATCAAGCCTTCATGGACGCCTTCTTCGCCTGGGATGTGCATTCGAAGAGTCCCTTTCCTGCACTTCTTGCTGACACCTTACTTTCGGTTGAATTTTGTCACCAAAAGCAAGGAACAACACTCAGATGCTTCTCTTCACTACTATTTGTGTGGGGTATCACGCATTTCTACGCCTCTAGTCACATGGGGATGTTCCCCGACCCTTTGAAGAGCTTCTCAAGAATCCCTCTCCACCGACGTCTAACCATGGTGTGGAAGGTTGATTTGGAACAATGGGATGTCAACTGCTTATCTTGGGCATGTCCTTGGTTCTGACCTAGCCCAATCCTCATCAGATGTGGAGATTATCCGAGTGTATCATTAGTAGGTCTCAGAGGTTGCATAGCTTATTCTCCAAAAGTAGCTATGAGACAACTCATGAGGACCCAAACCACCTTCTCATGGGAAGAGCTTGGAGGACTGTGATTCTTCGGAGACCCATGCACTATTGCAAACTCACTTGTTGTACGGAGAGCATGGCAGAAAACAGTCTTAATGGGAGATAGAGAGCTAGGCAAAGCTCGAGTAGCTGTCTCCAGTGACTATGAGGAGTGGAGGAGAAATAGAGGGATGTCACAACCATCTGCCCCACCTACTGCGCCTTCAGCCAGTGGAGAGCTCCAAAGCCAAGTCGATGCCTTGACCCAGAGGATAGAAATCATGGGAGACCAAAGGAGGGCCCTTGAAGAACAAGTGCAAGAATCTATCCTCACAATAGACGGTCTACAAAGGCAGTGCAAGGAGAAAGATCAAGAGATAGAGCGCCTCAAGGATCAATGTGCTGATTCCAGTGAGCAGGTTATCCAAACATCCAAAGTTGCCAAATTAAACTTGGATAATCAACTTCAAGAAATAACTGTCAAATCAGCACATCTTGAGGCTGAATGTGCAAAACAGGCTCAGACAATCAAGGGAATGCTACAAGATCTCGCAAGGACTCGGTCTGAGATATGTCAAGGACGAGAGGCTACCCAGAGACTTAACAGAAGCCTTACTGAGTTGCGCTACAAAGAAAGAGATGGATTAGCTCAGTATGGCCAGGTTCTACAAGAAAGAGACTGAGGCCTTGAGAGACTCGACAATTTACAAGCCTTGGTCATCCATCAAGAGACGAAGATCAAAGAGGCTCGGAAATATAGTGAAGATATGATCCAGGCGGTCCACCAGCAGACCGAAGCACTCACTCATCATATACGGGAAGCCGAAGAGGAATTACATAGAAATCAGAACCTGCCTATGGGTTTCTTTAGGCATTTCTGTTTCTGTCAAAAAGTGCTTTGTAGCATGGTGTAGGGGAATGTACACTTTCTATAAGTAAATAAAATTTCCTTTTATTCAACAATTGTCTACTTGCATTCATTTGCATACTTGATTATCTCTCCTTCACTTTTAATAAATAAGATAATAAAAAGGAAGGATTAACTGATACATCTTCCACAATTAGAAGGATAGAGAGAAAACCATTCGTAATCAAGCTCTCCGCAATGGTCGATTCACCCCAAGAGGACAATAAGCCTCGGGCATTGGTTATCAAAGTCAATAAGGAAGAGAGGGCAAGGACGCCTTTGTGATTATTTGTGCCTCGTCCTTTCCCCTACGACTCAAATAAAGTTGTACCGTGAAGATACATCAAATCTTCACCAATAAAGGAGTACATCTCCAACATAGCCGACATTGGGGGCATGACTATAAGCGGAAGAATATACTCCCCCAAGGAGTCACAAGAAGATGCCCCCAAGAATTAAGGGAAAAATAAACAGACCGAAGAAAGAGAAAATAAAGAATCCAAGGAGGAGACCGATGAATTACTCCAATTCATAAGGTAGTGCGAGTATTCCATCATCGACCAACTTAGTCATACACCGGCAAAGATAACTTTGTTATCTCTAATGATGAGTTCGGAACCGCACAAAAATGCCCTGATGAAGGTTTTGAGCGAAGCGCACGTACCTCATACAATATCCCAAGAAAAAGTTGAGAGGATCGTCAGCTACATCGCAGCTAGCGATCACCTCACCTTCATAGATGAAGAACTCCCTCCAGAGGGGTCGAGCCATAACAAGCCCTTGCATATTTCCATCAAATGCAAGGAGTATCTCATCGCTAAAGTTCTTGTGGATAACGGGTCATCCTTCAAAGTGATGCCCAAGTGAACACTTGACAAGTTGACTATTCAAGAAACCCACATGCACCCAAGCAGCACTATCGTTTGAGCCTTCGACAGATCCAAATGGGAAGTGGTGGGAGAAATCAATCTGCCAATCAAAGTCGGACCCACTATCTTCAATGTCGATTTCCACCTTCTGGACATTACTCCAGCATATAGTTGTCTCCTTGGCAGACCTTGGATTCACGACGCTAAGGCAGTACCTTCAACGCTCCACCAGAAAGTCAAGTTCATAGTAGATGACAAACTAGTCATGGTCTGAAGATGATATCTTGATCAGTGGACCGTCTACTCAACCCTATGTGGATATGGCTGAAGAGGCCCTTGAAACATCTTTTTAAGCGCTTGAAATCACCAATGTAGAAAGACTCCCGGTAATACAAAGGTATCCCGCATGATGATGAAGTACGGTTACCATCCGGGCCAAGGGCTCGGGGCAGACTCCCAAGGAATGTAGGAGCCCCCGAAATTCAAAGATAATCCTTTAAAGAATGACCTAGGATATGACCCTACAAAGGGCCAAGCTGAAAAGAGAAAAGAGAAGTCTCCCCTTCGCACACTCAAGCAGATTTTTCGAAGCGGAGGGATACAAGCGTTGAGAGCAACTCTAGTCATTAGGAGTTCTTTTTCCTTTCTTAAGGGATGTAAACCCAATGATTGTTAGAGATTATGCCTCAGGGCTAGCCCGACCGCCGGGCAACTTTTGGGCACATATTCCCCTATTAATTAATAAGAATACATTTCTTACCATAATCTTCTCTTCTTGCTATTCATGACTAGACCTCATAATAACCATGTTTAAGTAAACATTTTCAAAAGTGCGTCAAAATAATCAAAATGTGCCATTGCAAAAATAATCAAACTGATTGACTAGAAACACAGAATAAGGTTTTACCTCATCATAATAAAATCATATTGTGTAAAAAAATCATAAATCAAAAGAAGTCCATAGAAGCCAAAGGCCAAAAAAGGGGGGACAAATTACCCGGTAGGAAACCCACCAAGGGGGCTATGCAAAACTTGGGGTTAACCCGCTAGAAAACCCGAACAATAATAAAGGGTAGCCTAGGCAAAAGTTAGGGTTACAAAATGAGGTCTGCTAGGATTCCCAAAACAGAAAAAAGGAACCTAGACAAAAGTTAGGACCAAAACACAATATCTTGGTCTGAAAACCCAAAGGGCAGTCTGGGGGAAGTCAATCAGCCATAAAAAGTAATAGAATATGGCTAAGACACAAATCCTCAAAGTAAGACGTTTGTTTAACATGAACTTAAACACTTTAACCAAACTTGGCCAGCCATTCTTCAAAATCCCTTTTGGATAAAAAATAAAAATTCAACCGTCTAAAACAAAAGTCTTTGAATAAATTATCCTCTTACTTCTCTTCTCTTGACCCTTATCATAACATTCTGATAATTAGTGGGGGAATATGGAGGCATATAATCAACAAGAGGATTGAGACCTCTAGAGGAAGGAAAAAACGCACCGACATGGCAAGTTCGCTCCTCAACCAACAATTATTCTTCGATCATATTAAGTCTGGAATGGTACAAACAAGTACAGCTAGAAAACGACATCAGAAGGGTCTCGTCTTCAAAAGACACACCAGTTAATCCTTCTGAAAAATCAACAAAATAGCATTATAGGACACATAACATGAAAGCATTGCATGCATATATGTTTTTGAACAAGGTCCTATACTATAAAAAAAAATCCTTTCGAAATGCCTAGACGGTCGTCTCGTTTAGTGAGACCACCGTCTTGTCATTCGCTGAAATCGAGATCGCCGTCTCGCCATTTTCTAAAGGCGAGACCACCTTCTAATTTGGCGAGACGGTCATCTCCCCACATTGCAAAGGGCGAGACCGTTGTCTCGACATTCCAGACGGCGGTCCCAAACTTCAAAAATTTGAGACCGTCGTCCCGAATCCCAAACGGCGGTCCCGACCAAAAATAAATTTTTCTATATAAAGGGGCTTTTGGGTCAGTTTTAAAGCACTCCATTCCTACATCCTCTCATACATTCTCATACCTCTTTGAGTGTCTTTGACCAAAATGCAATAAGGAGAATCTTCCAGGCCCCGAAAGAGAGGTCGGGGATCCGGCCTGAGCGCTCCCGCACCACAAGCTCCTCTAGACCCTACTCAGCTCACGCTGCAACACCAGGCCAGGCTGGATCACATCAGGGGCTACTCTTGGCACCCCATGTTGCGGTTAGACTACAGTATCCTGGACGAGTTCGGTTGGGAAGAGGATGTGCGAGGATACATCCATAGCATCGGGTGGGACTTCCTCCTCCAAGACCCTCCAACCTGCATCTACAAGGAGGCCGTGATGGAGTTCCTCGCCTCTGTCACTATGGTCAACATGTTTGCACTATTCTCGGGTGTCCCTCCAGCGAGGATGGCCTCGTACTACATGAACGGGACCTACTGGACGATGACTTTGGATGAGTTCAACGTCACCATGGGCTTCAACCAGCCCGCGAACACCCTGACACTGAAATATCAGGGAGCTATCTGTGAGCAGCCCGCTGCCCTCACAACCAGTGAGATATGGGAGGATCTCACCAGGTCACAGATTCTACCAGCCTTGATGAAAGGGTCGGAGCTCAGCCCTCCTCTCTACATCTGCCACAAGCTACTAGCAAGGACGATCCATTTATAGAAGGAGAGTCAGGGGAAGATCACTCAGCCCGATCTCTTTGTGTCGCACTGCATGCTGCACGGACGCTGGTGTAATCCTGACTACTTCTTTTTTAGGGTTCTGAAGGACTTCGGGAGCCACCCTGTTGGAGCCATCCTCATGACTCCCCTCATCACCGTGCTGGCCGAGAGATGGGGATGCTCCGTCTGAAGGACATTCCCTCCATCCTCCGACTTGAGTATATCAGCGGGTCCACGCTCTTCAGAATGGGGATGCTCATCAGGCAGGGATCCCAGGTGACCCTCTACCCAACTCTCGCTGTAGACCCCAAATCTTGCCCGACCCCCTAATAAAGCCGAAGATGGCTCGTTTTGAAGATGGTTAAGACTTTATCAAGTCCCTCGTAGCTTGTTCTAGGTTCCATTTAGGATAGGAAGGGTTTTTAGAGGCATTAAAAATCGGGAAATCCGCCGAAGACAGCAGATGGCCATCCAGAACAGGCGGATGGCCATCCAGAATAGGCAGATGGTCATCCAGGACAAGCAGATGGCCGTCCATGGAAACTTTAAGGCCATGGACGACCGTCCACTTAGCTTGGACGGCCGTCCATGGCCAAAATTTGCCATGGACGGCCGTCCGCTTTGTCCAGACGGTCGTCCACCTTTTCCAAGCCCGAATCCTTATAAATAGGAGCCTCATTTCTCCATTTTTTCACACCTTTTCCACTCCTTCACTCTCTTGGAAGCCTTTGGCACTTGAGAGTGACCCTAAGCATTATTCTGGGGTTCAAGGGAGCTTTCCGATTTCTGTTAAAGTTGAAATCGGTTAAGGAAGTCTCTTTTTGAGACATCCGGACCTCGGTAGAGTGACTTTTCTTTATTTTGCAGGAGGAGGATGCTTGTAGAGTGCGGGGACTGCCAAAAAGCGTCCTCACATTTTCGAAGAGTTAATATAGGAGGTTCCTTCTCTATTCTCTGTCTTTTTTACTGCTTTCTTCATCGCTTTTTTTGTGTGCATTAGATAATAGAGCCATGTAGATATTTAAATTCTGCAAGTAGATAAAATAATAGGGTAAAAGTATAATTTCTTTAAGTGTTTATTTTCTAAGTTAGTCCATCATAGGGAACCCGAAAGGGGCGTTGCGGGGGTGCTAACACCTTCCCCACACGTAACTAACTCCCTTACCCGACTCTGGTTGTAATGGCCAAAGTTGGTTTTTTCTAAAACCACTACCTTCTTCTTTTTTACCTTTTTCAGTGTTTAAGGTTAAAACACTGATGGCGACTCCTCGAACCTATTCGAAAACCTCACCTTTAGGTCCAGCCCAGTTATCGGACGACCTAAAGGTGTTGAACCGTTTCTTTCAAAAAACGCGAGTCATATCAAAATGATCGCGTCACTCCGATCGCCTCTTCTGATGGCGGCGACACTCGCCATGACTCTGGACATCCAAGATCTGGATGAGTTGTAGGAGATCCCCATGCCCACATAGTTCGAGCAGCAGAAACAGCAGTACGGGGATGACTTTCCTGGCATTCATTGTCACGTGGATGACATTCGCCAGTAGTTAGACCAGATGTCCCTAAGGCAGGATGTCTTCAAGATGTGGCTGGAGACCATCAGCCAGAGGCAGGAGGGAGTGATTCAGAGCTTGGATACGATCGGCCAGCATGTGCTCAGCATGATCCGAAGCTAGTAAGAGTTCCAGAGGCACATGCTTCGGCAGTTTCCTCCTCTTGAGCCGTCTTCAGCCTCGCAGTCGAGCCCACCGCCGCCTTAGGAACATCATCGTATATATATAATCATTGTACAAATTTCATGATATATATAAATAAAATCTTTTTGGTAAAGTTATTTGCCTTTATTCTCTTCGAAAAAGAAAAAGCCAGCGTAATAAAAGAGACTAAAAAGTAAAAAGGCTTATGCATTATATCGAAAAAGCCAAAATCCAAAATTGCGAGGAAAAAGAAATAAACCGTGAAAAAAGGCGAGATTAATCCCAAGAAATTAGCCACCATTCTCCCAACAAAGAGAAAAAAGGCAAACAAGCAAAACGACCACCTGCTCAAAGGCATTGCCCAAAAATCACCAAAAATCCCCAACAACCAGCAAAGTCGGATGACCACTAGAAAAAAAGATCAAAACAAAGAATCCTTAGCAATCAACAAACTAGATGACTATTAGAAAAAGCCAAAAATCAAAGAATCCCCGGCACACAAGAAGACAAGGAAGGTCCCAAAGACAAAGACCTGTACACAGGAAAAATCACTACGCATGAGCCAGAGCAATAAGTCACAACTAGTCCTACAAAGTGGACTTTACAACTAGACGGGGGTTCATACTCTCAAACCAGATGGGGGTGCGTACTCATCAGGCCTTACAAAAGGGGGCTTACCAGATGGGGGTTCATACTCGTCAAAACCAGATGGGGGTGCATACTCATCAGGCCTTACAAAAGGGGGCTTACCAGATTGGGGTTCATACTTGTCAAACCAGATGGGGGTTTGTACTCATCAACCGAAGGGGTCAGCTACCGCGTCAAAGGAGCATTCTAGAGGATCACATTTAGCGTCCAGAAGGTTGGCTACCACAACCAGGAAAGCAACCGAAGGACAAACGGGCAAGAGGGTTAACTCCTTCACCCTCCAACCGGTCTTTTTGGCATGTTGAGCCAACAGTCCGCTAGTCAGGTGAAGGGGGGGCAGCTGTAGACCCCAAATCTTGCTCGGCCTCAAAATAAAGAGCAGAAGACTTCCATTCGAAGATGGGCAAGGCCTAAAAGGTCCCTAGGATTGATCAATACATATTAGAATAGGAAGGATTTTTGTAAAGGAAAAATAAGAAATTCCACCTAGGGGGTCGAGACCGCCGTCTTGCCACTCGCCAATGGTGAGACCACCATCTCGTTTGGCGAGACGACTGTCTCGCAACTTGCAAAAGGCGAGACTACCGTCTCATTTGGTGAGACGGCGGTCCCGACTTGACAGGTGCGAATTCTTATAAAAGGGGGGGGACTTTCTCACTATTGACACACCATTATACAACTTTCCCTTCTGCACTTCTTTCAAATTACTCTCCTAGGACCCCTCTGAAGCATTTCCAGAGTTTCTTGGAGTTCTTAGAAAGCGTTCTATAGTGTTGCGAGGAAGAACGATCATCATTATAGAGCGTGGGGATCGCCAAAAAGCACCCTCTTCCAAAGAAATTACTATAAGAGCTTGCTTCGAAGGTTCCAATATACTCCCTTCTTTACTTTACTGCTATTTTTAGATAATATTGTTGTGCATTAACCATTTAGGGCCATGTATTCAATAATTTAATTTCCACAATAAATAAATAAGGGTAAAAGCGTAATTTAGAATTATTATTTCTTTATAAAAAATAGTCCATCATATGGAACCTGAAAGGGGCGTTGTAGGGAAGTTAATACCTTCCCTACATGTAACTAACTCCCTTACCTAACTCTAGTTGTAATGACCAAAGTTGGTTTTTTCTTAAAATACCACTGCCTTCTTTTTCTTCCTTTTCCAATCTTTCTAGTAAAAACATTGGTGGCGACTCCTCAAACCTTTCGAAAACCTTGCCTTTAGGTCCAACCCGGTTATCGGACAACCTAAAGGCATTGAACCATTTTTTTTAAAAACGCGAGTTGAACGGAAACCATCGCGTCGCTCCGACCGCCTCTTTTGACGGCGACAACATATCTATTTTTTCGCGATTTGAAATTTTGCTTCCTTGTGGGGATAATGTGTGTGCCTTTTTACTTTTTAGTTTCTTTTAAGCACACAGACTTTTTCTTCTTTTTCTTTTTCTTGAGCCCTTGGGGGTATGGAGGTTTGCCTCCTTGATTGCTTGATGATGGATGTGACACCTTTATTCTGCCATTGGGGAATGTGGTGAAGATTTGGTTGAGTACGCTTGATGACTCATGTAGTGGCGATGCTGAGCCTTGGGGAATATTTTTTGTTTTGCCTCTGGAGTAGGCAAGGATCCTCTTGGGAATGACTGAGCCTTTCCGTCGACTTTTTCTTTGTTGATGTGCCTTCTCTTTCTTGGATGGAAGGCTGGTGGCTTGGAGCTTTGGGGCTCTGGAAGCTCTTCCTTTGCTTGAGTCACTTTATTGTTGGCAACTTGCTATGCTTTCTTGAAGGAGCTTTATTTGGAGACCTGTTCTAGGCATCCTATTTTCAAACACAAACATGGAGCCTAGTCTCCTTATATGCATGAATTTTGTTTCTTTGTTGTTTACAAAGATTTTTATTTTTTATTTTCGATTTTGATAGAGTTGTTTTCTGTGACTATTTGTGTGTGAATGCCCTAAATGCAATCTATTTGTTTATTTGATGCAGCTAGCAAAGTGATCGGCATTCTCCTATTGGACTTTCATGATTATGCTGATGGACTCCTTTTGTATTTATTTTTTTGTTAAGCCCTATCTTTTTCCTAGAACGTCCTTTGGGGGTTTTCGATCTAGCAGGTTGCCTTAATGTTTTCCTAGGATATCTTAGCGAACTTTTTCTTTTTTATGAGTGCCTTAACTTTTTCCTAGACCTCCCTTTGCGGGTTTTCAATCTAGCAGGTTGCCCTAACTTTTGCTTAAGAATCTCCTAGTAGGCATTATTCCTTTTTTATTTTCATTTTTCTTTTTCAATGCTTCCTTGTTTATGATGCATGATATGATCTTAACAAAATGACCTCACGCATATTTATGATTTATCAATATAGAGGAAATTTCATAAATTGGTCAAGAGAAGAGAAATGAAAGACAATTTTATTGATATGCATGACAAAAAGGTTCATTATTTTCACAGGAGGATTACAATTGGAATTAGAAGAATGGCAGGCCAAGGTTGGCTACCCTGTGTAGGTTATAACAATCATCTTTATGATATCTGGCCCCCTGGTTCTCCTAGTTGCTTTAGTCGAGATGCTCGAGCCCGAAGTGAAGACTATGTAGAGCTGCCTGCTTCTAGAAGGATGTTACCTTAGCCTCCTTTTAGTTTTTGACTAAGGTAGCCATTGCTCTTAGGAGATTTTTCTTTTTCTTTCCTTTTTTCTCTTCTTCCCCTCTTTTTTTTTGAAGTCTCTAACTTTTGCCTAGGGCCTACCCTAGCGAGGCGTGTGGACCTTAAATTTTGCCCAGGATGCCCTTTGGGGTTTTTGTCCTGGAGGGTCATGAGGAATGCCTTCAAGCATAATACTTCTTCACCATATCGGAATTGATTGGGTGTCAAAGTTCTTTTTCGTACATGTCAGTGAGGATAAGAGCTCTTCTCGAAGAAGCTCGCTTGACCACAATGGGTCCTATCATGATTTGCTACCCGTTTTCCAGCTTTGTCTTTTTGGGCCAGAAGCAATTTCTTTACCATTAAATCCCCCTTATGGTAAATATGGGGGTTGACCTTTTTGTCATAAGCCCTTTTGATCTTCTTTTGATGGGCTTATCTACGACGTATGGCGTCCAACCATTTTTCTGTGAATAGGTTCAAGTGGTCGTATTGGCTTTGAACCCACTAAGCTTTTGACAATTTTTGCTTCCTTGATAATTCGCAAGGGAAAGTATTTCGACCTCTTTTGGATGTACGACCTCCATGCCATATACAAGGGAGAATAGAGTAGCTCCTGTGGAGGTCCATACGAAAGTTTGATAACCAGGAGAAATTTCATGCCAATCTTTGCAGGTTTTGACCATTTTCTAGATGATCTTCTTGATGTTCTAATTGGTTTCCTCTACTGCACCATTTATCTTAGGTTGGTGAGGAGAGGACTAATGATGTTGGATTTTGATTTTTTAGCATGTCATGGTAAGACCATGCGCATGCATCCATATACTCCCTTAATTTTTGTACAGACCCATGTCACCGCCGTCAAAAGAGGCGGTCAGAGCGATGCGATGGTTCTGACTTCCATTTTTGCGTTTTGGATGGGTGGTGTTACAACACCTTTAGGTTGTCCAATAACCGGGCTAGACCTAAAAGCAAGTTTTCGAAGAGGGTTTTTAAGAAAAACCAACTTTGGCCATTATAACCAGAGTTGGGTAAGGGAGTTAGTTACGTGTAGAAAAGGTATTAGCTTCCCTACAATGCCCCTTTCGGGTTCCCTATGATAGACCAGTTATTTTATAAACAAACTTTTAAAATGACGCTTTTACCCTTTTATTTGCGAAATTAAAAGATAATGACTACATGGCCCTAGTAGCTATTGTACAAATTAATATAAGTAAAAAGATGGTAAAGAGAGGGAGAGAGTGAAGAAACCTCCGGAGCAAGCTTTGATTAATTCTCTTTAGAAAATAGGGTGCGTTTTGGCAGCCCTTCGCTCTACAACATTGACTTTTCTCTCTTGCAACGCTATAAAAACTCTCTAAGAACTCTCAAAAAACTCCTAAAATGCTTTAGAGGGGGCTCTAAAAGAAGAATTCTAAGAAATGATAGAAGGAAAGGTGGAAGAACTGTTTGAAACGAAGGGGAGAGCACCCCCCTTTTATAGGATTCGCGCCTGTCAGGTCGAGACTGCCGTCTTGCCTAGCAAGGTCGAGACGGGCATCTCGCCATTCGGGACGGCGGTCTCGTCTTTGACAAATGGTGAGACGGCGGTATCGATTTGCCAAATGGCGAGAGGGCTGTCTCCCCAAATGGGAGCGCGGTCTCGCCATGGTAAGTGGCGAGATGGCCGTCTCGCCAAACGAGACTGTAGACCCCAAAACTTGCCCGGCCTCATAATAAAGACCAAAAGACCTCCTTTTTGAAGATGGATGAAGCCTAAGAAGCCATTAGGAGAGACTATTAGGCCCCATATTAGAATAGGAGGGATTTTCGGCATAAAAATAAGAATTTTCGCCTTTTAGGGTCGAGACCGCCGTCTCGGATTCAAGACTACCGTCTCGCCTTACGAAAGTGGCGAGACCGCCGTCTCGGATTCGAGACTGCCGTCTCGCCTTACAAAAGTGGCGAGACGGCCGTCTCACCATTTCTGCAAGGCGAGACAGCCATCTCGAATGGCGAGACGGCCGTCTCGACCTTGTCAGACGAGACGACTGTCTCGACCTGACAGGCGCGAATCCCTATAAATAGTCACGCCATTCCCCTCATTTCACACAGTTCTTCCATTCTCTCTCTAGTCACCTCCTCAAATTCTCTTTCTAGAATCCCTCCGAAGCATTTCCTGAGTTTCTGAGAGCTTTTTCAGAGTTTTTATAGCGTTTTCGAGAGATTCCGGCGCTGTAAAGAGTGAAGGGCTGCCAAAAAGCACCCTAGTTTTCAAGAAACTAATAGAAAGCTTGCCTCGGAGGTTTCTACACACTCTCTCTCCTTTACCGCTTTATTTTTAATTATGCAATAGATATTAGGGCCATGTAGTCATAATTTTAAATTCCGCAAATAAAGGGTAAAAGTGTATTTTCACTGGTTTATTTATTTAAAGTAGTTGGCCTATCATAGGGAACCCGAAAGGGGCATCGTAAGGGAACTAATACTTCCCTTACACGTAACTAACTCCCTTACCCAACTCTGGTTCTAATGACCAAAGTTGGTTTTTCGAAAACCAACGCCTTTGTACTCCTTTTTCGATGTTTCCGGTAAAAGCATCGGTGGCGACTCCAAAAGAACCCTTCAAAATCAGTTCTTGGGTTAGCTCGGTTATCGGACAATCCAAGAGCGCCTTTTCAAAAACCTCGCCCCTAGGTTTAGCCTGGTTATCGGACAACCTAAAGGCGTTGTAACCACACCAATAGAAACGCGAAAACAGGAAAGTCGAAACCATCGTGTCGCTCCGACCGCCTCGTTTTGACGGCGGCGACAGATGGCGACTTCACTGGGGAAGCCTAAAGAGTTGATCCAATTTAGTGATGGACCAGCTTAAAGTAAATAAACCAAGAAAATTACGCTTTTATCCTACCTTGTATTATAACATGTTTTAATGCTTGGCTTTAATAACTGTTGTCTGTTTATACTTACGCAATTGTTTGAAATACAAACTGTACACAAACCCTTGCACACTACAATTCCCTCTATACCCGGGGGCATGTGAGAAATCCATAGGGAGTGGGTGGTAGGTACGATTCGCTGTAGTGATGGCCTTGTGCCCACCAGCGTGATCGGAAACCACCACTCAAGGTGATAACCTTCCTCTTTTGGCACAAAGACTGACTATGGCCTTAGTGCTAAGCATGGTCGGAAGGCTGGAGAGTGGGGACCCTATAATGGGGGCACCTTGGGGGCCTTAGCCTTGGTGAGAACAGTTAGAACCTACCTTCGCCAATGCACTTTTCTGCAGGAAAACCCTACCTCGTGATTAAAACGACTTCTCGCCTGTTCGTGGATGATCGAATTGTGTGTGCATCTATTTGTTGCATTTGTCTGTTTCATAGCATAACCAAACAACAGAAAAATCACAAAAAAACATTTTTTGCAATAAACACCCCTATCTCGGACAGTCTGCCTTTTAGCTAGCCTGGTTTCAGGTTCTTCGTAAACTAGGTAGCCACACAGTCCGACAGAAGAGATAGGGGATGCTAAATAATCCTTTCGCATAAAGCCATTTTTTTTATCTCGGACAGTCTGCCTTTTAGCTAGCCTGGTTCCAGGTTCTTTGTAAACTAAGTAGCCACGCAGTCCGACAAAAGAGATAAAAGGCTATAAAACAAAATCAAATAAAAATCAAATAAAAAAAAATTCGATTCCAAAACAATAAATGGGACCTTGTTCAAAAATATTACCCTCATATAGGTAGTTTATTTTCCAAAAAAATTACGCAAATATCATACAAAACATGATAAATAGAAAATAAACACTCACATTCATTCAATAAGCATCATTTTCATAAAACATGCATTTTGGTTTTAGAAAATAGAGGGGACTAGTAGACAATTGAAGAAGGTGAACATTCCCTGATACCATACTGAGAAATTGGAACGGCTTTGCGCGATAATGCCACCAGAGGTCCACTCCGACTTTGAAAAATCCTATGGACGGATTCTAGACTTGCTGAAGATCTGTGTCGATCAAGTTTTTGTCAGGGTATTAGTTCACTTCTGGAACTCCCGTCTGCGCTGCTTCGAATTTTCGCAGTTTGATATGGTGCCCACCTTGGGGGAGTACGAAATCATGCTGAAATGGCCCCAATCAGCCGGGGTCCATATCCGCCACGGGGCATATACTCCTGCAGCACAAGTTGCTGCCATCATTCAACTACCATTCTGGCAGACCACCCTGATAGGAAAAGGGAACATCCAGGGTTGGAAAGTCTCAATGTTAGAAGACCATCTATCCGATTTGGCTGAAAGGACAAAATGGGTCGCTTTTAACAAGACCATGGCCTTAATCATATTTGGAACGATCTTGTTTCCCTTCCACCTCGACACAGTGGATCAAGCCATCATGGACACCTTCTTCGCCTGGGACGTGAACTCGAAGAGTCCCTTGCCTGCAATTCTTGCCGACACCTTGCTATCGGTAGAATTCTGCCGCCAGAAGCAAGGAAAAACACTTCGTTGCTGCTCTTCACTGCTCTTTGTGTGGGGCATTACACATTTTTACGCCTCTAGTCACATGGGGATGTTCACCGACCCTTTGAAGAGCTTCTCCAAAATCCCTCTCCAACGATGCTTAACCTCGGAATGGAAGGACGAGTTGAAACAATGGGACGCCAACAATTTATCCTGGGTCTGCCCTTGGTTCCAACCCGGTCCAGTCCTCATCAGATGTGGAGACTATCCAAACGTACCCTTGATAGGACTCAAGGGTTGCATAGCCTACTCACCTAGAGTAACTATGAGGCAGCTCATGAGGACTCAAACTACAATGTCTCGAGGGGAACTCGGAGGACTGTGTTTCTTCGGAGACCCATGCACAATCGCTAACTCACTAGCCGTGAGAAAAGCATGGGAGAAACCAGTCTTTATGGAAGACAGAGAGCTAGGAAAAACTCGAGTAGCTGTCTCTAGTGATTGTGAGGTGTGGAGAAAAAGAAGAGGGATGTCTCAACCATCCACCTCACTTGTTACAAGCGCCAATAGTGAAGAGCTGCAAGCTCAAGTCGATGCCTTGACCTAGAGGATAGAATTCATGGGAGCCCAGATGAGGGCCCTTGAAGAGAGAGAGCAAGAATCTATCCTCACCATTGATGGTCTGCAAAGGCAATGCAAGAAAAAGGATCATGAAATAGAGTGCCTCAAGGACCAGTGTGCTGACTCTAATGAGCAAGCTATCCAAGCATCCAAAGCTGCCAGAACTAGCTCGGATAGCCAACTTCAGGAAATAACTGCCAAATCAGCATGCCTTGAGGCCGAATAAGCAAAACAGACTCAGACGATCAAGGATTTGTTGCAAGAACTCACCAAGACTCGGTCAGAAATACGCCAAGAGCGAGAGGCCAATCGGAGACTCAACAAAAGTCTCATTAAGCTACATTGCAAAGAAAGAGACGGGCTAGCTTAGTACGACCAAGTACTACAAGAAAAGGACTGAGCCCTCGCAAAACTCGATGAACTGCAAGCCTTGGTCATCCATCAAGAGGCGAAGATCAAAGAGGCTCAAAAGAACAGCGAAGATATGATCCAGGCAGTCCAGAGCAAAGCACTTGCTCGTCACGTCCGGGAAGCTGAAAGGGAATTACATAGAGATCAAGACCCACCTGTGGGTTTCTTTAGGCTTTTCCGTTTTTGCCAAAAGTTGCTTCGTAGTATGGAATAGGGGAATGTACACCTTCCAAAGGATAAATGAAATTTTTTCTTTATTCAACAATTGTCTACTTGCATGCATATCATTCATCTGCATATTTAATTTCCCCTCCATCACGCTTAATAAATAAGATAATAAAAGGAAGGATTAACTGACACGTCTTCCAAATCAGAAGAATGGAGAGAAAGCCGCTCCTAATCAAGTTTGCCCCAACGGTCGACTCGTCGCAAGAGGATAATAAGCCTCGACCGTTGGTCCTCAAAATAAGGAAGAGGGGGCAATGACACCAGTGCGACTATTTATGCCACGTCCTTTCCCCTATGAGTCAAATAAAGTTGTACCATGGAGATACGGGGAATCTTCACCAATAAAAGAAGATATCACGAATATAGCCGGCATTGGGGGCATGACTAGAAGTGGAAGAGTCTACTCCCCCAAAGACTCACAAGAAGATGTCCCCAAAAATAAAGGAAAAAATAAAAAGACCGAAGAAGAAAAAGAAAATAAAGAATCCAAGGAGGAGACAAAGGAATTACTCCAGCTTATAAGGCAAAGCGAGTATTCCATTATAGACCAGCTCAACCACACACCTGCAAAGATAACATTGTTATCTCTAATGATGAGCTCGGAACCGCACAGAAACGCCCTGCTGAAGGTCTTGAGCGAAGCGCATGTACCTCACTCCATATCCCAAGAAAAGGTTGAGAGGATCGTTAGTCACATTATGGCAAGCGATCACCTCACCTTCACAGAGGAAGAGCTCCCCCTCGAGAGGTCAAACCACAACAAGCCCTTGCACGTTTCAATCAAATGCAAGGAGTACCTCATCGCCAAAGTTCTTGTGGATAACGGGTCATTCTTGAACGTGATGCCCAAGTGCACACTGGACAAGTTGACTATCCAAGGAACCCGTCTGCGCCCAAGCAGCACTATCGTTCGAGCCTTCGACGGATCAAAGCGAGAAGTAGTGGGAGAAGTTAAATTGCCAATTCAAGTTGGACCCATTGTCTTCAACGTCGACTTTCATGTAATGGATATTACTCTAGCATATAGTTGTCTCCTCGGCAGGCCTTGGATTCATGACGCTAAGGCAGTACCTTCAACGCTCCACCAGAAAGTCAAGTTCATAGTGGATGACAAATTGGTCATGGTCCAAGCAGAAGATGATATCCTGATCAGTGGACCGTCCACCCAACCTTATGTGGATGCAGCTGAAGAGGCCCTTGAAACATCTTTTCAAACGCTAGAAATTGCCAATATAGAAAGACTTCCCAAAAACACAAAGGTAGTCCGCATGATGAGGAAGCACGATTACCATTCTGGCGAAGGACTGGGGGCAGATTCCCAAGGTATGAGGGAACCCCCAAAATTCTAAGATAATCCTTTCAAGCATGGCCTAGGATATGACCCTACTATGGGCCGAGCAGAAAGAGGAAAAGGGAAGTCTCCCCTCCGCGCACTCAATCAAATTTTCCGAAGTGGAGGGGTGCAAGCGTCAAGAGCTACCCTAGTCATTAGGAGATCTTTTTCTTCATTTAAGGGATGTAAACCCATGATTGTTAGAGACTATCCCTCGGGGCCAGCCCGACCCCCAGGCATTTTAGGGCACATATTCCCTTATTAATTAATAAAGAATAAATCTTACTATCTGTTTCTCTTCTTGCTATGTCTGACTAGACCTTACAATAACCTTGTCTAAGTAAACGGAAAAAGAAAAAGAAGAATAAAAAGCGCATCCAAATAACCAAAATTCGCCATTGCCATTACAATCAAACTAGTTGATTAGAAGCACCAAACAAGGCTTTACCTCACCATAAAGAAAGTCATGCTTCGTCAATATTGTGAAAAAAAAAATACACAAAAAAAAGAGAGAAAAAACCCATAGAAGCCAAAGGCCAAAAAGAAAAGGGCAAAATACCTGATAGGAAACCCACTAAAGGGGCTACGCAAAAGTTAGGATTACAAAATAAGGTCCTCTAGGATTCCCTAAAAATAACAAGAGGAAGGAACCTAGGCAAAAGATAGGGCCAAAACACAATATCCTAGTTCGAAAACCTGAAGGGCGATCTAGGGAAATCAACTAGCCGTAGAAAGCGATAAAAATAAAACTAAGGCGCAAGTACAAAAAAGAGGGAAACATTTGCTTAGACGAAAAGCTTAAACACCTAAGCCTAACCCTAGCTAACCATTCTTACAAAACCTCTTTCTAAATAAAATAAACCTTCTAAAACACAAGCCTTTGAATTTGCCCTCTTACTTCTCTTCTCTTGAACCTCACAACAATATTCTAATAATTAATTCGGGAATATGGAGGCGTATAGTCAACAAGAGGATTGAAACCCCTAGAAGGGAGAAAAAGGGACACTACATGGCAAAGAGTGCTCTACAAAAAAGAGAGGAAAAAAAGAAAAAGGAAAAACAAGTTATCCTTCGGTGATAAGAAGTCTGGCATGGTACAGCCAAACACGAGAACGGAAATCAGAAAACATTCAACGCTACAAGACACGTCAGTGAAATCTTTCTAAAAAACTAATTGAAATAGGCATTATAGGACATCAAAACATGAAAACATTGCATGCATAAAATGTTTTTGAACCAGGTCCTATTTTCTTTCTCCAAAAAAAAAAAATACGCTTAAAATCGAGACGGTCGTCCAGCATTCCCAGACCGTCGTCTTGATCTCCAAAAAATCAGGACCGCCGTCTCGACCAACGAGACCTCCATCTCGACTCGGCTTAAAACGAGACCTCCGTCCCGCTTGGCGAGACGGCCATCTCGCTTAAGGCCAAAGTCGAGACCGCCGTCTCGAGGTCCCAGACGGCCGTCTCGACGAGCGTTAAAACGAGACCGCCGTCTCGACTTCCCAGACGGCGGTCCTGAATTTGATTTTTCCCCTATAAATAGGGGAGGCGTCCTGGGGGTTCTCCACACCTCCTCTACACTCCAACTCTCTGATCTCTACTTCTCGAGCACTTTTTGTCAAAATGTACCGTGGAAGCCAGACCAGGAAGAGAAGAGGTTCTGCTGGACCTAGCAGTTCCTCAGCACCTGCCCCTCAGGACCCCACTCAGCTCTCTCCGGCGCACCAGGCTCGTCTTGAGCATATCAGGGGGTACACATGGCACCCCATGCTCAAGTTAGATTTCGGCATCCTCGCCAAATTTGGGTGGGAGGACAACGTCCGGGCCCACATTAATAGCATTGGATGGGGCTTCCTCCTACAGTCTCCACCCACCCATGTGTACCCTCAGGCGGTATTGGAGTTTCTTGCCTCCATCTCCTACGTTGAGACTCCCGCCATGATCCCAGGCCTATCACCAACAAAAATGGTGACATACTTTATGGGTGGGATGTATCGGACCACCACTCTGGACGAATTCAACGTGTCCATCGGATTCGTCCAGCCCGACGACGTGCTAACCCGGGAATACCAGGAGGCCATCTACGCGTGCCCCACCAACCTCACCGTCGGCGAGATGTGGGAGGAGCTCACCAGGGCACCCACCTTGCCCACGCTGATGAAGGGCTCAACACTCCCCCCAGCTCTCTGCATTTGCCACAAGCTGCTGGCGAGGACCATCCACGGGAGGAAGGAGAGTCAGGGAAAGGTAACACTCCCTGACCTCTTCGTCCTTTATTGCATGAGCCAGAGGTGCCGATGCAACCCTGGCTATTTCTTCCTGAAGGCCCTCAAGGACTTCGGGAGTAGGCCAGTGGGAGCCGTCCTCATGGCCCCCCTCATCACCCCCCTGGCAGAGAAATGGGAGTGCAGTGGCCGGGAAGAACTGGCCTCTAGCCTAGGACCTGAGTCCACCAACGGGTCGATCCTGGTCAGTATGGGGATGCTGTTGCGCCATGGGACCCAGCTAATCGTCCACCCATCGCTGGATTTCACTTTGGATCTCCAGGAAATAGTCGCAATGCGCGATCTCCCGACACCTCCCGAGTTCAAACAACAATAGCTGCAGCAGTATACAGACGAGTTTGTTGGCGTGAACCGTAACATCTACGATATGCGCCAGTAATTTGAGCAGATGTCTGTGAGGCAAGAACAGATGTCTCTAAGACAGGAGGCCTTCGACACAAGGCTGGAGACGATATACCAATATTAGGAGGGAATGAGGCAAGACTGGGCAACATTCCAGCAAGAGTATCGCGATGAAGTCCGGGATCAAGCAGAATTCCGGAGGCATATGTACTGACAATTTCCCTCCTACGGATCGTCTCCAGACGAGAGCCCGCCTTCTTAGGGATAGTGCTCATAGAATAGGGCTGCTGTAATAAAATCTTTTATAAATAAAATTTTATTCCATGCATCTTCTTGCTATTCCTTCCAAAAAAGTCAGCATAACCAAAAGAAGCTAAGAATAAAAAGACGTACGCTCAAGAAAAAAAGCCAAAATCCAAAATCGTGAGAAAAAAAGAGATAAAATCGCGAGAAAAGGCAGGATTAAAACAAGTCAACCACCTTGACCAACAAACCTCGACAACCAAGAAAGAGTCGAACAAAAAACAAAGACTACCCAACTAACCAGCAAGAGTTGGGTGATCACCTTCAAAAGATCAAAAACAAAGAATCCCTAACAACCAACAAGGCTGGATGAACACTACAAAATCTCCGGCACAATCCGGACGACCAAATCAAAGACAAGAGAACACATCTCAACATGGGCGCATGAGCTAGAGCAGTAAGCCACCACCACAACTAAAGGATCGGCTACCGCAAGAAGGAGCATCCGGAGGCATAACACCAGATGGGGGTGTATACTCATCAGGCCTTATAGAAGGGGGCTTATCGGGCAGGGGTTCATACTCGTCAAACACCAGATGGGGTTGTATACTCATCGGGCCTTACAAAAGGGGTCTTACCGGACGGGGGTTCATACTCGTCAAACACCAGATGGGGGTTTATACTCATCAAGCCTTACAGAAGGGGGCTTACTGGGCGAGGGTTCATACTCGTCAAAACCAGAAGAGGGTTCGTACTCATCAGCCAAAAGGATTAGCTATCGCCAAAAGAAGCATCCTGGAAGCACACTTTTTCCCGGAAGATCAACGGCCACAAAGATGGAACATCTGAAGGACAACCGGGCAAGAGGGTCAACTCCTTTACCCTCAAGTCGATCTTCTTGGCGCAACAGGCCAGTAGTCGACTAGTCGGGTAAAGGGGGGGCAGCTGTAGACCCCAAAACTTGCCCGACCTCATAATAAAGACCAGAAGACCTCCTTTTTGAAGATGGATGAAGCCTAAAAAGCCATTAGGAGAGACTATTAGGCCCCATATTAGAATAGGAGGGATTTCGGCATAAATATAAGGATTTTCGCCTTTTAGGGTCGAGACCGTCGTCTCGGATTCGAGACCACCGTCTTGCCTTGCGAAAGTGGCGAGACCGTCATCTCGTTTGGTGAGACCGTTGTCTCGCCATTTCTGCAAGGCGAGACGGCCGTCTCGACTTTGTTAGACGAGACGGCCGTCTCGACCTGACAGGCACGAATCCCTATAAATAGTCGCGCCATTCCCCTCATTTCACACAGTTCTTCCATTCTCTCTCTAGTCACCTCCTCAAATTCTCTTTCTAGAATCCCTCCGAAGCATTTCCGGAGTTTCTGAGAGCTTTTTCAGAGTTTTTATGGCATTTTCGAGAGATTCCGGCGCTGTAAAGAGTGAAGGGCTGCCAAAAAGTACCCTAGTTTTCAAGACTCTAATAGAAAGCTTGCCTCGGAGGTTTCTACACTCTCTCTCTCTCCTTTACCGCTTTATTTTTAATTATGCAATAGATATTAGGGCCATATAGTCGTAATTTTAAATTCCGTAAATAAAGGGTAAAAGTGTATTTTCACCGGTTTATTTATTTAAAGTAGCTGGCCTATCATAGGGAACACGAAAGGGGCGTCGTAAGGGAAGTAATACTTCCCTTACATGTAACTATCTCCCTTACCCAACTCTGGTTCTAATGACCAAAGTTGGTTTTTCGAAAACCAACACCTTTTTACTCCTTTTCCGATAAAAACATCGGTGGCGACTCCAAAAGAACCCTTCAAAATCAGTTCTTGGGTTAGCTCGATTATCAGACAATCCAAGAGCGCCTTTTCAAAAACCTCGCCCCTAGGTTCAACCCGGTTATCGAACAACCTAAAGGCGTTGTAACCACACGAATAGAAACGTGAAAACAGGAAAGTCGAAACCATCGCGTCGCTCCGACCGCCTCGTTTTGACGGCAGCGACAGAGACAGCGGTCTCGACCTTGCCAATGATGAGACGGCGGTCCTGATAAGCGAGATGGCGGTCTCGACCCTCATGGTGGAATTCCTTATTTTTTGTACAGAAAAACCTTCCTACTCTAATATGGGGCCTAATAGTCTACCCTAGGGACCTTTTAGGCCTTGCCCATCTTCGAATTGGAGGTCTTCTGCTCTTTATTTTGAGGGCGGGCAAGATTTGGGGTCTACAGCTACCCCCCCTTCACTTGACTAGCCGACTATTGGCCTGTTATGCCAAGAAGATCGGCTGGAAGGTGAAGGAGTTAACCCTCTTGTCCAGCTGTCCTTTGGATGCTCCATCTTGCGGTGGCTGATCCTCTGGGAAAAAATGTGTTGTGCGCCTCCAGGATGCTCCTTCTTGCGGTAGCCGACCCTTCGGTTGATGAGTATAAACCCCCCATCAGGCTGGTAGTTGCAGCCCATTATGCGTAGGACTGGATGAGTATAAACTCCCCATCAGGCTGGTAGTTGCAGTCCACTGTGCATAGGACTGGATGAGTATAAACCCACCATCAGGCTGGTAGTTGCAGTCCACTGTGCGTAGGACTAGATGAGTATAAACCCCCCATCAAGCTGGTAGTTACAACCCACTGTGCATAGGACTGCATCAGTATAAACCCCCCATCAGGCTGGTAGTTGCAGTCCACTGTGCGTAGGACTGGATGAGTATAAACCCCCAATCAGGCTGGTATGGTCCATAGCATAGGACCAGTTGCGACTTATTGCTCTGTCTTGTGTGCAGATCATGCGCAAGTTGATGGGTATGAACCCCCCATCTAGCTGGTACGGTCCATTTTGTAGGACTGGTGGTGGCGGCGGCTTACTGCTCTAGCTCATGCGCCAGGTGGATGTGAGAAATGCTCTTTCTCTTTGGATGAAGTTATCTAGTGTGCTGGGATTCTTTCGGCTCTTCCGGTGGTCATCCAGCTTCGTTGTTTGTTGGGGAACCTTTGTTGTTCGACTTTTGCTAGTTGTCAAAAATTATTGGTGGTTGTCTTGCAAGCCTGCCTTGGCTATCCTTTTGGCTTTTAATCCTACCTTTTTCCACGATTTTATCTTTTTTCTCGTGACTTTGGATTTTGGCTTTTTTGGGACTAAGCGTAAGTCTTTTTACTTTTTAGTATTTTTTGTCAAGCTGACTTTTTTCGAAAAGAGAGAGTAAGGATGAATGGAAAAATATTTTATTCATGATAAAATTTATTACAACAGTTATTTTGGGGTAATATCCCTAAGACTACGGTGGACTCGAGCCGGGAGACGAACCAGGAGGGGGAAACTGCTGATACATGTGTCTTTGAAATTCTTCCTGGCTCCGGACTGAGTTAAGATGTTCTTGCCGGAGCAGTGTCAGGTCTTGTCTCATCCCCTCTTATATTTGGCAGAAGGTCTCCAGCTGGTTCTCGAAGACATCCTGTCTCAGGGACATCTAGTCCAACTGTTGGCGCATGTCATTGATGTTGCGGTTGATGCCAGTGAAGTCGTCTCCGTATTGCTGTTGTTGCTGCCACTGCTGTTGTTGTTGTTGCTGCTGGAATTTCGGGGGCGTCGACATGTCTTGCATCGCCACCAGATCTTGAAGGTCTAGGGTCATGGCGAACGACGGGTGAAGTGCCCTCTGGGTCCCTTGCCGGATGAGCATCCCCATGCTGACAAGCATAGACCCACTGATGTGTTCGGGTTGAAGATCGGAAGGATGCTCTCTCCGCCGTGGCACCCCCACTTCTCGGCTAGTGGGGTGATGAGGACCCATGAGGATGGCTCCCACAGGACGACACCCGAAATCTTTGAGGGCTTTCACGAAGAAGTAGTCAGGATTGTGTAAGAATTAATGGTTGAGTTCAAGAGGGCGGGTGAATTGAACTTTAGAAAACTTTTTCTAAAAACACACTTTCTCTTGGAAGAATGAATTATCTTTATTCAATTCTTCTATTAGGTAGATTTAGTGTTAATCAAAGCAAGAATATAGACAAGAAATAAAAGAGATGAATGCAGAAATTCAACACAAAAGTTTATACTGGTTCACTCTTTCCGAGAGCTACATCCAGTTCTTGACAAATCTGCCAAGTTCCACTAATTCCAAGTGAAAATTACAACCAGTAGATATACACCAATCTACCCCAAGAACTATCTCACAAACCCACAAGATAGACTCTTGAATAACCACCCAGTAACTAAATCCAGTTACTGTAACCAGTGCAGATTCAAACCCAATCTACACAATCACACTTTATACAAGTAAATGAAAAGAATAAACCTGGACTGCAGCTTTAACACTATAGAAGTCCAGAAGCAATTCTAACTCAGAACTTTCTCTCTTTGATGATCTTTCAACAATCTTGATCTAAACGCCTTATGATATGAAAAGTGTATGAATGCACAGAGAAAGGCACGTATATGAGAACTCTAAGATTGCTTTCAATTGTTTTCCAAATTGTATTTTCGAAAGAGAAATCAAAACTGTATTTATAGAATGAAAGAGAGAAACTGATTGATTAAATTGATTAAAACTAATTTAGAGTAGCAGATGATCGATCAGAATATCTATATGACAGATCAGAATCAGTTATGATCGATCAGAATTGAATTGTGATCGATCAGAATTGAATTGTGATCGATCAGAATGTTTTTCAATCGATTAAAATGTCGTTTTAATCAATTGATTTTATTTAAAACTTCATTCAATCGATTAATTCGAGTTTTCAATGGATTTGAAACAGTTTAGAAAAAAAATGGTAGCTTTCTGTTTCAATCGATTCAAATATATTTCAACAGATTGAAATCCTGTGATACCTTAGAATGAAAAAATGATCTCTCTGTTTCAACAGATTAAAACTAATTTCAACAGATTGAAATTCTGAGATACTCCAACGTGAAAAATAACATCTTTCTGTTTCAACAGATTGAACTTGATTTTAACAGATTAAATTTGCGAAGCCATTAATATGGAAAAATCATTAAGAACATTTTAACCTATTGATTCTGCGATTCAATCAATTAAAATTTTGACAGCATATGAACATTCCTATTTTAAGTGATTTTAACATATTGAAATTTCTTTTTAACAGATTGAAAAAAAACTCAGTTTGTTCTTTTAATGCTAAAAGGTTGGTTTTTCATGCAGTAAAATAAGTTCAATGAGATGCATCATTTTAAAGGCGCTTATCACAAGATCTATTGAACTATCAAGAGATTAAATTCTAAGCCTATGACCTATCTATCTACACACCCACAAAATAAACTCTCTAAACTCTATATGTCTTCATCAAATCAAACAAGTGCTTCAATCTCCCCCTATTTGATGGAGACAAATAACCACTGCACCTGCACAAAGAAATAACAGAACAGAGACATATATGATTTTGTGATGTGTGTGTAGTGTCAGTTATAAGCAAATACTCCTCCCCCTATTTGACTTCATCAAACAATGTTTTAATTACAGTCCATAAGTACCACGTAGGTACCAAAAAACCAAAAGAAACATGTGAACTTAAAGAGCTAAACTTCAATCATCTCCATCCCAGGGACCCTGATTTAATTGGAGGTCTCCAATTCTATTGAAGATATCCTCCAGTTGATTATCAATGTGCTAAAATCTGGCAATGGAGTCTTCATAGAGTCGATGCTGACGAGTTTGTAGAGCAAATGTCATCTCCATGTGCCTTCTTTGATTTGTTTGTAATTCATTCATCTGATGCAGCATAGTCCTTTCAAACTGTGAGAGAGGCGTGCCACGGTCAGGTTGTGGTATATAAGGAATCACTTCCAATTGAGACTGCTCTTCCATGACATCTTCCATAGGGCCTATTTGTCTTGCTTCTGCAGCACTCAGAGCACCAGTATTCTCATCTTCTTCAACTTCTTCTTCTTCTTCTTCTTCTCTCCCAGCTTCTTCTTTCGAAATCCACTCACCATCAATCTTGATGAATCCCATTTTATGAAGGATGGAGTTGTTAACCTCATTCGTGGGACGAATGGTTTCAGCCAATTCTCGTTCCAAGTCAACACCAAAATGAGCTAGAAATTTAGAAATAAGGATTGCATAAGGATACCTAAAATCACTTAGCCTTTTTGCTTTGATCATATGGTCCTTGATGACAAATACCCAGTTTACTCTGATTCTGTGATGGATACAGTACATCAGCACTAAATCGCCTTCATTTAGTACTGCATGATTGCTCCCCCTGGGAGTAAGCTGCCAGGCCACTAAAAATGCAAGAACTCTTTCTTCAAGTTTCAACTTTCCAGTGTTGAAGGAACTCACAGAGTCATGCTTATTTCTCAAACACGAGCGAAAGTATTGAACTTTGTTGAATTCGTCCACATCAGAGGTATATCCTTTAGTGACTTTCACTCCTTCATCCTTGAGTCCAGCAACATCTTTCCAGACTGTGGGAGTAACCTCTATTTCCACTCCTTTAACTTGAGTTCTGAGTGTAGAGCCTTCAAATGACAGATTAGTGAAGAAAACTTTAATAAGGTCAGGATAAACTCTACCATTGAGTTCAAGGAACTTCTGAAGCTTCTGGTGTTGCAGCAGCTTCCGAACACCTCTGAATCCTTCAGTATCCAACCACGAGAATTTCATAACCTTGGGAATATTAATTTGTTTCCTTCTCATTTCGTGAATGAATAAGTCCATCTTTTCTTGGTTCCCATTGAACCATGATTCAATCCGCCCTCCTCCTGACGTTCCTTGCACAGCAGTTGAGGATTCTCCTTTGCTGAACTTCTTCCTCCCGGATTTGGTGCGCTTGAACATGTTGTTTTGTGAGATGAACAGAAAAATAGATAAGAGAGAATATTTTTAAGGAGAGAGTACGAGCTTTTCGAACAACTTATGCATGCTAAAATGAAATGAGAAAACCTGGACCCTTCATCTTCTGTGAATAGTCAATTTTTTCTTTAGTGATTTACTGCTGTTCTGCTTTATGCGCAGAGATGGTAAAAGTAGAGAGAGAGAGAATTGTTACTGTGCTACTTAATTACCTTCACATCTGATATCCAATCACAATCATTCAGCTTTTATTGGATAACTATGGCATTTAAGAGAGTAGCTGAAGTTGTTCCCAGTTGTAAAGGCACTCAACTCAATCTGCAATAAGTGATTAGAGGCAACGCATCCACTACTAACCCTAGAAGAAATTAACCAATTGATTTTCCATAAAATCAATTGATTTTCAATTACAGATGTAGATGCAGATCACCACAAGTAAAATAAATCAATTGAATCGAATATTTAATCGATTGATTTGTAAAAGTAAAACATGCAGAGTATCAAAAGTGAATTAAATCGATTGAATAGAAGATTTAATCGATTGTTTTGTAAAAGAAAAACATGCAGAGTGTCGCTGCCGTCCGTTCCGACGTCCAGGGACATCTCGAATGTTCTGCGAGCGGTCGCGAAAAGATGGTTGAGACTCGCGTTTTTTGTAAAAAATATGTTCATTGCTTCCGAGGCGCTCAACGCTGAACTATCCTCTAATAGAAGCAAGGTTTTCGAAAAGGGTTCTTCTGGAGTCGCCACCAATGTCTTGACCATAAACATTGGAAAAGGAGAAAAAGGCATTGATTTTGATAAAAACCAAACTTGGCCATTATAACCAGAGTCGGGTAAGGGAGTTAGTTACGTGTGGGGAAGGTATTAGCACCCCACAACGCCCCTTTCGGGTTCCCTATGACGGATTAATTCATTTAAGTAGAGATTACAAAAAATTACGCTTTTACCCTATTTTATTCGTACAATAAATATGGCTATCTACATGATTTATCTACATTGCATACAGAAAGCAGTAAATAAAGCAATAAAAGGGAAGAGAATTGAGAAGCAAGCTTTATATTAGAAGTTTTTACAAAGAGGATGCTTTACGACAATCCTTCGCTCTACAATGACTCTCCTCACGAATACAGACTCGACTCGACTAAAGTTTTATAGAAGAATCGAATGCTGGAATCTAGTTCCTTAACTGATTGTTACCTATTTAAGGCAATCAGAGAGTTCATTCGAGGTAGGGAGAGAAGAAGACAAGTCTTAGAGTTGTTTGGTGTGTGGAATGGTGCCAAATGAGCTTCCAATTTATAGTTTTCGCTGCCTGCACCCTTGGGACGCGCGTCTAGAGTGGGACGGCCGTCTGGGTTGGGATGGCCGTCCCAAATGCCACTTTTTCACTGACTGGGACCACCTGGGGATCTGGGACTGGTAGTCCCATTTGGGACGACCGTCCCAATTGGCCAGGAAAGGTTGGGACGGCCGTCTCGACCTTGGGACGGCCGTCTCGACTTGTTTTGGCCAGCTTTCGTGTTCTGGGACCCCCGAGAAGCTTTCCTTTGTGTATTCGGACGTCGTTTGATGCAGATAAACGTCCGTTGAAGCTTTATCTTCATATAGGAAGTCTTCTCGGCCTTTTATAGAGATGGCAGGCGAGCCTTGTCTTTATTGTAGGAAGTCTTTTTGGTTTTTATTAAGAAGCCGGGCAAACTTTATCTTCTTGTGAAGTTTCCCTAGCTTTTATTGAGAGG
Source organism: Sphenostylis stenocarpa (assembly GCA_963425845.1). Classification (NCBI taxonomy): domain Eukaryota; kingdom Viridiplantae; phylum Streptophyta; class Magnoliopsida; order Fabales; family Fabaceae; genus Sphenostylis; species Sphenostylis stenocarpa. Next base: position 48,859,608 of record OY731404.1, on the reverse strand, counting down.
CCGGGCAAAATTAGGGGTCTACAGCTGCCCCCGCTTCACCTGCCTAGCTAATTTTTTGGCTTGATATGTCAACAAAATTAGTTGGTAGGGGAAGGAGTTAACCCTTTTTCCCGGTCATCCTTCGGATGCTGCTCCTTGCTGATCCTCCAGATGATAAATACTTTGATAGGTACCAACCCCTATCTGGTTTGAGTCTTATTTTGTAAGGCTCTGGTGAGTACTTACCCTCACCCGGTATGAGTCTGCATTTTGCTGGACTCTTGTGGGTACCTACCCCCACAAGGTATGAACCTTGTTCTGCAAGGTTTTTGGTGAGTACCTACCCTCACCCGGTATGAGTTCGCATTTTGCTAAACTCTTGTGGGTACTTACTTCCGAGGTGCTCAACACTGAACTATCCTCTAATAGAAGTAAGGTCTTTGCAACCCATTTTTGGAATGCTTAGGTGAGTATTTTTACTCCACCTAATGCATTCTGCAAAGTTTTGATGAGTACTTACCCTCATCCGGTACAAACCTTGTTTTTAAGGTTTTGGTGGGTACTTACCCCCACCTGGTGCGAATCTGCGTTTTTGCTAGATTCTGATGAGTACTTACCCTCATCCGGTCTGAACCCCGTTCTGCAAGGTTCTGATGGATACTTACCCCCACCCGGTCCGAATCCCGTTCTGCACACTACTACAAAATATACTTTCAACGTTGCCATTTAATGTCGGTTAAAGCTGAGCCGACGTTAAATACACTTTCAACGTCGGTTGGTTAAAAAACGACGTTGAAAGTGGAATGTTGGACACATTCTACGTCGGTTCTTAGTCAACCGACGTAGAAAGCACTTTCCACGTCGGTTCTAGATGAACCGACGTTGAAAGTCTTTTAATTTAGACATTCAACGTCGGTTCCCAGATGAACCGACGTTGAATGTGTTTTCACCCAAAAATTCTCTTAATTTCAAGAATTGTCACTGACAGGATTCGAACCCAGTATTTTAGAGTTGAAAGTTGATACTCCAACCATTAAACTACTGTAATTTTTTGATAATAACTTACAAATTAATTATATTTATATACAAATAAATATATATCCGTGTAAATATATATTTATTTATATATATTTTCTCGGAAAGTGTTTTTATTTTTTTCAACCAAAAATTTACTTAAGTTCAAGAATTGTCACTGACAGGATTCGAACCCAGTATTTTAGAGTTAAAAGTTGATACTCCAACCACTAAACTACTATAATTTTCTCGATAATAACTTACAAATTAATTATATTTATATATAAATAAATATATATCCGTGTAAATATTTTCTGGAAAGTGTTTTTATTTTTTTCAACCAAAAATTTAATTAAGTTAGAGAATTGTCACTAACAGGATTTTTTGAACCCGAGTATTTTAGAGTTGAAAATTGATACTTCAACCACTAAACTACTATAATTTTTTTATAATAATTTACAAATAAATTATAGTTATATACATATAAATACATATTCGTGTAAATATATAAATATAGAATATATAAATACAAATATATTTATATTTTTTGATATATTTATATATATTTATATAGTTATATAGTTATATATTTATATGTTGGATGTGAAGGCGCGTTCGAGGGTGAAAGTGAGATTGACTCTCGCTTGAGTGAAAATACGTTAAAACTCACGGAAATTCGCTCGTTCAAGCCTCGCTTGAGCGAAAATTGGTATTTTTCGCTTGAGCGAATGATGCGTTTCTCATATTTATTTTATATCATTAATAAATTATAAATATTATATTCTGTCATTAAATTACAAACCCATATAAAGAGACTCGCTCACAAATTTGACATCAAATTTTGAAAACTCACTCGACACACTTTCACCTTCGAGCGTGCCCTCACATCCAACATATAAATATATAATTATATAAATATATCAAAATATATAAATATATTTGTATTTATATATTTATATATTTACACGGATATATATTTATTTGTATATAAATATAATTTATTTGTAAGTTATTATCAAAAAATCCGAGTAGTTTAGTGGTTGGAGTATCAGCCTTCAACACTAAGGTACTGGGTTCGAATCCTGTCAGTTGACAAAAAATTAATTTGGTAATGCTCTAAACTTTAAAAAAAGATGATAAATAATAAAAATATAATATAAAAGAGAGAGGGACCTAATAAAAATATAATATAAAAGAGAGGGGGATTTCTAGATAAATAGAGAGAGGGGAGAGGGGTTGGAAATAAATAAAAATTTTCGATTTGAAAGTCAGGACTTTCAACGTCGGTTCTGGAACCGCCGTTGAAGGCCTTCCAGAACCGACGTGGAAAGCCTTATTTGTAGTAGTGGCAAGATTCTGATGGGTACCTACCCCCACCCGGTTCGAACCCCGTTCTGCAAGGCTCTGATGGGTACCTACCCCCACCTGGTCCGAACCCCGTTCTGCAAGGCTCTGATGGGTACCTACCCCCACCTGGTCCGAACCCCGTTCTGCAAGGCTCTGATGGGTACCTACCCCCACCCGGTCCGAACCCCGTTCTGCAAGGTTCTCAGGATGCACTTTTTGGTAGTTAATCCTGTGATTATCTGTTTTTGGAGATATGTTGGCGACTTATTGTTTCTGTTCATGCGCCCATTCCATGGGGAATATTTGATTTGACTTTTCTGTTAGTCATCCGGTTTTACCGGGGATTCTTTGTTTTTGGCTTTTCTGTTTAGCCATCCGGTTTTACCGGGGATTCTTTGTTTTTGGCTTTTCTATTTAGCCATCTGGTCTTGGCCGGGGATTCTTGATTTTTGGCTTTTCTGTTTAGCCATCCGGTCTTGCCCAGGGATTCTTGATTTGGTTGCCTCTTTTTAGGCGGGAATCCATTGGGGATTTTGTTGATTTTTGTCGATTTTGCCTCTTGATTAGGCGGATGCTCCACTTGAGGATATTAGTTCTTGATAATACCTCTGAGTAGGCGAATGCTTTTTTTTTTTTGAAAGCTTTGTGCTTGTATTGCCTCTTGCATAGGTTGATTTCCCGTTTCTTGGGGATATCGGCTCTTTGCTTGTTTCTGAGTAAGCATAGGCATTCTTGGGAGTGAAGGTTTTGCACTTCGCTGGGGATATTCATATTGGGTGTTCCAGAAGGTTAACTCCCTGAGGATATGAATTTTGTAGTTTGCCTTTGCTGGTAGGCTTACTGGGGAAAAATTTCCTTTTTGCTGATCCACCGGGGGATTGATTTGCCCCCTAGGGATGAATGGAGTTTTCGACTCCTTGTTGGATGTTTGTTGTTTTGAGATGGCTTTGCCTATGCTCTTATTCCATTGCGGAATGGGTTTCTGTTTTTTTCTTGCGATTGTGCTTTTCGCAATTTTGGATTCTTGATTGTGTGTGCCCTTTTTCTTTTGTGCACGCAGGCTTTTATTATCTGCTGGGGATGAAGAGGTTTTCTTTTTTTCTCTTTTTTCCTTTTTTAGCAGCCCTGGGGAATTTTGTTGTCTTGGGGGTATGATGGAGTCTTAGGCTCTTGGCTTTGCGAAGCTCTTATTTGAGCTGGAAGATGGAAAAAATTTTGTTTTCCTCTTTTTGTCTTTTTGTTTTTGGGATTCATCGAGGAGTCTGTTGGTTTCCTGGGGACCCAGATTTGATGATGGAGTCCTGGCTCTTGGCTTTGTGAAGCTCTTATTTGAGCTGGAAGATGGAATTTTTATTTTCCTCTTTTGTAGATTTTCTGGATATACTCTTCTTAGAGATTTTTATTTGACCTTTTTTGTTGTGGCCTCTGTTGGGGAATGAAAGTTTTTTTCTTTTTCTTTCTATTGTCCCCTGGTGATGTGGAGGATTCTGACTCCGTATTTTTTTGATGGACTCTTGAGTAGTCCTTATTCTCCTTTGGTGAATGAAGTGGAGATTCTGGATGATTTTGCTTGTTGACTCGTGCGGTGATGTCGCTGAGTCGTGTGGTAATCTTTGTTTTGCCTTTGGAGTAGGCAAGGATCCTCTTGGGGATGATCGAGCCTTTCCATTGGCTTTTTCATGTTGATGGTTTCCTTCTTTTATTTGTGGAAGGATGTTGATTGAGGCTTCAAATGATTTATGTTTGATGACTCATGTGGTGATGCTGAGTCATGTAATAATTTTTTTGTTGCCTTTGGAGTAGGCAAGGATCCGCTTGGGGATTATCAAGCCTTTCCGTTGGCTTTTTCCATTTTTGATGTACCTTCTTTTATTGGTGTAGAAGGTTGGAGCTACTTTTCTTGAAGCTCTTTATTTTGCTGGAATGATTTTGATTTCGCTTTTCGCGATTTTGATTTTCATATGGAGACTGGATTCTGGCGCCTCCTGTTTTTAATCACACGTATGGAGACTAGACTCCTTATATGTATGTTTATTTATTCTTGTTTGAAGAAAAATATTTTTTCTTGATTTTGACAAAGTCGTATTATGCAACTACTTTGTGTGTGGATGCCCTAAATGCGATCTAATGTTTGTTTATTTTTTATGCATTTAGAAAGCGACTGGCCTTCTCCCGTTGGCTTCTTACGAATGTGCCGATGGGCTCCTTTTTTATGACCATGATGATGGGCTCATCTTTTACTCATCTCTTGGTTTTAGTCCTATCTTTTGCCTAGGCCGCCCTTTACGGGTTTTCGACCTAACGGACTGCCTTAATTTTTGCCTAGAATATCTTAGGGGGCTTTTGCCTTATCTTTTGCCTAGATCGTCTTGTTTGGGGTTTGCGATCTAGCAAGGCTACCCTAATTTTTACCTAAGAAAATACTAGCGAGGCATTTATTATTTCCTTATTTTTATGCTTCCCCTTTTTAGATGCATGCTTGATCTTTGATTAAAAGTCTTTGCGCATATTTATGATTTATCAATAAAGAGGCATTTCCATAATATTTGGTCAAGAGAAAGGAAATGAACAGGAATTTTATTGATAAATGAACAAAAGTTTTATTTCTTTTACGGAAGGATTTCAAAAGGTATTTAGAAGAATGGGTGGTCGGGGTTGGTCTGTATCGTTTAGGCTTATACGAGTCATGTCTATGATATCCGCCCCTGTTTCTCCTAATTGCTTCAGTTGAGATGCTCGAGCTCGAGTGAAGACTATGCGGATCGCTTGATTCCGGAAGAATGCTACTTTAGTCGCCTTTTCGGTTTTCGACTAAAGTAACCATTGCTCTTAGTTTCTTTTTTATTTACTTTTTTTTTACCTCTTCTTTTTGCCTAGGACGTATCCTAGCGAGGAATATGGACCCTATCTTTTGCCCAGGGGTGCCCTTTGCGGGTTTTCATTCCTGACGGGTCATGAGCAATGTCTTCAAGCATAATACTTCTTCACCGCGTCTGAATTGATTGGGTGTCGAAGTTCCTCTCCATCCATATTGGTGAGGATAAGTGCCCCTCCTGAGAAAGCTCTTTTGACCACGAAGGGTCCTTCGTAATTTGCTGCCCATTTTCCAATTTTATCCTTCTGGGTTGGAAGCAATTTCTTTATAACTAGATCCCCCTCTTGATAAGTATGAGGGTGGACCTTTTTATCATAAGCCTTTTTGATCTTCTTTTGATAGGCTTGTCCATGACATATAGCATTTAGCCGCTTTTCATCGATAAGGTTTAATTGGTCGTATCGACTTTGAACCCATTCGGCTTCTGTTAGTTTTGCTTCCATTATGATTCGCAAGGAAGGTATTTCGACCTCTATTGGTAACACGGCCTCCATACCATATACCAGGGAAAATGGAGTAGCACCTGTTGAAGTTCGTACAGATGTTCGATAGCCATGAAGAGCAAAGGGTAACATTTCATGCCAGTCCCTATAGGTTTTAACCATTTTTTGAACAATCTTCTTGATGTTCTTATTGGCCGCTTCTACTTCACCATTCATTTTGGGTCGATAAGGAGAAGAATTATGGTGTTGAATTTTGAAATCTTGGCATAGTTCTTTCATCATTTTATTATTCAGATTGGACCCGTTATCGGTAATGAGACGATGTGGGATGCCATATCGACTTATGATATTCTTTTTAACAAAGGTGACCACTACCTTTTTAGTCACATGTGCATAAGATGCAGCTTCTACCCACTTAGTGAAGTAGTCGATGGCTACCAAAATGAATCGATGACCATTGGATGCTTTAGGCTCAATAGGTCCAATAACGTCCATGCCTCACATATCAAACGGCCAAGGGATAGCCATAACATTGAGAGGTGCTGGCGGGACATGTACATTGTCTACATGTATCTGACACTTGTGACATTTTCTGGTATACTGATGGCAGTCCTTTTCCATTGTGGACCAAAAATATCCTGCCCTGAGGATTTTCCTAGCCATGATATGCCCTGGTGCATGAGTCCCGAAGGTTCCTTCATGTATTTCTTTAATCAATTTCTGCGATTCTTCGAGATTGACGCATCTTAACAAAGTGGAGTCAAAATTCTTTTTATAAAGGGTTTCTCCTATCAACAAAAACCCTATAGCCCTTTTCCGAATGATCCTCTTGTCATTGTCACTGATTCCCTCGGGGTATTCACCCTTTATCAAGTATTGCCTTATGTCATGATACCAAGGGGCTTCGTCTTTTTCACTGTCCGTCATCATGCAGAAGGCTTGTTTATTGTGCCTTGTGATTTGGATGATGGGCATCTCATGTTCTTGTTCTAATGCGAACATGGATGATAATGTTGCCAGTGCATCTGCAATCTGGTTATCTTCCCGAGGGATATACTCGAAATTGATGTTTTCCATTTTTGAAGTCATATTACGAATGTACTCCAGATAAGGGATTAATTTGGAATTTCTATTTTCCCATTCACCCTTGAGTTGGTAAATAACAAGGGATGAGTCACCGAATACTTTGAGTCTAGTTACCCCATGATCCAGAGCTGCTTGAATACCTAGAGCACAGGCTTCATATTCCACCATATTGTTTGTGCAATCAAAGTTTAATCTAGCTATTACTGGGATATACTTCTTTTCAGCAGATATTAAAATAGCTCCTATCCCATGTCCCAATAAGTTTGAAGCTCCATCGAAAAACATGATCCACTCATTATCTTCACGTTCTTCATGTCGGATATGCATTATGTGCTCATCTGGAAAATCATCTTGGAGGGATTGATATTCGTCAGTTGGCCCATGTGCCAGGTAGTCTGCTAAAGGACTGCCTTTGATAGCTTTTTGAGTGACATGAACAATGTCGAATTCTGAGAGGAGTACTTGCCACCTGGCTATCCTTCCGGTCAAGACGGGTTTTTCAAACAGGTATTTGATTGGGTCCATTTTGGAAATCAACCAAGTCGTATGTCTGACCATATATTGTCGAAGGCGCTGAGTTGCCCACACCAATGCACAACATGTTTTTTTGAGTGGTGTATAACGGGTCTCATAGTTTAGAAATTTTTTACTAAGGTAATATATGGCTTGTTCTTTTTTACCCGTATCATCTTGTTGACCGAGCACACATCCCATGGACTCGTCGAGTGCTGAAAGGTAAAGAATCAGGGGCTTTCCTTCCATAGGTGGTACCAATACTGGGGGATTGGTTAGGCACATTTTGATTTTTTCAAAAGCTTGTTTACATTCATCGTTCCAAACTTTCGGTTGGTTTTTACGCAATAACTTGAAGATAGGCGTGCACTTGTCCGTTAATTGCGCGATGAACCGTGCGATGTAGTTTATTCGGCCCAAGAATCCTCTGATTTCTTTTTCTATCCTTGGTGGGGGCATTTCTACAATTGCCTTTGTTTTATCAGGGTCTACCTCAATTCCCTTTTTACTAACAATAAACCCCAGGAGTTTTCCTGATCGTACTCCGAATGTGCATTTAGCCGGATTAAGCTTAATCTGGTATTTTCGAAGTCGATTAAATAATTTCGTTAAGTACTGGAGGTGATCTATTTCGTTTTTGGACTTGGCGATCATATCGTCCACATATACTTCGATTTCTTTGTGGATCATATCATGAAATAATGTTACCATAGCCCTTTGATAAGTAGCCCCTGCGTTCTTGAGTCCAAAAGGCATCACTCTATAGCAGAATGTACCCCACGGTGTAATGAAGGAAGTTTTTTCTCTATCTTCAATGACCAATTTAATTTGGTTATACCCTGCATATCCATCCATAAAAGAATAGAGAGTATTTGTAGCGGTGTGATCTACCGAAGCATATCAATATGTGGTAAGGGAAAATCATCTTTTGGACTTGCACGGTTTAAATCCCCGTAATCTACGCATACTCGATTTTTCCATTTTTCTTTACAACTGGCACGACGTTTGCCGACCATTCGAGGTATTTTGAAACAATCAGAAATTGGCGTCCAACTGCTTTTTCTACTTCTTCCTTAATTTTTAAGGACCATTCTGGCTTTACTCTTCCGAGCTTCGTTTAACGGCCGAAATCCCTCTTTTAATGGTAATCGATGCTCCACTATACTTTTATCGATTCTGGGCATATCATAGTAGGACCATGCAAACACGTCCATATATTCTCTTAATAATTGTATTAACTTTTCTTTGACATCATCGTCAATTTGGGTACCGATATTTACTTCCTTTATATTATCTTCTTGTCCCAAATTGATGGCCTCAGTTTTCTCCTGATGGGGCTGCATTGATTGAAATTCTTTTTCCAACAGTCTCTGCATGTCCGGGGAGATGGTCCCCTCCTCACCTGCTCGACTCAATCCATTCGTCTTCGCCTTTCGGATCTTCCAGGGAGTTTTCAATTATAGACATGACTCGTATGGTTATGCTTTGTTTTATATTTCTTTATTAGACGTATAAGAGGGAAAAGAATGAAATAGAATATGAATATTATGAAAAATGCCTCATTGTATTGATAGAAACAAAATATTTACAAAGCCCTTATTAACCAAAAATCTCGTGATCATGGGCAGGGATCACGAGAAATACATCAGAAGCTTTTCGATATATTTTTATATATTTTTTATTACATTTTTAGAGATGATAAAAATGATGAGCCCTAGATAGCTGGTCTTCCTTATCCCGTCTTTCATTCGGGCTTTGATAAGGGCTGGTCATCCACTTTTGGAGTTGACGCGTCGAAAGTAATCCATCCTCGCGTCTATTAAATCTTGGACCTTATGCTTTAAGGCCATACAGCTTATCTCACGTAATGTCCCGGAGCGTCCGAATGATAATTGCATTTTTCGTTTGGCTTATACCATTCTGGATATGGTGGCTCCATTTTCTTGGGAGGGACGCGCACTAGGAGTTTGGCATCCAACAATTTTAGTAGCAGGCTTCCATAGGAAGTGGGTATTGGAGTGAACTTCCTTTCTTGTCTGCGCGGCCTGGTCTGCTGTGAGGAGGAAGAAGGAGTGGCGAAGTTGATAGCATTTATGGCTCCTTCCTTCTTCTTTCCAAAGTTCTTTTTAAAATTTTGAGTAGAGGAATTGGAAGAGGTCTCGTTGTGCAATTCTTCCACTTTTCAAACCTTGCTCTACTCTTTCTCCTATAATGACTACGTCCGCAAAGAGTGTTGATGTGTTCCCTATCATTTTGTCATAATAGGGACCAGTCAGAGAATTGATGAACATGGACGTAGTTTCCTTGTCGGATAGAGGAGGTTCCACTTGTGCTGCCAATTCCCTCCATCTTTGGGCGTATGCCTTGAAGGATTCATCGTCTTTCTTGCTTAGTAACTGTAGATCTGCTCTTTCAGGGGTCGATCGATATTGTATTTATAACGACGAAGAAAAGCATCCGCGAGATGTCTCCGGGTTTGGACTTGCCCTCCGTCCAGCTTGCATATACCAGTTTAGGGCCGATTCAGCTAAGCTCTCCCGAAAGCAATGGATCGGGAGTTTTTCATTGTCAAGATAGGCGACCATCTTACTGCAGTACATTGTAAGATGGCTTTTGGGGCATGTCATTCCCATGTATTTTGGGAAGTCCGGAGTTTTAAACTTGTTCGAGAATTGGATATCTTTGACGAGGCACATGTCAGCTGCTTCTTTAACATCAAAATTATGCCCTTCCACTGCTCTCAATCTTTCTTCCAGGGCAGTTAGATGTTGTTTTGATACTTCCGGAGCATGAATATGCACCGCCCTTGTATCAGATTGGTTGTGCTCATCATTGGGTTCCTCCTCTTCTTCTTGGTGCGAGGCTTGTCCACTCTGAGGACCTTCCTTATGGATATTCTGCTGATGCATCATTTCCAGCATTTGCGTCATTTGCTCTTTTAGCGTATTAAGCTCGATAGTGAGCTTTCGGTTTTGTTCCTCCGACTGCTCCATCTTCTTAATTTTCTCGAGCACGAGTGGGGACAGGTGGAAGACCGACCACTTTCTAAATGATTTTAACAATTTTTATTATAGCTTTTTAAATGATTGGTGTGAAATAGATATGCCTTAGACAATAGTTTAGGTATCTTCTCAAAAGCCTATGTTTTAAGAGTACCATACCCACCTTGAGGTGCTAACTTCCTTTTTCTAAAGGTTGTCAACATATCTTAGCACACTTATCTCTTCCAGATAAACACGCTTGGGTCTCTTTCGCTATTGTCTAAGGATATCTAATAAATCCTAAAATGAATATGTTTATGTATGAGAGATTTATTATAATGATGTTTATGCAGACTTTTCTTAGTGCATTTATTTTCTCTCTTAGTTTTACCACTTATTGAATGATGTGGTATGAATGATACGACTTTGCCAAGAATCTTTTTTATTTTGTTGCAAAGGTATTTTTAATTTGTTTTTATATTTTCTTTATGACCCTTTATCTCTTCTGTCGGTCAACGTGGCTACTTAGCTTACAAAGAACCCGAAATCGGGCTAGCTTAATCGAAGACTGTCCGAGATAAAGGTCTTTTATCTTATCACTTTTTGTGATTTTTAGGGTTTTTCATTTTTTTTGTTTGTTGTATGATTACCCTATGCTAATGCATCAATACAAATGCAAGCAAACGTATGCACACACAATTCATACATCCACGAGCGAGCCACGCTTATTTAATCACGAGGTAGGGTTTTCCTACAGAAACGTGCTTGGTTTAGGCAGTTCTAACTGTTCTCACTAAGGCCAAAGGTCCCCAAGGTGCCCCCATTATAGGGACCTCTCAATCTCTCGATCCTTCGGGTCATGCACGGAACTCCGTGGCGACATCCTTAGACCAAAAGAAGAGAGTTATCACCTTGAGTTGGTGGTTTCTGACAACGGTTGTAGCCCCGTGTGCCAACAAGCCGGTCGTATCTGCCACCCACTCCCTATAGGTATTCACTCTTGCCCCTGGGTATAAAGGGACTGTTGTGTGCAAGGGTTTTTGTGTACAATTTGTATTTCAAACAATTTGCAGAAATAATCATACAGCAGTTATTAAAGCCATACAATAAAACATACGGAAAAGGGTAAAGGCGTAATTTCAAATCTTTACTTAGTTTGAATTTATCCGTCACTAAATGGGATCAACTCTCTAGCTTCCCTAGTGGAGTCGCCATCTGTCGCCGCCGTCCGTTCTGACGTCCAGGGACATCTCGAACGTTCTGCGAGCGATCGCAAAAAGATGGTTGAGACTCGCGTTTTTTGTAAAAAATATGTTCATTGCTTCCGAGGCGCTCAACGCTGAACTATCCTCTAATAGAAGCAAGGTTTTCGAAAAGGGTTCTTCTGGAGTCGCCACCAATGTTTTGACCATAAACATTGGAAAAGGAGAAAAAGGCATTGATTTTGATAAAAACCAAAATTGGCCATTATAACCAGAGTCGGGTAAGGGAGTTAGTTACGTGTGGGGAAGGTATTAGCACCCCACAATGCCCCTTTCGGGTTCCCTATGACGGATTAATTCATTTAAGTAGAGATTACAAGAAATTACGCTTTTACCCTATTTTATTCGTACAATAAATATGGCTATCTACATGATTTATCTACATTGCATACAGAAAGCAGTAAATAAAGCAATAAAAGGGAAGAGAATTGAGAAGAACCTCCGAAGCAAGCTTTATATTAGAAGTCTTTTACAAAGAGGATGCTTTACGGCAATCCTTCGCTCTACAATGACTCTCCTCACGAATACGGACTCGACTCGACTAAAGTTTTATAGAAGAATCGAATGTCTGGAATCTAGTTCCTTAACCGATTGTTACCTATTTAAGGCAATCAGAGAGTTCATTCGAGGTAGGGAGAGAAGAAGACAAGTCTTGGAGTTGTTTGGTGTGTGGAATAGTGCCAAAAGAGCTTCCAATTTATAGTTTTCGCTGCCTGCACCCTTGGGACGCGCGTCTGGAGTGGGACGGCCGTCTGGGTTGGGATGGCCGTCCCAAATGCCACTTTTGCACTGACTGGGACCACCTGAGGATCCGGGACTGGCAGTCCCATTCGGGACGGCCGTCCCACTTGGCCAGGAAAGGTTGGGACGGCCGTCTCGACCTTGGGACGACCGTCTCGACCTGTTTTGGCCAGCTTTCGTGTTCTGGGACCCCCGGGAAGCTTTCCTTTGTGTATTCGGACGTCGTTTGATGCAGATAAACGTTCGTTGAAGCTTTATCTTCATATAGGAAGTCTTCTTGGCCTTTTATAGAGATGGCAGGCGAGCCTTGTCTTTGTTGTAGGAAGTCTTTTTGGTTTTTATTAAGAAGCCGGGCAAACTTTATCTTCTTGTGAAGTTTCCCTAGCTTTTATTGAGAGGCCGGGCAAAATTAGGGGTCTACACAGAGCAACAGAGTTAGTGAAATAAATCGATGAAAAGCTTATTTAATCGATTAACCTAATAATGCATCATGAACAGAGATTGAGAATCAGGGAATCAACAGATTATTTCGCAATTTCAATTGATTAAAACACATAACTTCAAAATTTTCAGTCAATTTAATCGATTGAATCAAGTTATCAACTTGTTAAAAAGCACATAATCATAATAAAGAGTCAATTTATTCAATACTAGATATATCCAGAATTCCTAATTCAGTTCTAAGCATATTAAGTCTATCTCTAGGGAGTGGTTTGGTGAACAAGTCAGCTAATTGTTTCTCAATTTCAATGAATAAAATTTCACAATCACCCCTAGATACATGTTCTCTAATAAAGTGATATCTAATTTCAATATGCTTAGTTCTAGAGTGTTGTATAGGATTCTTGGTTAGATTAATTGCACTAGTATTATCACAAACCAGAGGTACCGTGTTGAGAAATACTCCATAATCTTTCAATTGTTGTTTAAGGTAGATACTTTGAGCACAACAATTCCTGGCTGCAATGTATTCAACTTCAGCAGTTGAAAGAGCTACACATGCTTGTTTTTTGCTGTGCCATGATATGAGACTGCTTCCCAGTAAATGACATGTACCAGAGGTACTTTTCCTGTCCAATCTACATCCTGCAAAGTCAGAATCAGAAAATCCAAAAAGTTTAAGAGAGGCACCTTCAGGATACCATAGTCCAACATTAATGGTTCCTTTAAGGTACTTAAGAATCCTTTTAGCAGCAGTGAGATGAGATTCCTTGGGATTTGCCTGAAATCTAGCACAAAGACAAACACTGAACATAATGTCAGGCCGACTAGTAGTCAGATATAGAAGAGATCCAATCAAACCTCTATATTTAGTTTGATCAACAAATTTCCCTTTTTCATCTAAATCTAGACAGCAGTTAGTAGACATGGGTGTGGAGGATTCTTTGCAATTTTGCATATCGAATTTCTTCAACAACTCATTACAGTATTTAGATTGATTTAGGAAAATATCATTCCTTAATTGCTTAACCTGGAGACCAAGGAAGAAATTCAATTCTCCCATCATAGACATCTCAAATTCACTTTGCATTTCCTTAAAAAATTTATTACACAAGGCATTATTAGTAGAACCAAAAATGATATCATCAACATAAACCTCCACCAGAATAATGTCAGAACCAGATTTCTTAATGAATAAGGTTTTGTCAACTTCACCTCTTTTGTATCCTTGATCAATTAAGAAATTACTTAGTCTCTCATACCATTGTCTAGGAGCCTGCTTTAATCCATGAAGAGCCTTTTTCAATTTGTAGACATGGTCAGGATGTTTGTGATTTTCAAAACTAGGAGGTTGAGAAACATAAACTTCTTCATTGATAAGTCCATTTAGAAAGGCATTCTTGACATCCATCTATAGTAATCTGAAACCACTAATACAAGCATAAGCTAATAATAGTCTAACAGCTTCAACACTACTACAGAATGATCATTCAACGTCGGTTATACAAGGCATTCAACGTCGGTTCCAATGACGTCGTTGATTCAGGCATCGTTGAATGTCAAAGGATTCTACGTCGGTTCAGAATACCCGACGTTGAAAGTGATATATATATATATATACGTCGGGTAACCAAATGTCCATCGTAGAAATTAGTAAATTCTACGTCGGTTATTGAACTAACCGACGTTGAAAGTCCTTTCTCGCTCAAGCGACCGGTGTACTCGCTTGAGCGACGAAGCCTTCAAACAAAGGGGACTCTCGGGTTCTGTATCGCTCAAGCGACCTCTGTATCGCTCAAGCGACCGATGTTACAATGTCAGTTAATGCAATAATTGACGTAGAATATCCCTTTTTTTTTAAATGTTGGTCTGTTTTAGTGCCACCAACACACGACCTGCTATAATCTCAGTCCAGACAGTATATTTATTTCAGCTAATCACTAATATATAAAATGATAGATATATATGTCAAAATAAGCCAAATTATGTACAAAATACACAAAAAATTATCAATCAATCCTATTCCTAACTACTTGTACAAACTTTTCTGCCCATTTGTTTCTAACCATGTCTATAGTATCCATAGGCAAAGGTTCTATATCTTTAAATTCCTGTAAGAAGTTCACAATAATAGAATGGTAAACCCTAAGCAATAAAAATAAAGGAATTGAATATAATAGCAAATGTCAACTTACCTCATTCCAACTATCCTGAATGCTACCAAAAATGATGAGCCACATCCAATACATTACATAGTAGCCGCACTCATATCCTCCATTTTGTTTGTTACACTAAAAATGACTAAATATGTTAAAAATAACTATTAAATTTGAACATAAATTAATAGATAGTATAATATATATAAAGGCTACTTACTTTGATAAAATTCCAATTTGGAGTTGTGCTTTTACTTGTGTGTTCTCCACCTAATGTACTACAAACCTTTAGAGCACTATATATTGAAAAGAAGGGGGTTAGAAATAGAATAATCAAGATGTTTAGACATAATATAAGAAATACTTACTCGTTTACAATATTTTTTAGCTCCATGTCAGGTTTCCTTCCCAATGAGCAGAACCAACACACAAGATTCTGCTTTGGACAAATAACTAATAGTCTGCCAGTGGTTTCAGTATATACACATGATTAGAATCTATTAAAAAAACTTGTGTAAAACCGGAAGAGGCTGGGATAACTTACAAATGATGGTATGCTCCAAGGTAAATATCTCTTTTAGAATCGGTGATCCAATTCCGCATGTAACCGAGAATTTGATCACGCTTATTCCAGAACTTTTGTATGGATTGAGGCTCGAAGAATCCATACACATGACCAATGCCCTGCTCCACTATCATTTCGTGCATCATCCTAAAATATGCCAATTTAAGTGAACTTATAGCTTATATATTTACTAAAATGAAAAGAGTCATGAAAGATATGAACTTACAATGTCCAAAATTGTAAAACAGACTATATTTAGACATTGATTGCCCATCCCAATCTCCAGGGCATCGAGTGTGGGAAATGTATAGGGGGATATTGCTAGAAGCCATCCCAAATAATGTACAATCCCATGGAACTTGGAATGACTGCAGATACAATTGTGGGGAAAGAGACAAGAGATCAAAAATTGGATTTGGAGAAGTCTCCACAAGCTGGTGTCTTCTCCTTAGATGCGAAGGAGTGGCAATAGCTTTACCCAAGTCTTTTGGCTGCCGAACATCCTACATATTTTATAAAATATAATCATAAACAATAAATCAATTTATTTATGTGTTAGATGTATTATAACCATACATATACATACCTTTGCCATTATTGACCTAACTAAATGTCGGGGCCAAGTAATGAAGGTCCGAAGGGCTTGGCCCACTATCTCGCACCTCTTCGGTGGGGATAGGGACACTAGCCGCAGCGTCAACCACCTTTTCAACCACCACTTTGACCAAGTTAGGATCCAAAGGCACATTGTGGATGGTTGAAGCCCCTTCATGAACTGATCCATGGGCCACTAGCCTTAGACCTTCATCTACCTCAACCCACAAGCCATATCGATCATCCTTTGTGGATTCAGGATTAATAGATGCCACCTCAGGTGTGACCTCGATAGTGGCTTCAGCACAACTGCCCTTTGTGCTAACTCTTGGACCTACAAATACAGTAAATTCCAATAAGGACTAAGATTTTAGAAACACAAGTCAAGTACCAATTTGTGGTTGAAAATGCACCTGATGGAGGATGAGCATCAGCAAATGAAGTACCCATGGAGGTCATACGCAGGAACTGCTCCTGCACACGTGCAGTGATGGTCTCCTCAAGTCGTGCGCTGATGGCAGGAGTCAACTCTTCCTCCAATTTTGCCCTGATGGCTGGTGTCAATTTCTCTGTGAGAGCCATCTCCAAGGTAGCAATATCTTCTTGGCTCAGGGATGTGGACACAATATTAGATACACAACTCATTATAAAATGTTCAAGTCAATTAAGCAATTAACATTACCTCCCACTCTGAACCAGTCCTACTATGTACAAACTTCTTCCAAGTGTCCTCATCTATGCCATATCTTTGGCAAGGGGTTAATCCCTTCCTAACTTTGTCCTCAGCATACACCCATTTAGTGGTCAATGTGGACTTGAACTGTCTCCACATTTTTGCTATGGCTGTCATTATCTTCCTCCTCACATCCTCGAATTGACTATATCAAAGTGTTCCTACAGATAGCAAACAAGTTTTAGTTAACCAATTGATAATAATGTATAAACAACTAAATACACATACTTACAAGAAGATCTTGCCATAACAAGTTCTTCACAATTTCCTCCACATGATCCCAAGTAGGATGGAGAATAGATATCTACACAACATAAACAGCATAAGTATCAACAATATATTTGAAATGAAATTAACTTTGAAATAGAATAAATACCTTCTCTCTAGCTAGTGTACCCAAGTAGCTACTAAATTGGGTACTAAAGGGACCCGACACCTTGCCGGTCCTAGGATCAACAGTACACGGATAACTTCCGGCCGGATATGTGTCTAACGGTCAAGCCTTTCAACCGTGTAGATTGTCGACTCCTCTTACTCGGAAAATGTCTTTCCGGATGCCCGAGGAGATGGTGGTGGAGATGGTGGAGGAGATGGTGAAGGACATTCCATTTACCTGTAATGAAAAAAACATAGAATTATATCAATACACATGCAAAGTCTCCTCAATTACATGTTAAAAAAATAAACAAATAGAAACATAACTTAGATTGTATTAATATTTTCCCATATGCCTTCATCATGGTCATTGCGAGTAGCATGAACAAAGTCCTCTTCCAATTGGGATATAGCAATAGGCAACCGTGGTGAATTTTGAATGTTAATAAAATCATCTAATTCTTCTCCATTCTCATTTGTGACATCAATCATTTTTCCTTTGAGGACAACTGACCACCTATCATTTGATGGATCAGTGACATAAAACACTTGTTTTGCCTGGTATGCCATTATGAAGGGTTCTTCCTTATGACCAATCTTGTTTATATCAATCAAAGTAAATCCCATTTGGTCTCTTTGGACACCAGTATTGCTATCAACCCATTTACATTTAAATAAAGGCACTTTGAATTTAGTATAGTCGACCTCCCAAATCTCCTCAATGACTCCAAAGTAACTAATTGATGCCATGATGGGGTTTTTGTCCTTTGCACTAGAAAAGTGCATAGATGTTGCCTCAATAGATACTCCACTATTCTGGACTGTACTTTTGTCATCTTGTGCCTTCGTATAGAATAAGTATTTGTTAATGTCATACCCTTGCCAAGTTATAACATTATATCTAGGCCCATGTGCTTGCCATTTCAGTGTATCAGAGGCATTGTCACTTGAAAATATTTTGCTTTGAAACCAATTGATAAAGTTGTTGTTATGCTCTTTCATCAACCACCTTTCACCCATTTTGGGGTTTAGGTCCTTTAACATTGCTTTATGCGCATCTATGTAAGGAATAACCTCTTCTGTATTGTTCAAAATATACAAGTGGGTGGTGGTCAACTCTACATGATCTTTTGTTTGAATTCTAATACCACGAGTTCCCTTACCATTTAGCCTATCATCATGACGATTTCTAGGTACACCCACAGTACGACTCTTGCCAAGTAATCCGAACAAAATTCTATGGCTTCTTCGCAATATACCGCTCAACAATTGAAGCTTCGTGTCCGTATGGATTTTTAGAATACCCTTTGAAGATCTTCATGTATCGCTCAATTGGGTACATCCACCTCAAATAAACCGGCCCACAAATTCGTATCTCCCTCACAACATGAACTATTAAGTGAATCATTATATCAAAGAATGATGGAGGAAAATACATCTCCAATTGACATAGCACAACCGTAGCCTCATTTTCCAACTCATCTAGTGATTTTTCATCGATAACCTTGGCACAAATAGAATTGAAGAAAAAATATAGTCGCATAATGGCATGTCTAACATTCTTAGGCAATATGTTACGTATAGCCACGGGTAACAACTGTTGCATCAAAACGTGACAATCATGGGACTTTAATCCAATTAACTTCGGATCTTTCATGGATACAAGACTCTTAATATTTGAAGAGTATCCTTGTGGCACTTTAATACTTGCAAGACAATGACATAAACTACGTTTCTCCTTCTTTGACAAGGTGTGACATGCTCGGTGGTAGATATGTTCTATTGCCTTCAGGCCTTGGATGTAATTCGAGACGTATTCCCATCTCACAAAGGTCTTGACGTGCTTTGATCCCATCCTTTGACTTTCCTTGAATGTTTAACAATGTGCCAATGAGACTATCACATACATTCTTCTCCACATGCATAACATCAATACAATGTCGTACTTCTAAATGGCTCCAATATGGAAGATCAAAGAAAATTGATCTCTTCTTCCACATGTTCTTGTCGGAAGACCTTTTTTGGGTCTTTCCAAATGTAATGCTTATGTTCTTCACTCGATCGTAAACTTCTAAACCAATCAATGGTTCTCTCGGCAATTTCATCCTCCTGTATGCCATTAAAAGCTTTCTTCGGTCTACGGTATGGATGGTCATGCGGGAGAAATTTTCTCGTGCTCGTTATAAACCTGTCTTCTTTCCATGTTTCAATTGTATATAACTCGGTCTCTTCTTCACAAATAGGACAAGCATAATGCCCCTTCACACTATACCCACTCAAGTTTCCATAGGCAGGGAAGTCATTAATGGTACAAAATAACATTGCATGCAACTTGAACTTCTGCTGCTGATACCCATCAAATGCATCTACTCCTTCCTCCCATAATAGTGTTAAGTCTTCTATCAAAGGACTCAAATACACATCTATGTCATTTCCTGGCTGTCTTGGACCTGAAATCATCATACACAACATGACATATTTGCGCTTCATGCATAACCATGGTGGAAGATTGTAAATCATCAATAAAACAGGCCATGAACTATGGTTACTACTTAAATTTCCAAAAGGATTCATCCCATCTGTTGCTAATCCAAGTCTAAGGTTTCTTGCATCACTACCAAAACTTGGAAATAGACGGTCAAAATTCTTCCATTGGGGAGAGTCAGATGGATGTCGCATTTGCCCATCACATGTTTTTCTCTTTGAATGCCAAATTAAATTTTTAGCATCTTCGTGAGCGTACAACCGCCTAAATCTTGGAATTATTGGAAGATACCATAAAACTTTTGCAGGAGGACGTTTTTTACCACTCTCTTGACTACAATCATCACCATCCTTCGCTTTGTAACGTGATACACCACATGTTGGACATTGGTCTAAAGATGAGAATTCTTTCCTGTATAACACACAATCATTAGGGCAAGCATGTATCTTCCTATATTCTAAACCCATCGGACATAGTATCTTCTTCGCTTCATACATATGGTCCAGCAAGGTGTTATTGTCTGGGAGCATCTCCTTCAAAAGTTGGAGTAATTCATTAAAACTTGTATCACTCCAACCAAATTTTGCTTTTAGATTGACCAATCTTAACACAGATGACAATCGTGTGAAAGTTGTACATCCGGGATACAAAGGTGTCTCTGAATCGGTCCTCAATGTATCATATATAGATGCATGTGCTTCAAGAAAGCTCTCTTGACCCACATCACAAAGCATGTCCTCTATTTGATCTTCGCAGGTTACATCATCCTCAATAGTTTGTGATACTGTTGGAATATCAACCACTTCACCGTGCCATGTACATATGGTGTAATTCTTCATCATCCCATCGCAAATAAGATGTTCCCGCGTTGTGTCCATCTCTTGTACTCTGCCATTTACACAATTAACGCATGGGCAATAGATTTTTCCATTCATTTTGGGAGCATTTTGTTCGGCAAATTTCAAAAAGGAGTCAACTCCATTCTCATACTCTTCTGACATGTGACTTGCATTGACCCAAGTTCGATCCATCTAACTACACAAAAAGGCTTGCCTAGATATTCAAGGTTTATTAGAAAAGGTTTAGCAAAACAATACAAAAAAAACGTGTACATCTCATTTCCCACATCAAGATTGGGAAAATAAAACGTGTACATCTACATGAAAGAGTATATACCGCTTCGAAACCAAAAACAAAATTCCAAAAGCATAAACGAACCTATATCAAATCAAACCATACAAAATCATCCATCATCTTTCTAATGTTCATACGCAGGAAATGCTCTAAATAATCCATATTTATGTTAAATGCATGTTGTAAATCATCCATACAACTTAATCTAACCTGATGAGAAGGGGTTTCCTTAGGGAAACGAGGGCTACCACACACACGGCAACAACGGGGGTACGCCGCGTAAGAGCGCGGCGAGTGGGCGGTGAAGGGGCGGCGAGGGGGCAGAGCACAGCAGTGAGGACTGAGGCAGCAGACCACAACGAACTGAGGTAGCAGTGCACGACAGTGAGGACTGAAGGAGGGAGGTATGTGGGCACGAAGAAGAAGCATAAGAACAACTTCGCGCCTTGGAGTCTAGGTATCATAGGACATTCAACGTCGGTTATTAAAAAACCCGACGTGGATAATGCTTTCGACGTCGGGTAAATCATGGAACCGACGTTGATTTTGGGATTTCAACGTCGATTATACATAACCGACGTTAAATTTAAACATTTAACGTCGTCTGTCATCTAACCGACGTTATTTGTCCGTTACTACGTCGGATTTTTTATAACCGACGTTAAATATTGTTTCTTAATTACAAGTTTGCCACCGCGTCTTGTACAACGTCGGTCTTCATAAAAACCGACGTTGGATGCTGTCGTAGTAAGTGTTTTCTGTAGTAGTGCAAGTCTAGCTACGGGTGCAAAGGTTTCATCAAAATCAATTCCTTCTTGTTGATTATATCCTTTGGCCACCAACCTAGCTTTATTTCTAGTAATAATGTCGTGTTCATCTAGTTTGTTTTTGAATACCCACTTAGTACCAATTACATTGATATCTTTGGATTTAGGAACTAATTCCCACACATTATTTCTTTCAAACTGATTAAGCTCATCATGCATGGCACTAACCCAGTATTCATCATTTAATGCATCCTTAACATTTTTAGGTTCAATTTGTGAAATGAATGCCATATGATTGCAGAATTGATTAAGAGAATGTCTAGTGGATACTCCCTTATTGATTTGCCCAATGACATTGTCTAGAGAAAGATCTCTTGGGATAATCCATTCTTTAGGAAGCTCATCCAAGATATCTTCTTCCTGTTCTTGAGCAATTCTTCCTGGTGGATCAGCTTTTGTATGATCAATTGATCGATCACCTTCTTCGACAATATGCTTGATCTCGAGTCATCGGGATGTTTTAACCGATAAGAATTATCAGCTTAAATCGTCATCATCTCGCAGTACTCGTTGTTTTATTCTGCAACACTCGAGGAGACTCATTAAAAACAACATGTACCGATTCTTCAACAGATTTTAGTCTTAGATTATAGACTATATATGCATGACTGTTAGAAGAATAGCCAAGAAAGATCCCTTTATCAGATTTTTCATCAAACTTGCCAATATTTTCTTTCCCATTGTTTAAAACAAAACATGTACATCCAAAAACCCCGAAATAGTTTATGTTGGGTTTTCTTCCTTTGTAAAGTTCATATGGGGTTTTCTTAAGAATGGGTCTAATCAACACTCTATTCAAAACATGACAACCAGTGTTTACAGCATCTGCCCAAAAGTATTTAGGTAAAGCATTTTCACAAAGCATTGTTCTAGCAAGTTCCACAATGGATCTGTTCTTTCTTTCCACAACACCATTCTGTTGAGGAGTTCTTGGAGCAAAAAAGTTGTGTTTTATGCCATACTTTTCACAGAACAATTCAAATTTTTCATTTACAAATTCTCCACCATTGTCACTTTGAATAGATGTAATGAAATAGCCTTTCTCATTATGTAAAACCTTGGCAAGCTTTTTAAAAGATTTGAAAGAATCAGATTTGGCTTTTAGAAATATAGTCCAGGTAAATCCGGAAAAATCATCAACAATTACCATGATATAGAGATTACCACCTAGGCTTTTATTTCTTGAAGGACCAACCAAATCCATGTGAAGCAGTTCCAATGGTCTAGAAGTAGAAACAATGTTTTTGTTTGAAAAGGATTTTCTAGTTTGTTTACCTTTTAGACAAGCTTCACAGATTTTGTCTTTCAGAATTTGAAGCTTAGGTAGCCCAGAGACTAAATCTTTAGAAATCAGTTTGTCAAGATGATTAAGATGAATATGTGCAAGCCTTCTATTCCATACCCAAGATTCTTCTTCTTTAGTAAGAAGACAACTTTGAGATGGGATAGAATGCTTGATATTTAGCATGTAAATATTATTTAACCTCTTGCCTACCAACATTACCGTGTCAGATTTTGGCTCACAGATTAGGCAGATTTCTGGTTTGAAGATAACCTTGTGACCTATATCACATAATTGACTTATACTGATTATGTTGTGCTTGAGACCTTAAACAAGAAGAACATTGTGAATAATCACGTTTTCACCATCTCCTATATCTCCAGAACCTAGGATTCTTCCCTTGTTGTTGTCTCCATATGTCACGTGTCCTCCATTCTTCAATCTTAGTTTCTAGAATTTGGAAATATCACCTGTCATATGCCTTGAGCATCCGCTCTCCAAGTACCAAAGTGACTCTTGTTGCTGTTCCTGAAAGATCAAGCATCAAGTATTTGGTACCCTTAAATATTTTGGGTCCTTGGGAGTCAAATTTTCTGTTTAACATATTTTGGAACCCATCTCATTTTACCTTGTGGCACAAAATGTTTTCTAGCATGACAGAATTTTACAGTATGCCCTTTTTTCATACAGTAATGAGAGGATGAGAAGGGAGATGATGTTGCTTTTCTAAAAGAAAAGAAGTTCAAATACTTTTTAGTTTTAACCCCAACCTTAGGTTTGTACCCAATTCCAGTATGATCAAAAACACAGTTTTGGGACCTAAGAAGTGTATCTAAATTTTCTTTACCTTGAGTAAACTTAGACAAAGTTTTAATCAAGTACTCAACCTTATTCTGTAGAAAGATACACTTTTCACAACTGTTGTTACCAGCGAGCATTATCACGAGATGAATTATTGTATATTATTTCAAGATGTTCCATATCTATTTTGCTTTCTAATAACTCTTTTTCCAGAACTTTAACCCTATTTTCTAACCAGTTATTTAGTCCTTTTAACCGATTATTTGTATGAGATAAATTTCTAGCTTCATTATGCATTTCATTGAAAGCATTTAGTAATGTGTCTGTAATTCATTTCATTTTCTCGTGGGGTTGAACTTACATGCGATGAAGAGGATTCACAACCGACCATTAAGCATAGATTCACTTCTTCACCTTCGGATGCGGAACCGGAGGATGAATCATTGTCTTGCCAAGCTATGTAGGCCTTTTTCCCTTTGTACTTTAACTCTTTCTTGTTTTGATTCCTGGATTTCTCTCGGACATTCACTCCTTATGTGTCCCCGCTTACCACAAGAATAACAAGTAAAATTATTTTGAGTATATTCAATTCTTTTGTCCGTGTACCTTTTAACCTGGCCAGTTATGTTCTTCTTTCTAAGAAACTTCCCAAATTTCTTAACTAACGAGTCGATTCTCAGATTCATCTTCTTCGGACTCACTATTTTCTTCAATCGTCTTGAGAACAATGTTTCGCTTTTCTTCTCTCGCATTTTCTTGTTCTTTAAACTGATTGATCTCCAACTCATGTTCCCTTAGCTTACCAAATAATGATGCAGGTAGTCATTTCGGTTAAGTCTCTTGATTCTCGATATAGTCGTTACCTTTGGTTGCCAAGTTCTGTCCAAACATTTCAAGATTTTGATGTTTAACTCTTCCTTGTCAAAAGTCTTCCCTAGCCCGATTAGATGATTGACTATATGCGTGAATCTTTTCTGCACATCTGCAATGGTTTCACCTTGTTGCATTTTGAACAATTCATAGTCTCTAATTAATTCATGCTTTCTTGCCCTTTTCACGTCGAGATGTACCCTCATGAGTGACCTCTAGAATTTCCCACATTTCTTTGGCAGAGGCACATTGAGACACCACTGAAAAACTCATCAAGATTTAAAGCGAGAGGTAATAATGTTCTTAGCAGTATCATCATATTGGACTTTCCTATTTTCTGCATCAGTTAATTCAGCCCAATTTTTTTCAACAATTTTACCATCCACTGTATGAGTTGGTTTGAAAGGCCCATTAACAATTGTTTCCCAAATACCTCTATCAAGAGATTCAATAAAGATTTTCATTCTAACCTTCCAGAAAGAATAATTCACACCAGCAAAAAGAGGAGGCCTGTTTATGGAGGCTCCTTCCGAAAAATTCATCTTTCCCTCAGCCATTTAAACCTTTCTTGGACCGAATTCTTGAGTGTCGCCGCCGTCCGTTCCGACGTCCAGGGACATCTTGAACGATAATACGAGCGGTCGCGAAAAGATGGTTGAGACTCACGTTTTTTGTTAAAAATATGTTCATTGCTTCCGAGGCGCTCAACGCTGAACTATCCTCTAATAGAAGCAAGGTTTTCGAAAAGGGTTCTTTTGGAGTCGCCACCAATGTTTTGACCATAAACATTGGAAAAGGAGAAAAAGGCATTGATTTTAATAAAAACCAAACTTGGCCATTATAACCAGAGTCGGGTAAGGGAGTTAGTTACGTGTGGGGAAGGTATTAACACCCCACAACGCCCCTTTCGGGTTCCCTATGACGGATTAATTCATTTAAGTAAAGATTACAAGAAATTACGCTATTACCCTATTTTATTCGTACGGTATTTAAATATAGTTATCTACATGATTTATTTATATTGCATACAGAAAGCAGTAAATAAAGCAATAAAAGGGAAGAGGATTGAGAAGAACCTCCGAAGCAAGCTTTATATTATAAGTCTTTTATACAGAGGACGCTTTGCGGCAATCCTTCACTCTACAACGACTCCTCTCTCGAATAAACTCGACTCGACTAAAATTTTCTAGAAGAATCGAATGCCGGAATACAAATTCCTTAACTGATTGTTACCTATTAAAGGCAATCAGAGAGATCATTCGAAGGAGGGAGAGAAGAAGACAAGTCTTGGAGTTGTCTGGGGTGTGGAGAATGACAAATGAGGCTCCTATTTATAGATTTCGCTGCCTGGAAATCTGGGACAACCGTCTGGGTTGGGACGGTCGTCCCAACTGCAAAATTTGCACTGAGCCAAGCTGGGGGGAGAGTGGGACGACCAGTTTAGGTTGGGATGGCCGTCCCACTTGAATTTTAGGGGTTGGGACGCGTGTCCCAAAGGTGAGACGTGCGTCTCACTTGTTTTTTGGTGTTTGGGACGGCTGTCCCAGTTTGGGACGGCTGTCCCAACCTTGTCTTGGCCTGTTTTCGCGTTTTGGGACCCCCAGGAAGCTTTCCTTTCCTTTTTCGGACGTAGATTGACGCCGATAGATGTCCGTTGAAGCTTTATCTTCATATAGGTAGTCTTCTTGGCCTTTATTAAGATTCCAGGCGAGCTTTATCTTCGTGTAGGATTTCTCCTTAGTTTTTATTGTGTGGATGGGTGAACCCCGTCTTGTTGCGGGAGGTCTTTCTCGGTTTTTGATATGCAGTCGGGTGAACTTTACTTTTGTGTGAAGTTTCCCTAGCCTTTATTTTGAGAGGCCGGGCAAAATTAGGGGTCTACAGCTGCCCCCCCTTCACCTGCCTAGCTAATTTGTTGGCTTGATATGCCGACAAAATTAGTTGGTAGGGGAAGGAGTTAACCCTTTTGCCCGGTCATCCTTCGGATGCTGCTCCTTGCTGATCCTCCGGATGATAAATATTTTGATAGGTACTAACCCCTATCTGGTTTGAGTCTTATTTTGTAAGGATCTGGTGAGTACTTACCCTCACCCGGTATGAGTCTGCATTTCGCTAGACTCTTGTGGGTACTTACCCCCACTAGGTATAAACCATGTTTTGCAAGGCTTTGGTGAGTACCTACCCTCACCCGGTATGAGTTCGCATTTTGCTAAACTCTTGTGGGTACTTACTTCCGAGGTGCTCAACACTGAACTATCCTCTAATAGAAGTAAGGTCTTTGCAACCCGTTTTTAGAAATGCTTCTAGTGAGTATTTTTACTCTACCCGATGCATTTTGCTAAGTTTTGATGAGTATCTACCCTCATCTGGTACAGACCTTATTTTTAAGGTTTTGGTGGGTACCTACCCCCACCTGGTGCGAATCTGCATTTTTGCTAGATTCTGATGAGTACTTACCCTCATCCGGTCTAAACCCCGTTCTGCAAGGTTCTGGTGGGTACCTACCCCCACCTGGTCCAAATCTCGTTCTGCAAGATTCTGGTGGGTACCTACCCCCACCTGGTCCGAACCCCGTTCTGCAAGGCTCTGATGGGTACCTACCCCCACCCGGTCCGAACCCCGTTCTGCAAGGCTCTGATGGTTACCTACCCCCACCCGGTCCGAACCCTATTCCGCAAGGCTCGATGGGTACCTACCCCCACCCAGTCCGAACCCCGTTCTGCAAGGCTCGATGGGTACCTACCCCCACCCGGTCCGAATCTCGTTCCGCAAGATTCCGATGGGTACCTACCCCCACCCGGTCCGAACCCCGTTCCGCAAGGCTCGATGGGTACCTACCCCCACCTGGTTCGAACCCCATTCCGCAAGGCTCGATGGGTACCTACCCCCACCCGGTCCGAATCTCGTTCCGCAAGATTCCGATGGGTACCTACCCCCACCTGGTCCGAACCCCATTCCGCAAGGCTCCGATGGGTACCTACCCCCACCCGGTCCGAATCTCGTTCGCAAGATTCCGATGGGTACCTACCCCCACCCGGTCCAAATCGCGTTCTGCAAGATTCTGATGGGTACCTACCCCCACCCGGTCCGAACCCCGTTCTGCAAGGTTCTCAGGATGCACTTTTTGGTAGTTAATCCTGTGCTTATATGTTGGCGACTTATTGTTTCTGTTCATGCGCCCATTCCGTGGGGAATATTTGATTTGACTTTATGACTTTTCTGTTAGTCATCCGGTTTTACCGGGGATTCTTTGTTTTTGGCTTTTTCGTTTAGCCATCCGGCTTTGCCGGGGATTTCTGATTTTTGGCTTTTCTGTTTAGCCATCCGGCTTTTGCCGGGGATTTCAGATTTTTGGCTTTTCTATTTTAGCCATCCGGCTTTGCCGGGGATTTCTGATTTTTGGCTTTTCTGTTTAGCCATCCGGTTTTGCCGGGGATTCTTTGTTGGTTGCTTCTTGTTTAGGCAGGAATCCATTGGGGATTTTGAATTTTCTTCTTGATTGTGCCTCTTGATTAGGCGAAGATTCATTTGGGGATTTGTTGTGCCTCTTGATTAGGCGAATGCTTCAATAATGGTGAAGACTTTTGAGGGTTTGGATTGCCTCTTGCATATGTTGATTTCGCATTTCTTGGGGATATTAGTTTTTTGCTTGCTTGTTGCAAGTGAAGGCTTTGTGCTTTACCATGGATATCCGTCTTTGGACGTTATGAGCGATTAACTCCCTGTGGATATAATTTTGTAGCTTGCCTTTGTCGTAGGCTCACTGGGGTAGTTTTTTTTGTTGATGATCCACTGGGGAATTAATTTCATTCCGGAGATTTGTCTTGAATTGTCTCTCTAGGGAGAAATGGAGTTTTTCGACTCCTTATTGGCTGCTGTTGTTTTGAGCTGGTTTTGCCTAAGCTCTTATTTTGCTGGGGAATGGGTTTTTACCCTTTTCTCGCGATTTCTCTTTTTTTTTGCGATTTTGGATTTTTGATTTTGGATGCGTGTGCCTTTTTTCTTTTGTGCACACATGCTTTTTATCTTCTGTTGGGGATGAAGAGGTTTTCTTTTCTTCTCTTTCCTTTTTATTGGCCCTGGGGAATTTGTTGGCTTACTGGGGGTATGATGGAGTTCTGGCTCCTGGCTTTGTGAAGCTCTTATTTGATCTGGAAGATGGAAATTTTTGTTTTTTCCTTTTTTGTGGAGATTTTTCTTGATATGCTCTGTTTAGAGACATTTATTTGGCCTTTGTTTCTGTAGTGGCCTTTGTTAGGGGATGAAAAAGTTTTTCTTTCTTTTCCTTCTGTTGCCCCCTGGTGATGTGGAGGATTTGACTCCGTATTTTCTTTGATGGACTCTTATGTAGTCCTTATTCTCCTTTGGGGAATGAAGCGGAGATTCTGGATGAGTTTGCTTGATGACTCATGTGGTAATGAAGCTGAGTCATGGAGTAATAATTTTTTGTTTTGCCTTTGGAATAGGCAAGGATCCTCTTGGGGACGGTCGAGCCTTTCCGTCGGCCTTTCTTCTTTGTTGATGTCTTTTCTGGGTGGAAGGATGCTGATTGCAGCTCCAAGTGATTTATGTTTGATGACTCATGTGGTGGTGTTGAGTCAGGGAGTATTTTTCTGCCTTTGAATAGGCAAGGATCCTCTTGAGGATGATCAAGCCTTTTCCATTGACTTTTCTTCTCCTTCTTTTATTGGTGTAGAAGGTTGATGGTTGGAACTAGTTTCTTTGAAGCTCCTTATTTTGCTGAAGATAATTTTGATTTTGCCTTTTTCTATCGCGATTTAATTTTATCGCGAATTTTTGAAATCCGGCTTTTTAGTATATCTTGTGTGCCTTTTATTTTATAGTTTTTGTACACATGGGCTTTTGAAATATGAAACAGAAATAACTACTTTTATTTATTACTGCTTTTTGTTTGATACATTCAAGCATTTTTCAAAATACTAAAAATTATAAAAAGACTCCTCCTAATCGTCTGCCTCTGGACTGGAGTGGGAGGATGGTACTGGCGAAGGGAAGCGGCGGAGTAGACGGCGCTGGAACCTCGCCTGATTCTGGACCAAGCTTTCTATCTGGCGGTCCATCCTATCTTGCCTAACGATCAACCGACCGAACTGCTGGCGTATGAACTGGAACTCTCCTTCCATGTATGCATGCTCCTCGTCCAGTGCGTCGGTACAGCCGGGAAATCTGGATCACGTGATCGCTGCCGGGATTCGGAGGTAGTAGGGATGTCTTGCGGCGTATCGAAGTCGCGCATATCCCATGAAATCGAGATGATAGGGTTCAAGATGAACCCTGTCCCTTGCCTGCTGAGGATGTTCATGTGTGTCAGCACTCCTCCGTTGATAGGCTCTGGTTGGAGTTCAGCTGGGAGATCTTCCCCATCAGTGCATCCCCAATACTCAGCCAAAGGGGTAAGGAGGGGAGCCACCATGATTGCTCCTGTTGGTCCCCGAGTACCGTATTCCTTTATGGCCTTCAGGAATGCATATCCTGGGTTGCACTTATGCCCTTGGTGCATACAGTAGACGATAAAAAGGTCAGCCAGCGTTACCTTCCCCTGGCTTTCCTTTCGGCTGTGTAGGGTCCTGGCGAGCAGTTTATGGCATATGCGGAGCGGAGGAGAAAAGGATGCCCCCTTCAGGTGGGTTGGCAGGTTGAGAGCTCCAGTGATCTCTTTCCACATGCTAGTGGTGGTGAGAACAGCGGGTTTTTCCAGATATGCGGACCGGTATTCTGGTGTTCTTGTATCTGCTCGTTGGCAGAAACCCATGATGACATTAAAGTCATCCAGAACAGTGGTCCGGTAGGCTCCCTCCATCCAGTAAGAGACAGCTTGAGTTGGTGGCACTCCAGGAGTTGCGGATGGCATTTCCATCATGTTGACAGAGGCAAGAAATTCCATTGTGGCAGTGTGGTGGATCCGAGTAGGTGGCTCACGGAGCAGAAAGTCCCATCCTATGTTGTGGATGAACTTTCTGACACTTGCTCCCATCCGAATGTAGCTAAAATTTCAAAATCCAGTCGCAGCATAGGGTACCAGGCAAATTGTTGGATATTTGCCAGTCGTTGTTGATGTGCTTTTGCTAGCAACATGCTGGTGACAGGAGTTCTTCTGGCAGCAGTCCTGGTGCGCTTTCTCCTGGATGAGGCTTCTCCACATTCCATTGTGAGCTCTACTCTCTTAGGGATGCTAAAAGTGTATAGAGAAGGAGGAAAAGCAAGATAGGAAGCTTGGATTGAGGTACTGGAGCCAAAACCCGCGCCCCACCTATATAGGCCGCACATGGAGGTTTGGGACGGCCGTCCCAACTGTAAAATTTACACACAGGCCAACCCCCACCTGAGACGTGCGTCCCAACTGAATTTGGGCACTTGGGACGACCGTCTGGACTTTGGGACGACCGTCTTAAGCTTTCTGAGTGGATTTTTTATTTTTTTGAGTTAATTTTCGTGTTTTTTGATGAAACTAAAGATAGGATTCCCTTCATTTATGCTTTAAATCATGTAATGCTTCATGATATGCATCCTAGGATCTATTTCAGTTAATATTTCGAAAGTTTTAACTGATGTGCTTTGACTTTGGGCGCATTCTTGGTGTTGTGCCTTTATGTCATCTTGTTTCTTGATCAACAAGCTAAGCTGTATTTGATTTGCCGTCTCAGAATTTTCTTTGCTATGGCCGAAGAATTATCTTCTGTTCGTAGGGTAACTGCCATATCAATGCCCTCCTTCCTTTCCTTAGGGATTTCGACCTTCCTATTGATCACTATGTTACCACATTCCCCTTTATTACTTGAATGCTTTATAGTGAAATGGTCAAGAGAAGAGAAAGAAAAGGATTTATAACAAAAGCTTGTGCTTTAGAGGGATAGTTTTTATAATAGAGGTTTTTGTAAGAATGGCTAGCCAAGGTTGGTCGGTGTTTAGGCTAGTTTAGATAAACGTTTTATTCTTATGATGTGGCGTCGTAGTTTACTGATTTATGGCGCCTTTTTGTGATTGACTAACTTCCCTAGTCCGCCCTTTCGGGTTTTCAGCCTAGGATGCTGTGCTTTTTGTCCTAACTTTTGTCTAGGTTTCCTTTTTGTATTTATTTTTTAGGAATACCTAGCGGACTTTTCATAACCCTAACTTTTGCCCAGGCTACCCTTTATTATTGTTCGGGTTTCCTGCCGGGTTTACCCTAACTTTTGAGCAGCCCCCTTTGTGGGTTTCCCGCCGGGTATTTTTCCCTTTTATTTTCTTGTCTTGGCCTTTGGCCTTGACGGGCATTGCTCTTTTGTATATGTATATATTTTTTGCACAACATTGTCGAAACTTGAATTTTATTGAGATAAATTTTATCCGTGTTTCTAGTTAATCAATCGTATATGACTTTGCTTTATGACGCGTTGCTTATTCTGACGCAATTTGGAATAAAACGTTTATCTAAACCTTGTTTATTAAAATGGGGTATAGATACATTTAGTAAGAAAAGAAGCAAATAGTAAGAATAGCATTCTTTTGTAATTTCAGGGAAATATGTGCCCTGAAGATGCTCGGGGGCCGGGCATACCCCGAGGAGTGATCTCTAATAGTCACTAGGTTTACATCCCTTAGAATCAGAAGAAGGACACCTAATGACTAACGCTACCCTTTGCGCTAATACCCCTCCTTTTCGAAATATCATCTTCGGGGGGTAAGACTTCCCTGTTTTCCGTATGGTTTGATCTTTTGTAGGGTCGTACCCTAAACCATACTTTAGAGGATTATCTTCGAAATC
Organism: Sphenostylis stenocarpa; assembly: GCA_963425845.1. Taxonomy (NCBI): domain Eukaryota; kingdom Viridiplantae; phylum Streptophyta; class Magnoliopsida; order Fabales; family Fabaceae; genus Sphenostylis; species Sphenostylis stenocarpa. Next base: position 48,827,339 of record OY731404.1, on the reverse strand, counting down.
TGGTGGCTCTCTTATCCCTTGAGCATTCTTTCCGAGCCCCTATCCTGGGCGATATCCATATCTTTTCATCATATGGGCCACCTTTGCATTACCAGGGAGTCTTTCTATGTTGGCGATTTCGAGCGCTTGAAAAGACGTTTCAAGAGCTTCTTCAGCCGCATCCACATATGGTTGGACAGATGGTTTGCTAATTAGAAAGTCTTCTTCAGCTTGAACTGTGACGAGTTTATCGTTTATCACAAACTTGACTTTCTGGTGGAGCGTTGAAGGTATTGCCTTAGCGCTATGAATCCAAGGTCTACCAAGGAGACAACTGTATGCTGGCGTGATATCCATCACGTGGAAGTCTATGTTGAAAATAGTAGGACCAATTTGGATTGGTAGACTGATCTCTCCTTCTACTCTTGTCTTGACCCGTCAAAGGCTCAAACAACTGTATTACTCGGGCGCATGTGGGTTCCTTGCACTGTTATCTTGTCTAGTGTACTTTTAGGCATAACATTTAAGGATGACCCATTATCCACAAGAACTTTAGAAATGAGATATTCCTTGCATTTGACAGAAATATGCAAGGGCCTATTATGATTGGACCCTTCAATAGGGAGTTCTTCATTAGTGAAGGTAAGATGACTATTGGCTGTAATATTACCAATAATCCCTTCAAACTTGTCTTGGGATATTGCATGCGGAACGAATGATTCATTCAAAACCTTTAACAGTGTGTTTCGATGTGGTTCCGAACTCATTATGAGTGATAACAATGTTATCTTTGCAGGAGTGTGATTGAGTTGATCTATGATGGAGTACTCACTTTGTCTTATGCACTGGAGTAACTCATCTGTCTCCTCCTTGGATTCCTTTTCTTCTTCTGCTTTATTTTTCACCTTCTCTTTAGGAGTATTTTCTTGTAATTCCTTGGGGGAGTATATTCTTCCACTTCTTGTCATGCCCCCAATACTGGCTATGTTGGAGATATCTTGATTGGCTGACGATTCTTCTAAGTATCTCCAAGGTACAGCTTTATTTGATGAGTAAGGGAAAGGACGCGACACGAATAAACGTAAAGGCGTTATTGTTTCTTCCCTTTTAGTGTTTGGAATGATTAACGGTGCTTGTTTGTTATTATCTTCGGGTTTATCGACCGTCGTAGAGATTTTGATGATGAAAGGCTTCTTTTCCATTTTTCTGATTTGTGGAAAGCACATCAGTTAATCCTTTCTTTTTATTATTTTTATTATTAAACGAGGAGGGATATGTGAATGTATGCAACTTATGAATGCAATAGACAATTTAAGGAGAAAAAAAAAATACTTTTATTAGAAAGTGTGTATCCTTCTATACAATGCTTTGAAGCAAGTGCTGATAAAAGCGAAAAAGCTTGAAGAATCCTATAGGTAAATCGGGCTTTCTTCGTAATTCGTCTTCAGCTGTTATCACGTGATTTCTGAGCGTCTTGATTTGCTCAGATACCGCCCGGCTCATATCTTCACTATATTGACGAGCCTCTTTTATCTTCTCTTCCTGATGAACGATCAAGGCATGCTGCTGATCATACCTCTTTATTATTCGGTCTTTTTCAAGAAGTAATTGACCATACTGAGCTAATCCATTTTTTTCTTTCTCATGTAGCTCCTCTAGGTCTACTCGGTATTTTTCAGCGGTTTCCCACCACTTCTGTGCTTCTGACCGAGTATTTGCTAGGTCATCTTGTATTAACTTGATCGTTCTTGCCTGTTCTGCAAGCGTGCTCTCAAGATGTGCTATTTCGTCATTCATGTCCCGGAACAGACTATCTTGTACAAGTCTCGGAATCTTCAATGCTTGTTTAGTCTCTTCTTGATAATCAGCACAATCATTTTTAAGACGCTCTATTTCGTGGTCCTTCTTTCTACATTGCCTTTTTAGACCATCTATTATAAGGGTTTATTCTTGCTCTTTTTCTTCAAAAGCCCTTAGCTGTGCTTCCATGACTTCAACCCTCTTGTTTAAGGCATTGACCTGCAATTGTAGCTCTTCACTGACTAACGTTGTAGTGAATGCAGCAGATGGTTGGGGTATCCCTCTATTTTTGCTCCATTCTTCATATTCATGGGATGTAGATACCTGAACCTTTCCGAGTTCTTTATCTCTTATAAAGACTGGTCTTTCCCATGCTTTCCGGACAACAGATACTTCTTCAAAGCTATGGGAATAATGGCATAGACTCAGCCCTCTGAGCTCTTCCTGAGTTGGCGCGGTTTGGGTTCTCATAAGTTGTTTCATAGCCATCTTAGGAGAATAGGCTATACAACCTCTTAGACCTAGAAGTGGTATGCTCAGGTAATCTCCGCATCGCACAAGAATATAATCGGGTCGGAACCAAGGGCAAACCCATGATACATGCTCTATGTTCCATTTTTCTAACTCGGTTTTCCACTCTAATGCTTGACGATGTTGAAGAGGGATTTTTGAAAAACTCCTTAGAGGATCAGGAAATACGCCCATGTGGCTTGAAGCGTAAAAATGAGTGACGCCCCATACGTATAGCAATTAAGTGCAGCATCTAAGTGTTTTCCCCTGTTTCTGTCGGCAGAAGTCTACGGAAAGCAGGGTGTCAGCGAGGATTGCAGGTATAGGACTCTTTGAGTACACATCCCAGGCAAAAAATGCATCTATTGCAGCATGATCTACAATGTTCACATGAAATGGGAATAATATGATTCCAAACATTGCCAATGCTAGAGTTTTGTTAAATGTAGACCAATCTTTCTTTTCAGCCAGAGAAACTAAGTGGTCTTCTATTACAGCCATTTTCCAACCTCTGATATTCCCTTTTCCCTCTAGGGTGGATTGATGAGGAGGCAGTCGTATGATAGTAGCAACCTTACTCACGGCTACGTATACTCCCGAGCAAACATAGACCCCAACTGACTGAGGCCATCTGACCATGAGTTCATATTCTTCTAAGGTTGGTACCAAGTCAAACTGCGAGAACTCAAAGCAGTGTAGATTAGGACTCCAGAAGTGGACCAATGCTCTAACAAATATCGGATCAATACTGATCTTCAAGAGGTCAAGAATTCTTCCATAAGATTTCTCAAAACTAGCACAGACCTCTGGCGGCATATATGTACACAACTGCCTTAACTTCTCTACACGGCATAGAAGGATCTCCACTTTCTTTAATTGTCTATTACCGGATCCCTCCATTATCTAGCAAAAGTGAAAATGCATGATATGAGGATGAATATTTTGTAAATGCATGTATGCAAGTGTTTATTTTTCTTAGTTTTATCATGTTTTATTCCTAATATGATGCATGATAGTACTGGGTTTTTCTTGAAAGGAAAGCTTATCTATATGAATGTTTATGGATTTTAATGAAGAGAGTCCTATTTTTTCTTTTTATTTTTATGAGCAACGAATGGTATAAATTATAGGACTTTTGTTAAAAAACTTTTATTTCTGTAACAGAGATATTTTCATAGGTTTGATTTGTTTTTATATTTTTTATGACCCTTTATCTCTTCTGTCGGTCAACGTGGCTACTTAGCTTGCAAAGAACCTGAAACCATGCTAGCTTAACTGAAGACTGTCCGAGATAAAGTTGGTCTTACTCTTATCACTTTTGTGATTTTTAGGGTTTTTCATTTTTTTGTTTGTTGTATGATTACCCTATGCTAATGCATCAATACAAATGCAGCAAACGTATGCACACACAATTCATACATCCACGAGCAGAGCCACGCTTATTTAATCACGAGGTAGGGTTTTCCTGCAGAAACGTGCTTGGTTTAGGCAGTTCTAACTGTTCTCACCAAGGCCAAAGGTCCCCAAGGTGCCCCCATTATAGGGACCTCTCAATCTCTCAGTCCTCGGGTCATGCATGGAACTCCGTGTCGACATCCTTAGACCAAAAGAAGAGAGTTATCACCTTGAGTTGGTGGTTTCCGACAACGGTTGTAGCCCCGTGTGCCAACAAGCCGGTCGTATCTGCCACCCACTCCCTATAGGTATTCACTCTTGCCCCCGGGTATAGAGGGACTGTTGTGTGCAAGGGTTTTTGTGTGCAATTTGTATTTCAAACAATTTGCAGAAGTAATCATACAGCAGTTATTAAAGCCATACAATAAAACATACAGAAAAGGGTAAAGGCGTAATTTCAAATCTTTACTTAGTTTGAATTTTTCCGTCACTAAATGGGATCAACTCTCTAGCTTCCCCAGTGGAGTCGCCATCTGTCGCCGCCGTCCGTTCCGACGTCCTGGGACATCTCGAACGATAATGCGAGCGGTCGCGAAAAGATGGTTGAGACTCGCGTTTTTTGTTAAAAATATGTTCATTGCTTCCGAGGCGCTCAACGTTGAACTATCCTCTAATAGAAGCAAGGTTTTCGAAAAGGGTTCTTTTGGAGTCGCCACCAATGTTTTGACCATAAACATTGGAAAAGGAGAAAAAGGCATTGATTTTAATAAAAACCAAACTTGGCCATTATAACCAGAGTCGGGTAGGGGAGTTAGTTACGTGTGGGGAAGGTATTAGCACCCCACAACGCCCCTTTCAGGTTCCCTATGACGGATTAATTCATTTAAGTAAAGATTACAAGAAATTACGCTATTACCATATTTTATTCGTACGGTATTTAAATATAGTTATCTACATGATTTATCTATATTGCATACAGAAAGCAGTAAATAAAGCAATAAAAGGGAAGAGGATTGAGAAGAACCTCCGAAGCAAGCTTTATATTATAAGTCTTTTATACAGAGGACGCTTTGCGGCAATCCTTCACTCTACAACGACTCCTCTCTCGAATAAACTCGACTCGACTAAAATTTTCTAGAAGAATCGAATGCCGGAATACAAATTCCTTAACTGATTGTTACCTATTAAAGGCAATCAGAGAGATCATTTGAAGGAGGGAGAGAAGAAGACAAGTCTTGGAGTTGTCTGGGGTGTGGAGAATGACAAATGAGGCTCCTATTTATAGATTTTGCTGCCTCGAAATCTGGGACGGCCGTCTGGGTTGGGACGGCCGTCCCAACTGCAAAATTTGCACTGAGCCAAGCTGGGGGGAGAGTGGGACGGCCAGTTTAGGTTGGGACGGCCGTCCCACTTGAATTTTAGGGGTTGGGACGCGCGTCCCAAAGGTGAGACATGCGTCTCACTTGTTTTTTGGTGTTTGGGACGGCTGTCCCAACCTTGTCTTGGCCTGTTTTCGCGTTCTGGGACCCCAGGAAGCTTTCCTTTCCTTTTTCGGACGTAGATTGGCGCCGATAGATGTCCGTTCAAGCTTTATCTTCATATAGGTAGTCTTCTTGGCCTTTATTAAGATTCCGGGCGAGCTTTATCTTCGTGTAGGACGTCTCCTTAGTCTTTATTGTGTGGATGGGTGAACCCCGTCTTGTTGCGGGAGGTCTTTCTCGGTTTTTGATATGCAGTCGGGTGAACTTTACTTTTGTGTGAAGTTTCCCTAGCCTTTATTTTGAGAGGCCGGGCAAAATTAGGGGTCTACATTGAGTAACTTACAAGAACCAACTCTGGTACCATTTGTAAGAATTAATGGTTGAGTTCAAGAGGGGGGGTGAATTGAACTTTAGAAAACTTTTTCTAAAAACACACTTTCTCTTGGAAGAATGAATTATCTTTATTCAATTCTTCTATTAGGTAGATTTAGTTTTAATCAAAGCAAGAATATAGACAAGAAATAAAAGAGATGAAAGCAGAAATTCAACACAAAAGTTTATACTGGTTCACTCTTTCCCAGAGCTACATCCAGTTCTTGACAAATCTGCCAAGTTCCACTAATTCCAAGTGAAAATTACAACCAGTAGATATACACCAATCTACCCCAAGAACTATCTCACAAACCCACAAGATAGACTCTTGAATAACCACCCAAGTAACCAAATCCAATTCATCGTAACCAGTGCAGATTCAAACCCAATCTACACAATCACACTTTATACAAGTAAATGAAAAGAATAAACCTGGACTTGCAGCTTTAACACTATAGAAGTCCAGAAGCAATTCTAACTCAGAACTTTCTCTCTTTGATGATCTTTCAACAATCTTGATCTAAACGCCTTATGATATGAAAAGTGTATGAATGCACAGAGAAAGGCACGTATATGAGAACTCTAAAATTGCTTTAAATTGTTTTCCAAATTGTATTTTTCGAAAGCGAAATCAAAACTGTATTTATAGAATGAAAGAAAGAAACTGATTGATTAAATTGATTAAAACTGATTTAGAGTAGCAGATGATCGATCAGAATATCTATATGACAGATTAGAATCAGTTATGATCGATCAGAATTGAATTGTGATCGATCAGAATGTTTTTCAATCGATTAAAATGTCATTTTAATCGATTGATTTTATTTAAAACTTCATTCAATCGATTAATTCGAGTTTTCAATGAATTGAAACAGTTTAGAAAAAAAATGGTAGCTTTCTGTTTCAATCGATTCAAATATATTTCAACAGATTGAAATCATGTGATACCTTAGAATGAAAAAATGATCTCTCTGTTTCAACAGATTAAAACTAATTTCAACAGATTGAAATTATGAGATACTCCAACATGAAAAATAACATCTTTCTGTTTCAACAGATTGAACTTGATTTTAACAGATTAAATTTGCGAAGCCATTAATATGGAAAAATCATTAAGAACATTTTAACCTGTTGATTCTGCGATTCAATCAATTAAAATTTTGACAGCATATGAACATTCCTATTTTAAGTGATTTTAACAGATTGAAATTTCTTTTTAACAGATTGAAAAAACACTCAGTTTGTGTCTTTTAATGCTAAAAGGTTGGTTTTTCATGCAGTAAAATAAGTTCAATGAGATGCATCATTTTAAAGGCGCTTATCACAAGATCTATTGAACTATCAAGAGATTAAATTCTAAGCCTATGACCTATCTATCTACACACCCACAAAATAAACTCTCTAAACTCTATATGTCTTCATCAAATCCAACAAGTGCTTCAGATTGCACTGGCGCCCATGGAGCATACAGTGTAGGGCAAAGAGGTCAGGGTGGGTGACCTTTCCCTAACTCTCCTTCCGCCCATGAATGGTCCCTGGCAACAGCTTGTGGCAAATGCGGAGAACGAGGAGGAGAGCAGACCCCTTCTGTAAGGTCAATAGGACTTATACCTCGGTGAGATCCTCCCACATCTCACTGGCTGTGAGGGTAGGTGGCCGCTCACAGATGGCTCCTTGATACCCTGGGGTCAGGATATCCTCGGGCTGTACGAAGCTGATGGAGACATTGAATTCATCCACCGTCGTAGTCCGATAAGACCTGTTCATAAAGTAAGATACCATCTTGACCGGAGGGATGCCCAGGATCATGGTGGGTAGCTCCATCAGTGTAATGGAGGCCAGGAACTCTATTACTTCTTCCGTATATATGCGGGTGGGAGGAGGCTGGAGGAGGAAGTCCCACCCGATGCTCTCGATGTATCCCCGTACCTTGTCCTCCCATCCAAACTCGGCGAGGATACAGAAATCCAACCTCAGCATGGGATGCCAGGTGTAGCCCCAGATGTGCTCAAGTCGGGCCTGGTGCTGGGGCGTTAGTTGGGTCAAGTCCGGAGGAGCCGGGGCTGCAGATGTGCTTGGGCCAGAACTCCTACCCCTCTTCCTAGAAGACTCTCCTCTATGCATTTTTTATGAAAAGCACTCAAGTATGTATGAGGATGCAGAAGTGGATGCCCAAAACTGACCCCAAGGCCCCCTATTTATAGATTTTCGCCAAGGGTCGAGACCGCCATCTGGGATTTCGGAACGGCAATCTCGATTTTGCGAAACTCGGGACTGCCGTCTGGAACTTTGAGATGGCGGTCTCATTTTGGGCTTATGGGTCTCGTTTTTGTCCAAAGCGAGACGGCGGTCTCGAAATTTGGGAAGACGGTATCGTTTCTACGCGGGTCGAGATGACGGTCTATGAAGTCGAGACGACGATCTCGATTTTTAGAAGATTTTTTTTTTGAAGAAATAGGACTTTGTTCAAAAACATTTTATGCATGCAATGTTTTCATGTTTGATGCCCTATAATGCTATTTCATTAGTTTTTTAGAAGGATTAACTAGTGTGTCTTTAAAAAGATGGGGGCCCTCTGATATTTGCTTCTTTGTTGTACTTGTTTGTGTCATCCCGAACTTAACGCGACCGAAGAATGACTTTTGGTTTGGAGAGCACACTTTGCCACATTGGTGCCCTTTTTCCTTGCTCTAGGTATTTCAATCCTCTAATTGAGTATACGCGTCCATATTCCTAAACTAATTGTTAGAATAATGTAGTGAGGGTCAAGAGAAAAGAAGTAAGAGGATAAATTCAATGGCTTGTGTTTTAGACGGTTGATTTTTATTTAGGAGAGATTTTATAAGAATGACTGGCTAGGGTTAATGTTTAACTTGTCGTCTAAACAAACGTTTTTCTTTGTAGATTTGTGCCTTAGCCTATTACCATTGCATTTATGGCTAATTGATTTCCCCAAACTGCCCTTCGGGTTTTCGGACTAGGATATTGTGTTTTGATCTATCTTTTGTCTAGGTTCCTTTTTTTTTGGAATCTTATCGGACCTTATTTTGTAACCCTAACTTTTGCCTAGGCTACCCTTTATTTTTGTTCGGGTGTCCTAACGGGTTGACCCTATCTTTTGCGTAGCCCCCTTAGTGGGTTTCCTACCGGGTATTTTTCCCTTTTTCTTTTCGGCCTTTGGCTTCTGTGGGCTTTTCCTTTTCTTTTTTGTTTTTACACATTGTTGGCAAAACACGACTTTGTTTATGGTGAGGTAAAACCTTATTTTGTGCTTCTAATCAATTAGCTTGGTTATTATGGCAATGGTACACTTTGATTATTTGGACGCACTTCTTTTTCTTTTTTCTTTTTTTTGTTTGTTTAGACATGGTTATTATGAGGTCTAGACGTGAAGTAGCAAGAAGAGAAACAAATAGTAAGAAGTGTATTCTTTATTAATTAGTAAGGGAATATGTGCCCAAAAGATGCCCGGGGGTCGGGCTAGCCCCGGGGGATAATCTCTAACAATCACTGGGTTTACATCCCTTAAGAAAAGAAAAAGAGCTCCTAATGACTAGTGTTGCTCGCGACGCTTGTATCCCTCCGCTCCGGAATATCTGCCTGAGTGTGCGGAAGGGAGACTTCCCTTTTCTTCTTTCTGTTCGGCCCTTCGTAGGGTCATATCCTAGGCCAAACTTTAAAGGGTTATCTTTGAATTCTGGGGGTTCCCTTCTTCCTTGGGAATCTGCCCCCAATCCTTGGCTAGGAATGTAACCATGCTTCATCATCATGTGGGCTACCTTCGTATTATTGGGAAGTCTCTCTCTACACTGGCAATTTCAAGCGCTTGAAAAGATGTTTCAAGGGCCTCTTCATCCGCATCCACATAAGGTTGGGTAGAAGGTCCGCTGATCAAGATATCGTCTTCTGCTTGGACCATGACCAGTTTGTCATCTACTATAAGCTTGACTTTTTGGTGGAGCATTGAAGGCACTGCCTTAGCGTCGTGAATCCAAGGTCTGCCAAGGAGACAACTATATGTTGTAGTTATGTCCATTATGTGAAAATCGATGTTGAAGATAGTGGGTCCGACTTGAATTTGCAGGTTGATTTCCCCCACTACTTCTTGCTTAGATCCATCGAAGGCTCGAACGATAGTGCTTCTTGGGCGCAAGCGGGTTCCTTGAATATTCAACTTGTCGAGTGTGCACTTGGGCATCACGTTCAAGGATGACCCGTTATCCACAAGAACTTTAGCGATGAGGTACTCCTTGCACTTGATAGAAATGTGCAAGGGCTTGTTGTGGCTCGACCCCTCTAGGGGGAGTTCTTCATCAGTGAAGGTGAGGTGATCTCTTGTCGTAATATGACTGATGATCCTCTCAACTTTTTCTTGGGATATATTATGAGGTACATGTGCTTCGCTCAAGACCTTCATCAGGGCATTTCTATGCAATTCCGAACTCATCATTAGAGATAGCAGAGTTATCTTTGCAGGTGTATGATTGAGTTGGTCGATAATGGAATACTCGCTTTGCCTTATGAACTGGAGTAATTTGTCGGTCTCCTCCTTGGATTCTTTATTCTCTCTTTCTTCGATTTGTTTATTTTTTACTTTATTTTTGTGGGCATCTTCTTGCAACTCCTTGGGGGAGTATACTCTTCCACTTCTGGTCATGCCCCCAATGCCAGCTATATTGGAGATATCCTCCTTTATTGGTGAAGATTCCCCATATCTCCATGGTACAACTTTATTTGATTCATAGGGGAAAGGACGAGGCATAAATAGTGGCACAAGTGTCCTTGCACCCTCTTCCTTATTGACTTTGAGAACCAACGACCGAGGCTTATTATCCTCTTGTGGTGAATTGACCGTTGGGGAGAGCTTGATTAAGAACGGTTTTCTCTCCATCCTTCTGATTGGAAGATGTGTTAGTTAATCCTTCCTTTTTATTATATTATTTATTAAAAGTGAAGGAGGGAAATTTAAATATGCAAATGAATGATATGCATGCACGTAGACAATTGTTGAATAAAGAAATTTTTTATATATTCGTAGAAAGTGTACATTCCCCTATTCCACACTACGAAGCAACTTTTGACAGAAACGGAAAAGCCTAAAGAAACCCACATGCGGGTCTTGATCTCTATGCAACTCTCTTTCGGCTTCCCGGATGTGACGAGCAAGTGCTTCGGTTTGCTTTTGGACAGCCTGGCTCATATTTTCGCTATACTTTTGAGCCTCTTTGATCTTCGCCTCTTGATGGACGACCAAGGCTTATAGCTCATCGAGTTTTGTAAGGACTCGATCTTTTTCTCGTAGTACTTGACCATACTGAGCTAACCCATCTCTTTCTTTGCAGCGTAGCCCAGTGAGACTTCTGTTAAGTCTATGGTTGGCCTCTCGCTCTTAGGGTATTTTAGACCGATTCCTGGTGAGGTCTTGTAGCAACTCCTTGATCGTCTGAGCCTGTGTTTGCACATTCGGCCTCAAGGCGTGCTGATTTGGCAATTATTTCCTAAAGTTGGTTATCCGAGCTAGTTTTGGCAGCTTTGGATGCTCGGATAACTTGCTCGTTAGAATCGAGCACACTGATCCTTAAGGATGACTTATTAACAATTTTCTGCAAGAATGGTTAGGGAGCACACAAGAACAAATTATATTATATTTTTTTAATAAAGCTAAAAAAACAAATTAGAAAAAAATTTGAATTTTGATTTTTTTTATAAAACTAAAAAAAATGTTTTTTTTTTCAAAAGAGTTTTTTTTTTTTTTTTGTGAAAGAACCCAACAGTGAGTTATCAAAATAGAATTGAGAGAAGTAAGAATGTTAAATTAATCAGAAAATCAAATAAAATATTCAAATAATTGAAAATAAAATAATCAAATAACTGCAATAAAAAATAAAATATTCAAATAAAATATTCAAATAACTGAAAATAAAAAAAACTCAAATAATTGAAAATAAAATAAAATATTCAAATACGAACCCAATTATATACTTATGGTAAGAACTCTTTCCAACGCATCGCTTATAGGGGTTTGAATAAGAGAAATTAAGACTAGTGTCGGAACCTTGGTTGGAACTGCAAGTTCCCAGACAATGATGCCAAATTTGATCGATGTCGTTCTTGGTCAAATAATTAAAATAGATAAATGTAATGAACTACAGATCAAACCAATGTTCTTACACGAGTATGCATATTAAACAACAGAAAAAGGGGTTTTGCATAAGAATAATAAACAGTAAATTAAAGAAAATAGAATTTGAATAAAACAATGAGAAAACAATTGATTTCCTAATTCGAATGCAATGTCACTTATCCTAAGTTACGAATTTAATTTGAAACTAACCAATTAAGCAAAGATAAATCCCAAATTATATTCCAATTCAAAATTAATCAACTAAGTGAAGATTAATCCCAAATTAGCTTTAACCCTTATTCCAATATGAAATTAACCAACTAAGCGAAGATTAATCTCAAATTTTCCTTAACCCTTATTCCAACGTGAAATTAACCAACTAAGCGAAGATTTACCCCAAATTATCCTTATACAATTAAGCATTGCATACATCACATAATCTCATCTCTAACACAGAATTAAACAAACTATGATATTAGTTTCGGTTTATTAAGCATGAACAGATTATAATTCAACATTGAGATTAGAAGATGAAGAGTTAAGAGAACAAATGAAATGAAATTGAAGAACAAAACCTTAAAGATTTACTTGCATTCTACTAAGAAAATCTATACAAAGATTTAGCTATCTATAGAAAATCGAAAACGCAAAAGAAGAGACATAATTAAAATTGAAACAAGAATTTAAAATAATAACAAAAGAGTAAACAAACTTGAATAAAAATTGCAGAAGATGAAAGGCGACTGTGTGGCTGCTGCGTGGTGTCTTTTTCTCTCAACCCTACATATGCCTTATACAAATAACCCTAACCCTAATCTTTGTTAGAATTGCGCACCGGAATGTTCGCGTGGTCGGACAAAAACCAAGAGGGGGGGTGAATTGGTTTCTTAATAAAAATTAGGTTTTCAAAATTTTCCCCAAATTTTACCGATTAAAAACTGTGTAAATGTAAATAGAGAAAGGGATAGAGTCTTACACAGGAAATTTATACTGGTTCGAATCAAAAGATCCTACGTCCAGTTGCTAATCACTCAAACAGAGGATTAACGCTGTCACTATAAACAAAGTTATTACAAACAAGTTACAATGGAAGAGATAAAGTTAAAGATAACACCTTTCTTGAAACCCACAAGAGATGAAGAACAGCTTTCCCCAGAGACGGCACAACACACAATCCACTAAGAACTCCACTTAGTGATTCTTATCGCTTCTAGCCCACACCAGGTTCCAAAAGCCCCCTTTCCTTGCAACAAACAGTTCTCTGGCACTTACAACACTTAACTTTTGTATGGAAAAGGTTGTTCTTATTTTTCAGAGTGCCAAAGGAGAGTTTAAGTAGGGAAATTAGGGTTTAGAACTTGGGGATTTCGAAACTAGGGTTCTTGTTAATTGGATTTTCGAAAATAGGGTTAATTTGAAATTTAAAATCAAAAACAGACTGAAATAATCGATTAAATGGAGTTATAATCGATTAAAACAGAGCCAAAAACAACAGAACCCAAAACCTCTCTGTTTTAATCAATTATTAGGCGTTTTAATCGGTTATCAGACGTAATAATCGATTATTTTGAAGTTTAATCGATTAAAACAGTGAGTTTATACAGAAAATGGTTTTCTCACTGTTTTAATCGATTATTTTCCTATATAATCAATTAAAGCCGAGCCTGGATGATATATTTGGGCTTTTTGAAGCTTCTAAGTTGCAGACTATGTACCGGCTATCTCAAACTCTAAAATTACAGACTCAATCTAATTAAAACAGAGTTATTAAACTACAAAAACAAGTCTTCAACACTCTAAGTCTTTGAGTTCTTGAATCATCATCAAAATCAACAATCTTCATGTTCATCAAGTGCAACATCAAGTCCTTGAATGTTCAACAATCTCCCCCTTTTTAATGATGATCAAAATTATCTTTTAAAGCCCTTGTAATAACCTGTTTTATCTGTCATACTAACAAACACATCAAACATACTAGATAATATTTAAATGCAATTCATAAGAGGCTTTAAATTTTTCTCCCCCTATTTTGATTATAATAAAAAAGAATTCTGCAATAACAATCATAAGAGCTCCCCCTCAAAATATGCATAAGTTGAAGATAACTCCCCCTCAATCAAAGCAATAACAAAACATCATATTTTATTTCAAAAATGATTATTCATTACAATCACAAAGCAATAACAATAGAAAATACTCAACAAAATTTAAAATTCCTCACTATCATCATCATTAAAGTGTTCATCAAATCTATTTTCTAAACGGCACACTTTATCATCTATATCAGATATACGACGGATTATTTCCTCATGTCGTACTCCAGAAAGAGTGAAGAATGATTGCATCCTCTGATTCATGTCAGATAACATATCTTCCATGGATTGTCTTGGTTCATGATGAGTATAGGAAGTTCCAGCATCTTGTATTTGGTCAGAGGGAAACTCAGCAGCTGGAGGCATATCTTCATCAGAATCGTCATTAGCATCCCCTTAATTAGGAACGTCATCTTTGTGAACATAAATATCATTGACTCGCACCATTTGAAGTTGAGTCAATGTGTTGTCCAGCATGCGGTTTAAGTTGTTTGTTCTAACTGCTTGCTCACCTTCAACATTCACTCCTTTATATTCAAGAATACGGGATACAAGAAGGGCATATGGAATTTTGAAGGTAGGATGGCGTTTTGCTTTTAACATGGTCATTGTGACAAGAACCCCCCCAATCTAAAGGTTCATTATTCATTATGGCATGAATAATTCGAAGATCAATGGATGAGCATTGGGCATGATTCGTAGCCCGGGGACATAAGATCCATACAACTAAATGTAGAAGCATGCGTTCTTCCTTCTTTAAAGGTCCAGCATGAAGGATACATCCAATCTCCATTGAGGGATTCCTTAGAAAAGAGCGATAAGCTAGGAACCTGTCAAAGTCATCTAGCTCACCATATACGTTAATAGCATCTTCTCTAATTGAAAAGTGAGCAACATTCTCCCAAATATCATCATCATGAATTATTGTAACCCCTTTTACACGGGATGTAGCAATTTGATCTCTAAATTTGAATCTAGAGTAGAATACCCTAACTAAGTCAGGATAGTACGTACCTTGCATTTGGATAAACGGGAGAACTCCTTGAATTTCAAGAAGATTAGGAAACTTGAATCCCCTATGAATGAATTGCTCACCTATAAGAAATTTGGGAGAAATAATAGCCTTTTCCTTCCAGTAGGTTAGAAATTCTTGTTGGCCATCTGCATCAGAGATCCATCCTTCTACAGAATTAGGACGGGGATGAGAGGAGGGTGCAGATCTTCTTCTAGAAGGACAAGTGATGGAATAAGGTGAAAGAGAGTATAATAAGGCAAGAAAGCTTGATTTCAAGAGTTAGAAGTGAGTAGAAGTGAACTAGAGGTCTCTATTTATAGCAAAATCATGTCCAACGTTCATATAGAAGAGAATGGAGGCCAAAAGATCCGTTGGTAACGGCTAGAAGGCTAAAATGGTCGGGTTTAATCAATTAAAATTCAGAATAATCGATTAAACCAGTATCAGTTACATTTAAT
Organism: Sphenostylis stenocarpa; assembly: GCA_963425845.1. Taxonomy (NCBI): domain Eukaryota; kingdom Viridiplantae; phylum Streptophyta; class Magnoliopsida; order Fabales; family Fabaceae; genus Sphenostylis; species Sphenostylis stenocarpa. The sequence goes on along the minus strand of OY731404.1, from coordinate 48,812,112 downwards.
CGATTATTTTTAGCTGATAATCGATTATCAGCTGGTTTTAATCGATTATTTTGCAAAATAATCGATTATTCCAGAGACAAATACCCTATTTTGGATGTTTTGAGTGAAAATAATCGATTATAATTCCCAGTAATCGATTATTCCAGAGAGGAATCCCCTGTTTTGAGTGTTTTAACACATGATAACCTATGAACATCCTAACCCACGAATTATAACATTATAATAATCCAAAAACAGTCAGATTAAGCAGAATTTAAGTTATTTCTAATATCCCTAAGTCTCTTCTAAGATCATAGAATCTATCCTTGGGTAGAGGCTTAGTAAATATATCTGCTAATTGACGTTTGGTATCTACATACTCTATTTTACAGTTTCCTTTGCTGATATGATCTCTTAAAAAGTGATGTCTTATTTCTATATGTTTAGTCCTAGAGTGCATTACTGGATTCTTAGTTAGATTTATTGCACTCGTATTATCACACATCAAAGGTATGTCATTTAAAAAGATACTATAATCTTCTAACTGTTGTTTCATCCACAGAATTTGAGCACAACAACTACCAGCTGCAATATATTCAGCTTCAGTGGTAGATAAAGCAACACATGCCTGTTTCTTAGAATGCCAAGATATTAAGGATGAACCTAACAAATGACATGTCCCACTAGTAATTTTCCTATCAATTTTACATCCACCATAATCAGCATCAGAATATCCTATTAAACTCATACAAGCATCAGACGGATACCACAAACCAAAACCAGTAGTTCCTTTTAAGTATTTTAAAACCTGATTCATCCTTGTCTAGATAGCATGAAGTTCCCATGGGTGTGTTAGCTTCCTTTGAGGTGTCCAGTCCAAACTTTTTAAGGATCTCTTTGCAGTATTTGGTTTGAGAGATGAAAATGCCATCTTTAAGTTGCTTGATTTGTAGTCCAAGGACGAATGTCAATTCTCCCCTCATAGACATTTCAAACTCTCCCTGCATTATCTCAGCAAATTCTACACATAACGAATTATCAGTTGATCCAAAAATAATATCATTAACAAGTAGCACATCCTTGATCTCCAAAGTGTTTGCACCGCCTATGTTTCCAATTCCAAGGATCTTCCCTTTGTTGTTATCCCCATAAGTCACATATCCTTGTTGTCGAACCAGTTTATGCTATTCTATAGTGAGTTTCTTCTTTAAAGAAAAGCAATATGCCTCAAGAAAGATTTTTAAAGAACTTCAAAAAAAAAACTGTCGCGAATCTTTCTTGAAAAGAGTGCTAAAGTTGCTTGATTGATTGCTTAAGGATGTGTGAAAACTTATATTCAATGTGTGTTTAAAAAGTTCAAGCCAAACTGTTTTTATAGAAGATTTTCAAAACTGCTGGTTTAATTAATCTGTTAAAAGATTCTTTTAATCTGTTAAAAGTGCAGTTTTAATCTATTAAAACTTCTTTTAATCCATTAATACGTTCTTGATTCTTTAACAGATTTGTTTTAACTGATACGACAACGTTTATATCAATTAAAACACTTTATAAAAAATCTTCTAAGTTGATTTAATCGATTGTTTCGCGATTCAATCGATTGAAATACTGCAAAACTTTCTTATAAAACTTTTCAAGTTATTTTAACTAATAAAAATAAGTTTTAATCGATTAAAACGCTGTGTAGAAAATTTCTAAGTTGTTTTAATCGATTGAAACGATATTTAATCGATTAAAAGAGTTCTGATCGGTCATAACTAAATTTTGATCGATCATAACTGATTCTGATCGGTCATAATTGCATTCTGATCGATCATCCTCACCCTTTAAGTGATTTTAATCGATTGAAACGTGTTTTAATCGATTGAAAAAATTCTGATCGCTCATAATTTAAATCTGATCGATCACATTTGATTCTGATCGGTCATATTTGTATTCTGATCGATCATAATGAGTTCTAAATGGTTTTAATCGATTAAAAACAAGTTGTATCGATTAAAATACTGTAAAAACACTTCTTTGAACATTCTAAGTGATTTTAATCGGTTCTTTCAAAACTATATCAGTTAAAAACATGTTTAAGAAAGCTTTTGTAAAAATACTTTGTTTTTAGTTGTTTAAAACGATTTTAGAGGCATTTCGCAAAATCTTTAAGTGAAGAACCTTCATGCAGCAGAAAAGATAAAATGATTTTACCTAAGCATTCTGTTTAAAACATACTAAATGATCCATTTTATTTGAATAAATACAAGAGACAAACAATTCATTTAACTATAGGAACCCAAATATATTCATGCTCTTTACAATTTTCACATGCTAGGTCCTTATCATTATCCTCATCTAAGCATACAATTTTCGTTTCTAAGGACTCCTTTTCTTCTAAACATGTGATTTTCATTTTTAAGGACTCTATTTCCTTTTCGGATCTACTTAGATTCTTCTTTACAACTTTATATTCATCTTTCAAATTCTTAAAAGCAATAAATAATTCATTGGAAGCATTTTGCAGTTCATCATGATCATTTTCATCATCACTTGAAGATGAGTCGGAATCACTTACCTCAAAGTTGGAAGAAATGATGTCATTTGCCAACAAGCAAATGTTAGCTTCTATTTCTGAGTCACTTGATTCCGAAATTGAGTCACTATCATCGGTTCCTTCATAAGTTACTTAGTTTTTCCCACATCTCTTGAGCACTCTTACAAGTGGATATTCTGTAAAACTCATTAAGGGTTAAAGCAGATGAAATTATATTTCTAGCCCTAACGTCAAATTGGGCTTTCCTATTTTCTTTTGCAGTCCATCTAGAAAAAGGTTTAAGAACGTCAACACCGTTCTCAGTAGTTTTAGGAACAAATGGACCATTTAAAATAGCGTCCCAAACGCCTCTATCAACAGACTCTAAAAATATTTGCATACGTACATTCCAAAAAGGATAATTTTGAACCGCAAAAAGTGGGGGTCTGTTGATAGATGCACCTTCGGCAAAAGTTTGATTTTGTCCAGCCATTTTCGAAAATTTGAATGACTATCAAAGCAAGCTCTGATACCACTTGTTAGAATCGCGCAGCGGAATGTTCGCGTGGTCGGACAAAAACCAAGAGGGGGGGTGAATTGGTTTCTTAATAAAAATTAGGTTTTCAAAATTTTCCCCAAATTTTACCGATTAAAAACTGTGTAAATGTAAATAGAGAAAGGGATAGAGTCTTACACAGGAAATTTATATTGGTTCGAATCAAAAGATCCTACGTCCAGTTGCTAATCACTCAAACAGAGGATTAACGCTGTCACTATACACAAAGTTATTACAAACAAGTTACAATGGAAGAGATAAAGTTAAAGATAACACCTCTCTTGAAACCCACAAGAGATGAAGAACAGCTTTCCCCAGAGACGGCACAGCACACAATCCACTAAGAACTCCACTTAGTGATTCTTATCGCTTCTAGCCCACACCAGGTTCCAAAAGATCCCTTTCCTTGCAACAAACAGTTCTTTGGCACTTACAACACTTAACTTTTGTATGGAAAAGGTTGTTCTTATTTTTCAGAGTGACAAAGGAGAGTTTAAGTAGGGAAATTAGGGTTTAGAACTTGGGGATTTCGAAACTAGGGTTCTTCGTAATTGAGTTTTTGAAAATAGGGTTAATTTGAAATTTAAAATAAAAAACAGACTGAAATAATCGATTAAATGGAGTTATAATCGATTAAAACAGAGCCAAAAACAACAGAACCCAAAACCTCTCTGTTTTAATCGATTATTAGGCATTTTAATCGATTATCGGACGTAATAATCGATTATTTTGAAGTTTAATCGATTAAAACAGTGAGTTTATACAGAAAATGGTTTTCTCACTGTTTTAATCGATTATTTCCCTATATAATCGATTAAAGCCGAGCCTGGATGATATATTTGGGCTTTTTGAAGCTTCTAAGTTGCAGACTATGTACTGGCTATCTCAAACTCTAAAATTACAGACTCAATCTAATTAAAACAGAGTTATTACACTACAAAAACAAGTCTTCAACACTCTAAGTCTTTGAGTTCTTGAATCATCATCAAAATCAACAATCTTCATGTTCATCAAGTGCAACATCAAGTCCTTGAATGTTCAACAATCTTAATCTAGGTTTGAGCCCAACTAGTCCACAAAACACATCATAAGTTGGCTTCAGTTCAGGTCTGTGAATTTCAAACACGTGCAGTATTTTCAATACTTATCCAAATTAAGTGATTTCAGTCTCCTTTGTAAGCCCTTCGAGTTAACTTTATAACTCACCATTTATAATATTTTTGGAGGTCTAATGAATTAAGGAGATTTAAATTACTGAAGCATGTCCATTGGGCCGCCCTGGTACTCTTGACCAGTTTTGGATAATTTATGTAAAATCCAATTTAGCTTCAAATTCAATGATTCTAGATCCTATGGAAATCAAAATGTGTCTATCTTATAATGCTTCTAGAATCATGATTTTTGGAGCTCTTAAGAAGAAATGATAAATAAAATAGTGAACCAATGTTCGTACCCGTATAGAATAAAATATGACATTTGGCCATATTTTCCAAGCCCAAAATTGCTTTAAACTGTAATATGGCATCTGGCCCAATCTTTTAGGCCCAAAATTGCTTTAAACTGTCTTGAAAATAATAATGAGCAAAAATTAGATCAAATAGATTCAAATTAAGTACAATATGAATTGTTGGCCCAATGAAGCCCAATTAATAAAAATTCACTAATAACAGAAAGTTAAGCCCAAAACACTATTTAAAATAAGTACAAAAAGGGAAGAAAATATGAGAATATAATGACTCATCAGTAAGGGAGTTAGTTAAGTGTGGGGAAGGTGTTAGCACCCCACAACGCCCCTTTTGGATTCCCTATGATGGACTAATTCATAAAATAAAGACTGAAAGAAACTATGTTTTTACCCTATTTATCCATCTATTGGCAGAATTTAAATGTCTACATGGCCCTAGTATCTAATGCATATAAGGAAAAAGGTAAAAGAGAGAGAATAGAGAAAGAAACCTCCAAAGCGATCTTTCTATTAATTCTTCAAACTTGAGGACGCTTTTTGACAATCCACTCTCTCTACAAGCACGCTCCTCACCAACAAAAGAGAAGATACCTCCCCACTGAGTGTCAGATGTCTCAAAAGGAGACTTCCTTAACCGATTTCTACCTTAAACGGAAATTGGAAAGCTTATTCGAACTTTGGAAAGTGTTCAGAGTTATCCCGAAGTCTTAGGAGAGCTTATAGGATGATAGAAGGGTGTGAGAGTGTGTGAAATGAGGTGAGGGGAGGCTCCTATTTATAAGAAATTGCACCAGACAGGCCAGGACAGCTGTCTGAACTTCTGACAAGTGAAACGACCGTCTGGGATTTGGAGACGGCCGTCTCGGGCTTAGAGAAAAGGGGGACGACAGCCTGGAAAAGTGGGATGACTGTCCCAGTGTTGAAGAAAGTGGGACGGTCGTCTGGGATTTAAGGAAAAATGGACGGCCGTCCCGAGCCCATGACAGATTTTCCTTTATTTTTTTCTTATTTTTGGCGTACATAAAGCCTTCCTATCCTTACATGGAGCCTAGTGAACACGACTAGGGGCCCAATGAAGTCTTGTTTATATTCGAACAGAGGATTTCTTGCTTTATTTGCAGAGTCGGGCAAGATTTGGGGTCTATAAGCATTTAGTGGAGCAAAACTGTAAACTCATGGTAGAGCTTAACCCCATGAAGGAGCAAATGACACAACTAATGGAGCTCATGCACCAACAACATCTCCACAAAGAGGGTCGTCATAGTGACCATGCCTCTCATCACTAGGAAGAGGAGGAACCCCTCCATGTGCATGAACAGGGAGTTCATGTACAACTCGACGGCAGGGCAGTCCTCATCCATCCCCCTGAAGTCTCTAAGCAACAAATCTCTACCCTTTAAGAGAGACTGAGGGCTATGGAGGGACATAGTTTTGACATGATAGAGGCGGTCGACATGTGCCTCGTCAAGAATATCCAATTCCCTTCAAAATTTAAGGTTCTGAATTTCCCCAAGTACATGGGGATGACTTGTCCCAAGAGCCATCTTACAATGTACTGCCATAAGATGGCTCCATATGCCGATAACGAGTGTAGACCCCAAATCTTGCCCGACCTCATAATAAAGACCAGAAGACCTCCTTTTTGAAGATGGATGAAGCCTAAGAAGCCATTAGGAGAGACTATTAGGCCCCATGCTAGGATAGGAGGGATTTTTGGCTCAAAAATAAGGATTTTCGCCTTTTAAGGTCGAGACCGCCGTCTCGGATTCGAGACCGCCGTCTCGCCACTCGCGAATGGTGAGACCGCCGTCTCGTTTGGCGAGAGGGCCATCTCGCCATTCCTGCAAGGCGAGACGGCCGTCTCGACCTTGTCAGACCAGACGGCCCGTCTCGACCTGACAGGCGCGAATCCCTATAAATAGCCGCGCCATTCCCCTCATTTCACACAGTTCTTCCATTCTCTCTCTAGACATTTCTTCAAATTCTCTTTCTAGAACCCCTCCGAAGCATTTTCGGAGTTTCTGAGAGCTTTCTAGAGTGTTTTATAGCGCTTTTGAGTGATTCCGGCGCTGTAAAGAGTGAAGGGCTGCCAAAAAGCACCCTAATTGCAAAGAATTAATAGAAAGCTTGCTTCGGAGGTTTCTATACTCTCTCTCTCTCTATTTTACCGCTTTAATTTTAATTATGCAATAGAAACTAGGGTTATGTAGTCATAATTTTAAATTCCGCAAAATAAAGGGTAAAAGCGTATTTTTCACCGGTTTATTTATTTATCGAAAGTAGCTAGCCCATCATAGGGAACCCGAAAGGGGCGTCGTAAGGGAACTAACACTTCCCTTACACGTAACTAACTCCCTTACCCAACTCTGGTTCTAATGACCAAAGTTGGTTTTTCGAAAACCAACGCATTTTTACTCCTTTTCCGATGTTTCCAGTAAAAACGTCGGTGGCGACTCCAAAAGAACCCTTCAAAAACTAGTTCTTGGTTTAGCCCGGTTATCGGACAATCCAAGAACGCCTTTTAGAAAACCTTGCCCCTAGGTTCAGCCCGATTATCGGACAACCTAAATGCATTGTAACCACACTAATAAAAACGCGAAAAACGGAAAGTCGGAACCATCGCGTCGCTCCGACCACCTCGTTTTGATGGCGGCGACAGATGGCAACTCCACTGGGGAATCCTAGAGAGTTGATCCCATTTAGTGATGGGCTAGCTTAAAAATAAATAAACCAAGAAAATGACGCTTTTACCCTACCTTGTATTATAACATGTTTAATGCTTGGCTTTAATAACTGTTGTTTGTTTATATTTACGCAATTGTTTGAAATACAAACTGTACACAAACCCTTGCACACAGTAGTTCCCTCTATACCCAGGGGCAAGTGAGAAACACATAGGGAGTGGGTGGCAGGTACGGTTCGCTGTAGTGATGGCCTTGTGCCCACCAGTGTGATCGGAAACCACCACTCAAGGTGATAACCTTCCTCTTTTGGCACAAAGACTGACTATGGCCTTAGTGCTAAGCATGGTCGGAAGGCTGGAGAGTGGGGACCCTATAATGGGGGCACCTTGGGGGCCTTAGCCTTGGTGAGAATAGTTAGAACCTACCTTCGCCAAAGCACTTTTCTGCAGGAAAACCCTACCTCGTGATTAAAACGACTTCTCGCCTGTTTGTGGATGATCGAATTGTGTGTGCATCTGTTTGTTGCATTTGTCTGTTGCATAGCATAACCAAACAACAGAAAAATCATAAAAATCATAAAAAAATCCTTTTGCAATAAACACCCTTATCTCGGACAGTCTGCCTTTTAGCTAGTCTAGTTTCAGGTTCTTTGTAAGCTAAGTAGCCATGCAGTTCAACAGAAGAGATAAGGGACGTTAACTATTCTTTCGCATAAAGCCATTTTTTTATCTTGGACAGTCTGCCTTTTAGCTAGCCTGGTTTCAGGTTCTTTGTAAGCTAAGTAGCCACGCAGTCCGACAGAAGAGATATAAGGCTATAAAATAAAAATAAAAATAAAACAAAAAATAAAAATCTGATTCCAAAACCATAAATGGGACTTTGTTCAAAAATATTACCCTCATATAGGTAGTTTATTTTCCAAAAAAATACATCATACAAAACATGATAAATAAAAATAAACACTCGCATTCATTCAATAAGCATCATTTTCATGAAACATGCATTTTGGTTTTAGAAAATGGAGGGGACTAGTAGACAATTGAAGAAGGTGGACATTCCCCAATACCATGCTGAAAAATTGGAACGGCTTTGCGCGGTAATGCCACTAGAGGTCCGCTCCGACTTCGAAAAATCCTATGGACGAATTCTCGACCTGTTAAGGATCTATGTCGACCAAGTTTTCATCAAGGTACTAATTCACTTCTGGAACCCCAGTCTGAGCTGCTTTGAATTTCCACAGTTTGACATGGTGCCCACCTTAGAGGAGTACGAAATCATGCTAAAATGGCCCAAATCAGCCGGGGTCCATATACGCCATGGGGCATATACTCCTGCAGCACAAGTCGCTGCCATCATTCAACTACCGTTCCAGCAGACTACCCTGAGAAGAAAAGGGAACGTCCAGGGTTGGAAGGTCTCAATGTTAGAAGACCACCTGTCCGATTTGGCTGAAAGGACAGAATGGGTCGCTTTCAACAAAACCCTGGCCTTAATAATATTCGGAACAATCTTGTTTTCCTTCCACCTCGACACAGTGGATCAAGCCGTCATGGACGCCTTCTTCGCCTGGGACGTGCACTCGAAAAGTCCCTTGCCTGCAATTCTTGCCGACACCTTGCTCTCGGTGGATTTCTGCCACCAGAAGCAAGGAGAAACACTTCGTTGCTGCTCTTCACTACTCTTTGTGTGGGGCATTACACATTTCTACGCATCTAGTCACATGGGGATGTTCCCCGATCCTTTAAGGAGCTTCTCCAAGATCCCTCTCCAACGACGACTAACTTCAAAGTGGAAGGACGAGTTGGAACACTTGGACGCCAAAAATTTATCCTGGGTCTGCCCTTGGTTCTGACCCGGTCCAGTCCTCATCAGATGTGGAGATTATCTGAACGTACCCTTGATAGGACTCAGGGGTTGCATAACCTACTCACCTAGAGTAGCTATGAGGCAGCTCATGAGAACCCAAACTACCATTTCTAGAGGGGAACTCGGAGGACTGTGTTTCTTCAGAGACCCATGCACAATCGCCAACTCACTAGCCGTGAGAAAAGCATGGGAGAAACCTTTCTTTATGGGAGATAGGAGCTAGGAGAAACCTTTCTTTATGGGAGATAGAGAGCTATGAGGTGTGGAGAAAAAGAAGAAGGATGTCTCAACCATCCACCTCACTCATTACAAGCGCCAATAGTGAAGAGCTGCAGGCTCAAGTCAATGCCTTGACCCAGAGGATAGAAATCATGGGAGCCCAGTTGAGGGCCCTTGAAGAGAGAGAGCAAGAATCTATCCTCACCATTGATGGTCTGCAAAGGCAATGCAAGAAAAAGGATCATGAAATAGAGCGCCTCAAGGACCAGTGTGCTGACTCTAATGAGCAAGCTATCCGAGCATCCAAAACTACCAGAACCAGCTCGAATAGCCAACTTCAGGAAATAATTGTCAAATCAGCACGCCTTGAGGCCGAATCAGCAAAACAGGCTCAGACGATCAAGGATTTGTTGTAAGACCTCACCAAGACTCAGTTAGAAATACGCCAAGAGTGGGAGGCCAATCGGAGACTCAACAGAAGTCTCACTGAGCTACGCTGTAAAGAAAGAGACGGGCTAGCTCAGTATGGCCAAGTACTACAAGAAAAGGACCGAGCCCTTGCAAAACATGAACTACAAGCCTTGGTCGCCCACCAAGAGGCAAAGATCAAAGAGGCTCAAAAGTACAACGAGGATATGAGCCAGGCAGTCCAGAAGCAAAGCAAAGCACTCGCTCGTCACGTCCGGGAAGCCGAAAGGGAATTACATAGAGATCAAGACCCGCCTGTGGGTTTCTTTAGGCTTTTCCGTTTTTGCCAAAAGTTGCTTCGTAGTATGGAATAGGGGAATGTACACCTTCTAACGGATAAATGAAATTTTCCTTTATTCAATAATTGTCTACTTACATGCATATCATTCATCTGCATATTTAATTTCCCCTCCTTTCACGCTTAATAAATAAGATAATAAAAAGGAAGGATTAACTGACACGTCTTCCAAATCAGAAGAATGGAGAGAAAGCCACTCCTAATCAAGCTTTCTCCAACGGTCGACTCATCACGAGAGGAAAATAAGCCTCGACCATTGGTCCTCAAAACTAAGGAAGAGGGGGCAAGGACACCAGTGCGACTATGTATGCCACGTCCTTTCCCCTACAAGTCAAATAAAGTTGTACCGTGGAGATATGGGGAATCTTCACCAATAAAAGAGGATATCACGAACATAGCCGGCATCGGGGGCATGACTAGAAGCGGAAGAGTCTACTCCCCCAAGGACTCACAAGAAGATGTCCCCAAAAATAAAGGAAAAAAATAAAAAGACTGAAGAGGAAAAAGAAAATAAGGAATCCAAGGAGGAGACAGAGGAATTACTCCAGTTTATAAGGCAAAGCGAGTATTCCATTATAGACCAGCTCAATCGTACACCTGCAAAGATAACATTGTTATCTCTGATGATGAGCTCGGAACCGCACAGAAACGCCCTGCTGAAGGTCTTGAGCGAAGCGCATGTACCTCATACTATATCCCAAGAAAAGGTTGAGAGGATCGTCGGTCACATTATGGCAAGCGATCACCTCACCTTCACAGAGGAAGAACTACCCCTCGAGGGGTCAAACCACAACAAGCCTTTACACATCTCGATCAAGTGCAAGGAGTACCTCATCGCCAAAGTTCTTGTGGATAACGGGTCATCCTTGAACGTGATGCCCAAGTGCACACTAGACAAATTGACTATCCAAGGAACCCGTTTGCGCCCAAGCAGCACTATCATTCGAGCCTTCGACGGATCAAAGCGAGAAGTAGTGGGAGAAGTTAATTTACCAATCCAAGTTGGACCCACTATCTTCAACGTCAATTTCCACGTAATGGATATTACTCCAGCATACAGTTGTCTCCTCGGCAGGCCTTGGATTCATGACGCTAAGGCAGTACCTTCGACGCTCCACCAGAAAGCCAAATTCATAGTGGACGACAAATTGGTCACGGTCCAAGTAGAAGATGATATCCTGATCAGTGGATCGTCCACCCAACCTTATGTGGATGCGGTTGAAGAGGCCCTTGAAACATCTTTTCAAGCGCTCGAAATTGCCAGTATAGAAAGACTTCCCAAAAACACAAAGGTAGCCCGCATGATGATGAAGCATGGTTACTATCTTGGCCAAGGACTAGGGGCAGACTCCCAAGGCATAAGGGAACCCCCAGAATTCCAAGATAATCCTTTCAAGCATGGCCTAGGATATGACCCTACTAAGGGCCAAGCAAAAAGAGGAAAAGGGAAGTTTCCCCTCCGCACACTCAAGCAAATTTTCTGAAGTGGAGGGGTGCAAGCGTCAAGAGCTACTGATCGATGTCGTACTCGGTCAAATAATTAAAACAGATAAATGTAGTACTAGGAAGCTTTCCTAGGTCGTCTCCCAAAGACCACGAATTTCTATCAAAGCTTATCAATTTTTAGTAACAAAAAATTAAAAGGGGAGTTTTTCAAAATTAAAATATTAGATGAAACAGAACAAAAGCAGATTATAAAAATGCGGATTAAAAACAGATTAAAATGCAATTGATTTCCTGATTCTAATGCAGTGTCACTTATCCTAGATTACGAAATTAATTCAAAATTCACCAACTAAGCGAAGATAAATCCCAAATTATATTCTAATTCAAAATTAATCAACTAAGCGAAGATTAATCTCAAATTAGCTTTTACCCTTGTTCCAATATGAAATTAACCAACTAAGCGAAGATTAATCCCAAATTTTCCTTAACCCTTATTTTAACATGAAATTAACCAACTAAGCGAAGATTAACCCCAAATTATCCTTATACAATTAAGCATTGCATACATCACATAATCTCATATCTAACACGAATTAAGCAAACTGTGATATAAGTTTCTGCTTATTAAGCATAAACAGATTATAATTCAATACCGAGATTAGAAGATGAAGAGTTAAGAGAACAAACAATATGAAATTGAAGAACAAAACCTCAAAGATCTACTTGCATTCTTCTCAGAAAATCAATACAAAGATTTAGCTATCCATAGAAAGTTGAAAACGCAATAGAAGAAACATAATTAAAATTGAAACAAGAATTTAAAAATAATGACAGTAAGAGTAACAAACTTGAATGTAAATTGCAGAAGATGAAAGACGGAAGTGTGGTGGCTGCCTAGTCCTTGTGTGATTCTCCCTTTCGTGTGATGTGCCTCTCTTATACAAATAACCCTAACCCTAATCTTAATCGAGGTTTTTGGGCTCAACTAGTCCATGAAACACATCATAAATTGGCTTCAGTGCAGGTCCATGAACTTCAAACACGTGCAGTATTTTCAATACTTATCCAAATTAAGCGATTTTGGTCTCCAACGAAAGCCTCTTGAGTTAGCTTTAAAACGCCACCGTTTCTACTATTTTCGGAGCTTTAATGAATTTATGAGACTTAAATTACTGAAGCATGTCCATTGGGCCGGCCTGGTGCGCTTGACCCGTTTTGGATAATTTATGTAAAATCCAATTTAGCTCCGAATTGAATGATTTTGGATCCTGTGGAAAGCTCAATGTGTCTAGTTTATAATTATTTTAGAATCATGTTATTTGGAGATCTGTAGAAAAAATGATAAATAAAACAATAAACTAATGTCAGTACCCGTATAAAATAAAATATGACATTTGGCCCAATTTTTCAAGTCCAAAATTGCTTTATGAGTAAAAATTAGATCAAATAGATTAAAATCTAAATTATTGGCCCAATTAAGCCCAATCAATGAAAATGCACTAATAATAGACAATTAAACACAATGCACCAATTAAGATAAGTATATAAAGATAAGAAAATGCGGGAAAATAATGACTAATCAAATTCCCCCACACTTAGCCTTTTGCACTCCCGGGCAAAATCAAGAAGCAAAGCAAGGAGTAATTCCAAAGACATCGAAGAGAGTGACATAACAAAAAGGGGCAAGAACAAGAAGACACACAAAACACAAACAAATTTACACAATCCTTAATGAATCTTGGGAAAAGAAAGGAGTAGACAACATCCTACACACAAAGAGTCAGAGGAACCAGATACTCATGGAAATCATCCAAGCATTTCAAAACCTGGCAAGAGGTCAATCAGGTCAAAAGGTGAATCAAAGTGACAAAACCTCACAAGATGCACTGTATCTCTCATGTGTTTAGGCTACTCGTATACTCTCAAAATACTCAAGAAAAGCAAACAACAGATAGACTTGGCAAGCCTCTAAACTCAACACCCAACGCACATGCATAAAAAGATCAAAAGGTCTTTTTAGGTTGTAATGGGGGTAGGGACAAGGTAGAGGATATCATATAGGATAAGTAGCTGTGAACCAGAGGAACTAGAGGAGCAATGGGGAATAAGTCAAAAATAAGCACAAGATGCATGCCCAAAAACCTCTAATATCAAGCCTCCACTACTGCCTTTACCTCAACCACAACTTTCCTTTCTTTATATATATATATATATATATATATATATATATATATATATATATATATATATATATATATATCTTCTTCTTTTTTTCTTTTTTTTTCTTCCTTTTTTTTTTTTTTTTTTTTTTTTAAGAAAGGAAAACACAAAAACTATATAGCGTAGATAACCAACTAGCCAATACATCATCCAATGAAATACAAAATGCACCCCCACACTTATTCAATAACTTATTCCCAAAACAATTCCAAAGCTCCAAAAATCCCTAAGGTTAAGGTAATCATGGTTTTTCACTTAAGGCTTTTAATGAGCTTCAAAAGAAATAAAGGGAAACATAGGCTCAAAGGGGCTATCAAAGGAATTAATTCAAGGTAGGCTCATTTGGCTAGAGGCTAATCAGAACAAAAATGCCTTAATCATCTCCAAACATGCATGTGAATCAAGAAGGATCAATCAGAGTCAAGCCAAGGCTATTGCGCAAGCAATCAAGAGGCATAACACTCAAGAAAGAAAGGTAGTGGCTCAATTCCTCACAAAGGGTAAGATTGTCGCCTTCAATTCAGCCTCTCAAACATCGTAACCAATTTGACAAGCAGAGAAAAACAGGGATTTCAATCCAAAAAGCATAAAACAACTCCTATCTAAGAGTGAAGAAAGTGCCCAAAACCTAAACAAAACCCAGAGATCCAAAAGAAACATGCAAATTGTACACAAAACACGAACCTGAAATACAAAGAAAACTAAAAATCCTAAACAAAGAAAACAAAGAACAGTCTCCCCCACACTTAAACTACAAATTGTCCCAATGTAGAATAACATCAAATCAAGTAATCAAATGACCAATTGGACAAGTGCAAGTAAAAGTAAAGAGAAGGAAAAAGAGAACTCCCTAATCATGGTGGGTCCCGGATCTATCTCCTCGGATGGTACAGGTGTTGAGGTCATCAAGTAGCAACTTTGTTCCGCTAAAACAAACAAAGTCTTCCTCATCATGGTGGTTCCCGGATCTATCTCCTCGGATGGGTGTTTCATGGCCTTTAGAATATTAAAGTGCACCACAATGTCATCAAATTCCATGGATAAGGTCCCCGCATGCACATCAATCTTGGTTCGTGCAGTTTTCAAAAATGGTCTCGCCTAAAATGATTGGGACAGATCCATGGGAGAATCCCTCCTCCATATCAAGCACATAGAAATCAGCAGGAAAAATGAGTTCACCAACCCGAACTAAGACATCCTCAATGAAACCTGTAGGGTGGGCTACACTCCTATTTGCCAGTTGTATCACCACACCCGTAGGTTGCAGAGGTCCAAGAGATAAAGAATTAAAAATGGACAAAGGCATAACATTAATTGAAGCACCCAAATCAAGCATGGCATTCTCAAATTTATTATTGCCAATAATACAAGGTATGCAGAATGTACCTGGGTCCTTACATTTCTCAGAATGTAAGGAACAGATTTACCTATCAAAGCGTACACATTTCTGCCCATGCCGATTGTCTCATCGCCCTTCATCTTCCTCTTGTGGGTGCACAACTCCTTTAAGAATTTAGCATATCTCGGGAATTTTCTTGATGGCATCAAGCGCAGGTATGTTCACCTCAACTTTCCCGAAGGTCTTCAGAATCTCTTTATCGACCTCTTCCATCTTTTTGCTTGGAATTGCTTTGGGAGGGAATGGAAGAGGGATAGGAGGTTGTTGCAGGTCGAACTCGGGGCTGGAAGAAGGTCCATCTATATGCAATTTTTGGCTACCAACTGGTTGCTCAGGTGCGTGAACCGAGGCAGCTACGGATAAGGGTGGAGGTGTTGTAGTGGGTATGTCAATCTGTTTCCTCGACCTCAATGTGATGGCACTCACATTCTTAGGATTAACCACAGCTCAGCGTAGGGAGCTTGTCTCGAATTTTGATTTTGCAATTGATTCACAACAGTAGCTAGTTGACCAATCTGGTTGGTTAAACTCCGAATGGAGGCATCATTTTTCTCGTTGGTACTGTATGTTCATCTCAGCCATTTGTTTGACCAATTCCTCTAATGAAGGTGAAGAAGGTTGAGGAGCTGGTGCTTCATTTTGTCTGCCTCGATATTGTTGTTGCATTGGTGGAGGCACATAAGGTCCGCTTGGACCAGCAGAATTCGAAATGGTGGTGGTGGCAAAGGATTTTGCCGCTGTTGGTGTCGCTGATTGGACCATCTCGGATTTGGGTGATTCCTCCACCCTGGATTGTATCTATTGCTTGAGAGGTCAAAATTATGTTGTTGGTTCGGAGCCCTATTATTGAAAATGTTTGCTGCATAAGCTTGTGGAGCTCCGTAACCTGTAGACTCATGCAATAATTGGCGACGAATCGCTGGGATGCTCAATTGAAGTACAAATGCCACAAACCCTTGCAGGTGGTGCAGGTCTCTCGATTTGCAGCAAGTTGGGAGACTAGGGTGGTGAGGGCATCAATCTTACTTTCTAGCTTCTTCTCCACTAAATCCGATGAACCCACATCATGTACACCCCTAAGGACTATGGCATCACTCCTCATGTTAAATTGCTGGGAATTGGATGCCATCTTCTCAATTAAATCTCTAGCAAGCAGCAGGTGTCATGTCTCCTAAAGCTCCTCCACTAGCCGCATCTATCATACTCCTATCCATTGTGTTCATCCCCTCATAAAAGTACTCGCAGTAGTAGCTGTTCCGATATTTGGTGGTGAGGGCAACTTGCACAAAGTCTCTTGAACCTCTCCCAATACTCGTATAAGCTCTCTCCCATCTCGTTGCTCGATACCCGATATATCCTTCCCGATGGCAGTGGTCCTGGAAGCAGTGGAAAAATTTATCTAGAAAGACTCTCTTCAGATCATCCCAGCTCGTTATGGAACCAGGAGCTAAGTAGTACAACCAGCCTTTGGCAAGATCCTCCAAAGAGAAAGGAAAAGCCTTTAGGTATATGTGATCTTCAGGAACATTTTGTGGCTTCATGGTGGAGCGGACTATATGGAACTCCTTGAGATGCTTGTATGGATCCTCACTTGCACGACCATGAAACTTGGGCAACAAATGGATTAGTCCAGTTTTAAGCACAAATGGTACATCCTCTTCGTGGTATTGGATACATAAATTTGCATAAGTGAAATCAAAGTGCAGCCATCTCCTCGAGAGTCCTCTCACGAGGTCCAATAGGTTGATCACCCATGTTATTAGTTTGGAAATTATCGGAAGAAGGTATATTAGGTGTAGTACTCTCACTATGGCTATCTAATGGTTCAGACTCAAGAGATGAATTCCTAGAATGTCTAAATAATCTATGAAAAGTTCTGTCTATCTCGGGATCAAAAGGTTGTAAAAGGTCGGATTGCTCCTAGTCATGCACTATATTCAACAATTCATGTATTTCCCAAGAGTTAAAAAAAAAATTCCTAAAAAAATCAGTTGTTTACTCGGATTGACAACTGTAGACCGTGAACAAGTACACCGTGTAGGTTCCCAGGAAAGAGAGGTGGGTCACTAATGGACACGCTTAAGTACCAAATCTTTCCTAGCCGTAACCCTCCTAGGCATGCACTCTCACACTACCAAGCTATATCCAGAGTTTCTTATGAAAATGGAAATTATAAATAATTTTTTTTTTATATATAAAGCTAGAAAAACAAATTAGAGATGAAATTGTTTTTTTTTTTTTTTGAATTATTATTTATATATATATATATATATATATATATATTTAATATTTTTTAATATTTAATATTTTTTTTTATTTTATTTATTTTTTTTTTTAACCCAAAAGAGTTTTAGAATACAGTGAGCTATCAAAATAGTATTAAGAGAAGTAAGAATTTTAAATTAAATAGAAAATCAAATAAAATATTCAATTAACTGAAAATCAAATAAAATATCCAAATAACTGAAAATCAAATATTAAATAACTAAAAATCAAATAAAATATTTAAATAACTAAAAATCAAATAAAATATTTAAATAACTGCAAATCAAATTAAATATTCAAATAACAGCAAATCAAATAGAATATTAAATAACTAACAAATCAAATAAAATATTAAAAAACTGAAAATCAAATAAAATATTTAAATAACTAAAAATCAAATAAAATATCCAAATAAACTGAATGTCAAAATATTAAAAAACTTAAAATCAAATAAAATATTTAAATAACAGAAAATCAAATAAAATATTAAAAACTAACAATCAAATAAAATATTTAAATAACTAAAAATCAAATAAAATATCCAAATAACAACAAATCAAATAAAATATTCAAATAACTAAAAATCAAATAAAATATTTAAATAAAATAAAATAAAAACAAAAAAAATGAAAACAGAAACAGAAAATAAAAATTGAAAACCTAGACAAAAATCTTGGTCCCCAAGAACCGCGCCAAATTTGATCGATGTCGTACTTCGGTCAAATAATTAAAACAGTATAAATGTAGTACTAGGAAGCTTTCCTAGGTCGCCTCCCAAAGACCACGAATTTCTATCAAAGCTTATCAATTTTTAGTAACAAAAAATTAAAAGGGGAGTTTTTCAAAATTAAAATATTAGATGAAACAGAACAAAAGCAGATTATAAAAATGCGGATTAAAAACAGATTAAAATGCAATTGATTTCCGATTCTAATGCAAGTGTCACTTATCCTAGATTACGAAATTAATTCAAAATTCACCAACTAAGCGAAGATAAATCCCAAATTATATTCTAATTCAAAATTAATCAACTAAGCGAAGATTAATCTCAAATTAGCTTTTACCCTTGTTCCAATATGAAATTAACCAACTAAGCGAAGATTAATCCCAAATTTTCCTTAACCCTTATTTTAACATGAAATTAACCAACTAAGCGAAGATTAACCCCAAATTATCCTTATACAATTAAGCATTGCATACATCACATAATCTCATATCTAACACGTAATTAAGCAAACCGTGATATAAGTTTCGGTTTATTAAGCATAAACAGATTATAATTCAATACCGAGATTAGAAGATGAAGAGTTAAGAGAACAAACAATATGAAATTGAAGAACAAAACCTCAAAGATCTACTTGCATTCTTCTCAGAAAATCAATACAAAGATTTAGCTATCCATAGAAAGTTGAAAACGCAATAGAAGAAACATAATTAAAATTGAAACAAGAATTTAAAAATAATGACAGAAGAGTAACAAACTTGAATGTAAATTGCAGAAGATGAAAGACGGAAGTGTGGTGGCTGCCTAGTCCTTGTGTGATTCTCCCTTTCGTGTGATGTGCCTCTCTTATACAAATAACCCTAACCCTAATCTTAATCGAGGTTTTTGGGCTCAACTAGTCCATGAAACACATCATAAATTGGCTTCAGTGCAGGTCCATGAACTTCAAACACGTGCAGTATTTTCAATACTTATCCAAATTAAGCGATTTTGGTCTCCAACGAAAGCCTCTTGAGTTAGCTTTAAAACGCCACCGTTTCTACTATTTTCGGAGCTTTAATGAATTTATGAGACTTAAATTACTGAAGCATGTCCATTGGGCCGGCCTGGTGCGCTTGACCCGTTTTGGATAATTTATGTAAAATCCAATTTAGCTCCGAATTGAATGATTTTGGATCCTGTGGAAAGCTCAATGTGTCTAGTTTATAATTATTTTAGAATCATGTTATTTGGAGATCTGTAGAAAAAATGATAAATAAAACAATAAACTAATGTCAGTACCCGTATAAAATAAAATATGACATTTGGCCCAATTTTTCAAGTCCAAAATTGCTTTATGAGTAAAAATTAGATCAAATAGATTAAAATCTAAATTATTGGCCCAATTAAGCCCAATCAATGAAAATGCACTAATAATAGACAATTAAACACAATGCACCAATTAAGATAAGTATATAAAGATAAGAAAATGCGGGAAAATAATGACTAATCAGCTACCCTAGTCATTAGGAAATCTTTTTCTTCATTTAAGGGATGTAAACCCCATGATTGTTAGAGATTATCCCCCGGGGCTAGCCCGACCCCCGGGCATTTTAGGGCACATATTCCCTTATTAATTAATAAAGAATGCTTCTTACTATCTACTTCTTTTCTTGCTATTTCTGACTAGACATCACAATAACCTTGTCTAAGTAAACGGAAAAAGAAAAAGAAGAATAAAAAGCGCATCCAAATAACAAAAAATTCACCATTGCCAACACAATCAAGATAGTTGATTAGAAGCACCAAATAAGACTTTACTTCACCATAAAGAGAGTCACGCTTCGCCAATATTGTGAAGAAAAATATATACACACAAAAAATCCATAGAAGCCAAAGGCAAAAAAAAAAGGGGCAAAATACCCAGTAAGAAACCCACTAAGGGGGCTACGCAAAAGATAGGGTCAACCTGGTAGGATACCCGAACAAAAATAAAGGGTAGCCTAAGCAAAAGTTAGGGTTAAAAAATAAGGTCCGCTAGGATTCCCTAAAAATACAAAAAAGGAACCTAGACAAAAGATAGGGCCAAAACACAATATCCTAGTTCGAAAACCCGAAGGGAGATCTAGAGAAATCAACTAGCCATAAAGAACGATGGAAACAAAACTAAGGCGCAAATACAAAAGAAAAAAGGGGAAACGCTTGCTTAGATAAAAAGCTTAAACACCTAATCCTAACCCTGGCCAGCCGTTCTTACAAAACCTCTTTCTAAATAAAACAAACCTTCTAAAACACAAGCCATTGAATTTACCTCTTTACTTCTTTTCTCTAGACCCTCACAACAATATTCTAATAATTAATCTGGGAATATGGAGGCGTATAGTCAACAAGAGGATTGGAACCCCTAGAGTGGAGAAAAAGGGACACTACATGACAAAAAATGCTCTACAAAAAGAGAAGGAAAGAAAAAAGAAAAACAAGTTATCCTTCGGTCATAAGAAGTCCGGCATGGTACAACCAAACGCAAAAACCTAGATCAGAGGACATTCGACGCTACAAGACACGTCAGTTAAATCCTTCTAAAAAACTAATTGAAATAGGCATTATAGGACATCAAACATAAAAACATTGCATGCATAAAATGTTTTTGAACCAGGTCCTATTTTCTTTTAACAAAAAAAAAAACCCCGTAATTCGAGACGGCCGTCCGGAATTCCCAGACCGCCGTCTCGGTCTCCAGCAAAACAGGACCGCCGTCTCGACTTAGCTAAAAACGAGATCGTCGTCCCGCTTGGCGAGACGGCCGTCTGGTTTAAGTCCAAAGTCGAGACCGCCGTCTCGACTTCCCAGACGGCCGTCTCGACTTGCACAAAACCGAGACCGCCATCTCGACTTCCCAGACGGCAATCCCGGATTGAATTTTTCCCCTATAAATAGGGGAGGGGTCTTGAGGCTCTCCACAACTCCTCTGCACTCCAACTCTCAGATCTCTCACTTCCAAGCACTTTCTCGTCAAAATGTTCCATGGAAGTCAGTCAAGGAAGAGAAGAGGACCTGCTGGCCCTAGCAGTTCCTCAGCACCTGCTCCTCAAGACCCCGCACGGCTCTCACCGCTACACCAGGCTCGCCTAGAGCACATCAGGGGGTACGCATGGCACCCCATGCTCAAGCTAGACTTCGGCATTCTCACCGAATTTGGATGGGAGGATGACGTCCGGGCCAACATAGACAACATTGGATGTGGCTTCCTCCTGTAGTCTTCCCCCACCCATGTGTACCCTCAAGCAGTGATGGAGTTCCTGGCCTCCATCTCCTACGCTGAAACTCCCGCCATGATCCTAGGCCTGTCACTGACGAAGATGGTGACATACTTTATGGGTGGGATGTATCGGACCACCACCCTGGACGAATTCAACGTGTCCATTGGATTCGTCCAGCCCGAAGACGTGCTGACCCGGGAATACCAGGAGGCCATCTGCGCACGCCCCACCAACCTCACCGCTGGCGAGATGTGGGAGGAGCTCACTAGGGCACCCACCTTGCCCACGTTGATGAAGGGCTCAACACTCCCCCCGGCCCTCTGCATTTGCCACAAGCTGCTGGCGGGGACCATCCACGGCAGGAAGGAGAGTCAGGGTAAGGTAACACTCCCCGACCTCTTCGTCCTTTACTGCATGTGCCAGAGGCGTCGATGTAACCCTTGCTACTTCTTCCTGAAGGCCCTCAAGGACTTCGGGAGCAGGCCGGTGGGAGCTGTCCTCATGGCCCCCCTCATCACCCCCCTTGCAGAGAAATGGGGGTGTAGTGGCCGGGAAGAACTGGCCTCCAGCCAACGACCCGAGTTCATCAACGGGTCGATCTTGGTCAGCATGAGGATGCTGATGCGCCGTGGAACCCAGCTGGTCCTCCACCCATCGCTGGATTTCGCCTTGGACCTCCAGGACATCGTGGCAATGCACGATCTCCCAACACCTACCGATTTCCAACAGCCACAACAGCAGCATCAGCAGCAGTACATAGACGACTTTGCTGGCGTAAACCGCAACATCTATGATCTGCGCCAGCAATTCGAGCAGATGTCTGTAAGGCAAGAACAGATGTCCCTAAGACAAGAAGCCTTCGACACCAGACTGGAGACGATATACTAGTATCAGGAGGGGATGAGGGAAGACTGGGCAACATTCCAGCAAGAGTACCGCGATGAAGTCTGGGACCAAGCAGAGTTCTGAAGGCATATGTACCAGCAATTCCCCTCCTACGGATCGTCTCTAGACGAGAGCCCATAGTCTTAGGGATAACACTTATAGAATAGGGCTGCTGTAATAAAATATTTCATAAATAAAATTTTATTCCATGCATCTTTTTATCCCTTTCAAAAGTCAGCGTAATCAAAAGAAGATAAAGAGTAAAAAGACTTACGCTCAAGAAAAAGCCAAAATCCAAAATCGCGAGAAAAAGAGATAAAACTGCGAAAAAAATGCAGGATTGAAACAAAGTCAACCACCTTGACCAACAAAACTTTGACAACCAAGAAAGAGTCAAACGTAAACAAATTCCACCCGATCAACCAGCAAGAGTTGGGTGATCACCATAAAAAATATCAAAAACAAAGAATCCCCAACAACCGACAAGGCTGGATGAACACCAACAAAATACCCGGCACAGACCGGACGTAACTAATTCCCTTACACGTAACTAATTCCCTTACCCAACTCTGGTTGTAATGACCAAAGTTGGTTTTTCGAAAACCAACGCCTTTTTACTCCTTTTCCGATGTTTCCGGTAAAAACGTCAGTGGCGACTCCAAAAGAATCCTTCAAAATCTAGTTCTTGGTTTAGCCCGGTTATCGGACAATCCAAGAACGCCTTCTCGAAAACCTCACCCCTAGGTTCAGCCTGGTTATCGGACAACCTAAAGGCGTTGTAATCACACCAATAAAAATGCGAAAAACGGAAAGTCGGAACCATCGCATCGCTCCAACCGCCTTGTTTTGACGGCGGCGACAACGAGGAACTCCTGATCCACTGTTTTCAGGAAAGTTTGGCCGATTCAGCCTTGAACTGGTATATGCAGTTGGAAGGGGGACAAGTCCAAACCTGGAAACAGCTGGAAGATGCCTTCCTTCTCCGTGATAAATATAACATCAATCTGACTCTGGATAGGTCAGATCTTCATGCTCAGCGTTGGAGGGAGTTGGCCGCCCAAGTAGAGCCCCCGCTATCAGACAAGGAAATCATGTCCATGTTTATCAACTCGTTGACGGGTCCCTATTATGACAAGATGATAGGGAACACGTCAACCCTTTTCGCAGACGTGGTAACCATTGGGGAGAGAGTGGAGCAAGGGCTGAAGAGCAGAAGGATTGCACAATCTTCCTCATCTAATGCATCATTCAAGAAGCCCTTCAGCAAGAAGAAGGAGGGAAGCGTACATGCCATTAACATTGCTACTCCTTCTTCCTCTCCACAACCAGCTAGGCAGCCATGCAAAAAGGAGAGGAAATTTACTCCCCTCGCAACCTCCTATGGGAGTCTGCTGCCAAAGCTGATAGAGGCTAAGCTCTTGGTGCACGTTCCTCCTAGAAAAATGGAGCCACCCTACCCTGAGTGGTACAAGCCCAATGAAAAATGTGACCACCACTCAGGCGCTCCAGGGCATTTAGTAGAAAATTGCTTGACCTTGAAATATAAGTGTAGACCCCAAATCTTGCCCGACTTCTCAAGATCAGAAGACTTCCATTCTGAATATGGGTAAAGCTCTGTTGGGCATCTAGCAGCATCAACCGACTTCCATCCAAGGAAAGGAGAGCTTTTCTGAAGAAATAAAAAGTGAAAATATGAAGAAACACTTGGGATGGCTGTCCTACATTCTAGATGGTTGTCCCAAGTGAATTTTCAGCTCAGAGACGCATGTCCCAAGACCCAGACGCACGTCCCAGCCAGTTTTGAACCTTGGGACAACTGTCCCAACTAGTTTTGCACCTTGGGACGGTCGTCCCAAATGTCCAGATAGCCGTCCCACCTGACAAGGCTTGGGACGACCATCCCGACGTCCTGATAGTGTCCAACTATAAATAGGAGTCTCATTTCTAGCTTTTACACACACCTTGACTCACAGTCACTTCTCTCTATACTTCTAGTACTCGAATGATCTTTATGATTGCTTATAAGGTAACAATCAGTTATGGAAATCTCTTTTTGAGATATCCAGCATTCGATAGTTTAAAGCTTTTCTTGTATTCGAGAGAGGAGAGTCCCTGTAGTGCAAGAGGATAGCCAAAAAACATCCTTAGAGTTGAAGATTTCTATAACAGCTTACTTCGGAGGTTATTTTCGCTACTCTTTTTTTTATTGCTTTATTTATTGTTTTCCTATATGCAATAGATATAGGGTCATGTAGATAATCATTTTTAATATCGCATAATAAATAGGGTAGAAGCATAACTTTATTGTCTTTCTTTTAAGAATATTCCATCATAGGGAACCCGAAAGGGGCGTTGTGGGGGTGATAATACCTTCCCCACACGTAACTAACTCCCTTACCCAATTCTGGTTATAATGGCCAAAGTTGTTTATTCTTAAACCAATGCCTTCTTTTATTTTCCCTTTCCAATTTTTATGGTAAAAATATTGGTGGTGACTCCAGAACCCATTTACGAAAGCCTCGTTCTTAAAGGTAGTTCGGTTATCGGACACCTTAAGAGCGATGACCATATTTTTAAAACAAATGCGAGTCATCAAAACCATCACGTCGCTCTGACCGCTTTTTTGTGCGATGACAGATGGAGACTCCACTGGGTAAGCTAGAGAGTTGATCCCATTGTCGCCGCCGTCAAAAGAGGTGGTCGGATTGACGCGATGGTTTTGCTTTAACTCAATTTTTTTAAAGTGATGTTACAACGCCTTTAGGTTGTCCGATAACCGGGTTGGACCTAAAGGCGAGGTTTTTGAAAAGGGTTCTAGAGTCGCTACCAATGTTTTATCCAGAAACATTGGAAAAGGAAGAAAAAGAAGGTGTTGGTTTAGAAAAAAACTAACTTTGGTCATTATAATCAGAGTTGGGTAAGGGAGTTAGTTACGTGTAGGGAAGGTATTAGCTTCCCTACGACGCCCCTTTCGGGTTCCCTATGATGGACCGTTTATTTTATAAATAAAAAACACTAAAATTACGCTTTTACCCTTATTTATTCATTTGCGGAATTTAAAATGTTGACCACATGGCCTTAACAGCTAATACACAAATAGATGTATAAGAAAACAGTAAAAGAGAATAGAAAGTGTAGGAACCTTCGAAGAAAGCTTTTGTATTAATATTCTTGGTAAACAAAGGCGCTTTTTGGCAACCTCCGCGCTCTACAGTGCTGATTGCTCTTTCTCACAACACTAGAAATCGCTCACTAAGAATACTAAGAAACTCCAGAAATGCTTCGGAGGGATCCTAGGAGAAAAATTTGAGAAAGTTGCAGAAGGGAAAGTGGAAGAATGTTGTGAAAAGGATGAGGTCGCCCCTCGCTTTTATAGGAATTCGCGCTTGTCAGGTGGGGACCATCGTCTCACCTAACAAGGTCGAGACCACCGTCTCGCCAAACGGGACGGTGGTCTTGTCCTCGGTAAATGATGAGAAGGTCGTCTCGCCAAACGAGACGGCGGTCTCGGCCTTCTACATGGAATTTCTTATTTTTTTCGTTCAAAAAACCTTCCTACTCTAATATGGGGCCTATTGGTCTATTTTAGGGACCTTTTAGGCCTTGCCCATCTTCGAATGGAAGTCTTTTGCTCTTTATTTTGAGGTCAGGCAAGATTTGGGGTCTAGAGCTGCCCCCCCTTCACCTGACTAGTCGACTATTGGCTCAACATGCCAAAAAGATCGGCTGGAGGGTGAAGGAGTTAACCCTCTTGCCCTGTTGTCCTTCGGTTGCTTTCCTGGTTGTGGTAACTGACCTTTTGGACGCTAAGTGTGATCCTCTGGGATGCTCCTTTAATGCGGTAGCTGACCCCTTCGGTTGATAAGTATGAACCCCCATCCGGTTTGATGAGTATGTGTTAGAACCGCGCAGTGGAATGTTTGCGTTTACGGACAAAAACCAAGAGGGGGGTGAATTGGTTTCTTAAACAAAAATTAGGGTTTTAAAATTTTTCCCAAATTTCACCGATTAAAATGTTGTGTAAAGTAAATAGATAAGGGATAGAAGATTACACAGTTGATTTATACTGGTTCGGATCAAAAGACCCTACATCTAGTTGCTAATCACTCAAAAAGAGGATTAACGCTGTCACAACAATCACAATTTACAAATAGATTACAAATTGAAAAGATAAGGAATAGAAAACACCTCTCTTGAGTCACACAAGAGATGAACACCTCCTTTGAATCCACAAAGGAGGAAGAACAGTTTTTCCTAGAGACGGCACAACAGACAATCCACCAAGAAACCCACTCAGTGATTCTTATCGCTTCTAGCCCACACTAGGTTTCAAAAGCCCCTTTTTCTTCCCTACAAAAAGTTCTCTAGTAGTCACAACTCTTAACTTTTGTATGAAAAAGGTTTGTTAATTTGCAGAGAGCCTTAGAGAACCTTAAGTAGAGAGAATAAGGTCTGGGAATTGGAGACTTTCGAAAACAGAAGAATTGGGAATAGGGTTTTCGAAACTTGGTCCAAATTTGAGTTTCAAAACACATAACAGATGCAAATAATCGATTATCTTGAGTGATAATCGATTATTCCAGAGCCATTTTCGTAGGGGAACAAAACTGGAGCAGGATAATCGATTATCTGGCCAAATAATCGATTATCCTAAGTGATAATCGATTATCACAGAGAGGATTTCCTGAAAATGATTTTCTTGTTGTAATAATCGATTATCCAGGGTGATAATCGATTATCACAGTGTAGTTTTGATAAAACTGAGTTTTTAGAGCTTTTAAAGGATGGTCTATGTGATGACTATCTTGGACTCTAATATTACAGACTCAAAAACATAAAAACACAGTTATTACATAAGATTACAAGTCTTCAAATCTCTAAGTCCTTTGTTCTTGAATCATTATCAAAATCTACAAGCTTCATATCCTTGTATGTTCCACAATCTCCCCCTTTTTGATGATGATCAAATTTTTTTTTTAAAACCCTTTGTAATAACCTATTTTATCTGTCACAACTAATAAAAACATTAAACATACCAGACAACATTGAAATTATTAAACATAAGTGGCTTTACCCCTATTTTGATTATGATAAAAAATGAAAGCTCCCCCTCAATAAGTGCATAAGATAAAAAATAGCTTCCCCTCAATTAAAGCAAAAATAAAGTTTTTATTCATTAAAGAAAATGAAGTACAAACAAGAAATATGTTGAAGAGATTAAAACTCTTTACTTTCATCACTATTACAAAATTTAAGCAATTTCTTCATCCCTGCCTGAAAAATACATTTATCATCGATTATTAGCCTATATAATCTATTATTCCAGTACAAAATGCCAAATTTTTACAGTTAAGTAGAGTTTAGACTATTTCTAATATTCCTAAGTCTCTTCTAAGTTCATAAAATCTATCCTTTGGAAGAGGTTTGGTAAATATATCCGCTAAATGATGCTTTGTGTCTATATACTCAATTTGACAATTTCAGTTAGATATATGATCTCTTAAAAAGTGATGTCTAATCTCAATGTGTTTAGTTCTAGAATACATAACAGGATTCTTTATGAGATTGATGGCACTTGTATTATCACACATTAAAGGAATATTACTTAGAAAAGATAATATAGTCTTCTAATTGTTGCATCATCCATAAAATTTGAGCACAACAATTACCAGCTGCAATATATTCAGCTTCAGTTGTGGATAAAGCAACTCATGCTTGTTTCTTAGAATGCCAAGACACTAAAGATGATCCTAACATATGACGTGTTCCACTAGTACTCTTTCTATCTATTTTACATCCACCATAATTAGCATCAAAATAACCTATTAAACTAGGAGAAGCTTCAGATGGATACCATAATCCAAATCCTGTAGTTCCTTTTAAATATTTTAAAATTTGTTTTACTGCAATTAAATGAGATTGTTTTGGACATGCTTGAAATCTAGCACACACACAAACAAAATGCATAATATCAGGTCTACTTGTAGTTAAGTATAATAGTGAACCTATCATACCTCTATACATAGATTGATTAATTTCCAAACGTGATTCATTCTTGACTAAATAGCATGATGTTCCCATGGGTGTGTTAGCTTCCTTTAAAGTGTCCATTCCAAATTTCTTAAGAATCTCTTTGTAGTATTTGGTTTGAGACACAAAGGTGCCATATTTAAGTTGCTTAATTTGAAGTCCAAGAAAGAATGTTAATTCTCCCATCATTGACATTTCAAATTCACCCTGCATAATCTTAGCAAATCCTTCACACAAGGAATTATCAATTGATCTAAAAATAATATCATCAACATATACTTGAACTAACAGAATATGTTCCTTAACCTTCTTAATAAACAGGGTGGAATCAATTTTTCCTCTAGAAAAGTCATTTGAAATTATAAAACTACTTAATCTTTCATACCAAGACCTAGGAGCTTGTTTCAAACCATATAAAGCTTTCTTCAATTTAAAAATGTGATTGGGATATTTAAAATCTTCAAATCCAGGGGGTTGTTCCACATATACTTCCTCTTTGATAAACCCATTCAAAAATGCACTTTTAACATCTATTTGATAAATTTTAAATTTCATCAATGAAGCATAAGCAAGAAGTAGGCGTATAGCCTCTAACTTGGCAACAGGAGCATAAGTTTCATCATAATCAATACCTTCCTCTTGACAGTATCCTTTGGCAACAAGTTTGGCTTTGTTCTTTATTATATTTCCATCTTCATCAAGTTTGTGTTCTAAATACCCATTTTGTTCCAATAACTTGATGAGATTCTTCTCTTGGAATTAATTCTCAGACTTGATTTCTTTCAAATTGATTGAGTTCTTATTGCATTGTTATGCACCATTGGTCATCTTTAAGAGCTTCTTCAACGCTTTTGGGTTCTATCTGTCAAACAAAAGCTACAGACATGCAGAAATTAGTCATATTTCTAGTTCTTACCCCTTTTGAGACATCACCAATTATATTGTCCATTTAAAGTCCTCTTGGTGGTTGCCACTCTTTTGCCAATTCAGTTGGTTGAGATGGTTCATTCTCATTTAAATACATTTCTTCTAGAGCTTCTCTTATGTACTCATTTTCGCCGCCATCAAAAGAGGCAGTCGGAGCGACGCGATGGTTCTGACATTCGTTTCGCATTTTAAAAGTGTGACGTTACAACGCCTTTAGGCTGTCCGATAATCGGGCTAGACCTAAGGGTGAGGTTTTCGAAAAGGTTCCTTTAGGTTGTCCGATAACCAGGCTGGACCTAAAAGCGAGGTTTTCGAAAAGGGTTCATATGGAGTCGCCACCGATATTTTTACCGAAAACATCGGAAAAGGAAACAAAGAAGGCAGTGGTTTTCAAAAAACCAACTTTGGCCATTATAACCAGAGTCGGGTAAGGGAGTTAGTTACGTGTGGGGAAGGTATCGGCAAAAGTTTGATTTTTTCCGACCATTTTCGAAATTTGAATGACTATCAAAGCAAGCTCTGATACCACTTTTTACAATCGCACAACGGAATGTTTGCGTTTACGGACAAAAATCAAGAGGGGGGGTGATTTGGTTTCTCAATCAAAAATTAGGGTTTTAAAATTTTTCCCAAATTTCACTGATTAAAATGTTGTGTAAAGTAAATAGATAAGGGATAGTGTTAGAAAAGTAGTTTGAGATCAAGAGGGGGGGTGAATTGATCTTTGAAAGATTTTTGCAAATAACAGATTATCTATTTGTAAAGATAAGATTTCAGATCTGTTCTTGAATCACAAAGCAAGCAATAAAAAATAAACGCAGCAACAAAATTAAAAGAGGAGAAAGGTTTAGAAAGATATCACCGGTGTTTATACTGGTTCACCCAATACCAGGGCTACGTCCAGTCTCCAGCCAAATTTCAGCTGGGTTCCACTAGATCAAATGTTTTACAGATTACAATCTTACACTTAATCTACCACAAGAACCACAATTCCAGTTCCTGCACCTAACCTTTCACCAAGAACCAAATTCTAGTTCTTGACAACCTCTACAACCAAATTCCAGCTGCAGAAAAACCAGTGCCCACAACTCCAGGCACCAAACAATACAAAAAGAATGTAAAGAAATGAAAAGAAGAAACTAGAATGCTCAAACCAGTTTATTCAATTGTGCAGTGTGTTTCTTCTCCAAAAGAAAGCAATTTGCCTCAAGAAAGAATTTCAAAGAACTTCACAAATACTAGCGCGAATCTTTCTTGAAAGAGTGCTAAAGTTTGCTTGCTTGATTGCTAAAGATTGATGTTTAATTGTTGTGTGTAAAATGTTCAAGCCAAACTGTTTTTATAGAAGATTTTCAAAGCTGCTTGTTTAATCAATCTGTTAAAAAATCTTTTAATCTGTTAAAAGTGCAGTTTTAATCTGTTAAAACTTCTTTTAATCCATTAAAGCGTTCTTGATTATTTAACAGATTTGTTTTAACTGATACGACAACGTTTGTATCAATTAAAACTCTTTACAAAAAATCTTCTAATTTGATTTAATCGATTTTTTCGTGTTTCAATCGATTAATATACTGCAAAACTTTATTGTGAAATTTTCAAAGTGATTTTAACTGATAAAAATAAGTTTTAATCGATTAAAACGCTGTGTAGAAATTTTCTAAGTTGTTTTAATCGATTGAAACGTGTTTTAATCGATTGAAAAAGCTTTGATCGGTCATAACTCAATTCTGATCGATCATATCTGATTTTGATCGGTCATAACTCAATTCTGATCGATTATATCTAATTCTGATTGGTCATAATTGCATTCTGATCGATCATCCTGAATGTTAAGTGGATTTAATCGATTAAAACCAAGTTGTATCGATTAAAATACTGCAAAAACACTTCTCTTAACATTTTATGTGATTTTAATCGGTTATGTCGAAGCTTTATCAGTTAAAACACTAACAGAAGGTTTTCAAAACTTTCTTTAATGAAAACAACCGGTTATTTCGAAATTATATCAGTTAAAAACTTGTTTGAAAAAGTTTTTGTTAAAATACTTTGTTTTTTAACTGCTTAAACGTTTTTAGAGGCATTTTGCAAAATCTTTTAAGTGAAGAAACCTCATGCAGCAGAAAAGATAAAAATGATTATACCTAAGCATAGCTGCGGACACACTAATCCCTCTATTCTTTTATCTAAGTGACTGTTGACCGCTACAAAGTTGACTTTGACTTTATCTTTGACTTCATCAAATCAACAGGATCTTTGCCAGAGTATTTCAATAAGATCTTCATCACTTTCAGTCTCCCCCTATTTGATGAAGACAAACACCACTTTGAATAATAACTTTGCAAAAGAAGTCACTTGATAAAACATATTAGTGAGTAATAAAGAAATGAATTATTTTCCTATTTGTCCCCCTAAATTGTTGCTTCCTAAATAAAGAATTATTTCTGATTAAAAGTAAAGCAACTAAAGCAACTATTCTCCCCCTTTTGACTTCATAAAAAAAAAGGGAACAGAAGAGAAATAATGCAAATGTATGTAATAAGTTTGAGATTTTGAAAATTGAAAAAAAAATGAATACGATATCTTACTCATGTAAAGATCAATCAAAGTTGATTCAAACTTATCTTCATTAACACGTTTGTAATGAATACAATTAACACGTGTAAAGATAAGGGAATCACGCTTTAGTAGCATGTTACCAGAACAACCATTAACTAAAGCCTTTAATTTTTCTTTCCAGAATAAAAATTGATTAAAAACAGGACAAAATCGATTAAAAAGTTCTTGTTTAATGATTTTAATCAATTGAAATAAAGGTTTAATCGATTAAAATAGTGAAGGACTTCGAAAGTATGAAACATAAGTGCATTTAATCCATTAATTCGACATTTAATCGATTAAAACAGTAAAGAAAAATGTTGTATAAATTCTTTTAATCGATTTAAAATATTTTTTTTTATTGATTAAAACAACCAGATTTGCAAACTAAGTAATGTTTTATGCAAATTTATCATGCCTAATCCAGTGTAAGTTTTGAAAAACCGATCATTTAGAAAGATGCTTTACAATAATATCAACTACATCGATTAAATTTTAACCAATAGATCCATCAAAATTAGAATAAAATCTTATTTAGCTAAGTTAACTGATGTAAACTGGTTTATATAGATTTTAATCGATTGATATGCAGTTTAATCCATTATTTTGTTGTGAAAGTGTTTCCTTTAATCGATTTAATCGATTAAGTCTATTCTGTATCAGCTAAAAGTATCAGGGATCTATGTTAAATTCTATCTAGGCTAGTTTGATTTGATTTAAAACCTACATTATATTAACCAAAGCTAAAAATATTGTACCTGGTATACAACCAGTAAATATTATAGACCAGAAATTGAATTTAGCATCAAAATAAGAAATAAAAGAAAGATAAGAAGGGACCCTTTTAATCCATAAAATCAATCATCCCAGTTTCCTTGGTTCAGCTGCATATCTTCCAGCTTGGTGTAAATATCAGCAATTTGGTTTTCAAGGGATGCGAATTGATTGTTTGTTTGCTGGAAGTGTTGGAATGTCATCTGCATATGCCTTCTCTGATTTTCCTGCACTGCAGCCATTTGAGAAAGCATTGTTCTTTCAAACTGAGATAAAGGAGTTTTCTTAAGAAAGGGTATGATTAAAACACGGTTTAATACATGGCAAGCAGTGCTAACGGCATCAGCCCAAAAATATTTTGGTAATCCTTTCTCACTAAGCATTGTCCTAGCTAGCTCTTCAAGAGAACGGTTTTTCCTTTCAACTACACCATTCTGTTGAGGAGTTCTAGGAGCAGAAAAATTATGCTTGATACCATGTTTATCACAAAATTTATTGAATTTTTCGTTTGAAAATTCTCCCCCATGATCACTTTGAATACAAGAGATAAAATAGCCTTTTTCATTTTGAATTTGTTTCGCAAATTTCTTAAACAAATGGAAAGTATCAGATTTTAATTTCAAAAACAATGTCCAGGTAAATCTTGAGTAATCATCTACTATAACCAATGCATATAGATTTCCTCCTAAGCTCATAGTTCTAGAAGGACCAAAGAGATCCATGTGCAAAAGTTCAAGAGGTCTAGATGTTGAAACAATATTTTTCTGTGAGAAAGAATTTTTGACTTGTTTCCCCTTTTGACATGCATCACATACTTTGTCTTTCACAAACTTGAGTTTAGGTAAGCCAACTACAAGATCTCTAGAAATCAATTTGTTTAGATGATTCATATGAATATGAGCTAACCTCCTATGCCATAACCAGGAATCATTCTCTTTAGAAATTAAGCAACAGTTCTTAGCAGAATTAGTATCTAACATGTAAATATTGTTGATCCTCTTACCAGTAATCATTACTTGTTCTGAATCTGATCTGATAATTTGACATTGATTTTGCCCAAAAACAACTTTGTGTCCTTTATCACACAACTGGCTAATACTAATCAAATTATGTTTTAAACCCTCAACATATAAAACATTGTTAATAATACCTGATTCAGCACATTTGATGTCACCTATTCCAAGAATTATTCCTTTATTATTATCACCATAGACAACAGTCCCACCATTCTTTAGTTTAAGATTGCAAAATTTTGTAATATCACCTGTCATGTGTTTGGAACAGCCACTGTCAAGGTACCAGAGATCTTCACTTTGTTTTTCCTGAAATGAAATTAGTGTAGTTGCAGTACAAAATGATACAGTTTTGAAATAAACAATTAATTCTGCACTGGAAGTATAAATTTAATCGATTAATTTGATACTCAATCGATTAATCAAGTTCTGGAGAGAATGTATCAGAATAATAATCGATTTAAACGAGGAATAATCGGTTAATTTTATCCTATTTAATGATTTTAACTGATATGAATCCATTTTAATTGATTAAAACAGTTAAACTATATTCCAGAGAACATTTTAATCGATTAATTCGCATTTTAACAGATTAAAATTGTACGGACAGTTCTTCTGGTATGCTCTGTAAATGATTTTAACCGATTGAAATAGTTTTATATCAATTAAAATACTCAGTCCATGAATCCAGAGACAAAATTCGCTGATTTGATACACAGGAACTTCCAGATTTTGTTTCTGCAAAACAGATTAGGCATGTTTCTGGTACCCTTTAAAATTACTGGGTCCAATTATGTTATATGAAGTGAATTTTTGGGAATCCACTTCATTCTACCTTTAGGTATGGCATATTTCTTAATTCTACAATGTTTAACAGAATGTCCTTTTTTCATGCAATAAAAACATTTAACAAACGGAGACGAAACAAATTTACTATATGCAAAATAATTTTTAAATGCTCTGGTTTTCTTTCCAATAGACGGTGTAAAACCTATGCCACCACGGTCAATAACTAATTTTTGAGAATCAAGTATCATATCAAGACTAGTCTTTCCTTTTGCTGGTTTAGATGCAGTCTTTATTAAATATGTTACTTTTCTTGCAACTCAGGACAAAGTTTACAATCTTTAACATTACACATGCAATCAAAGTTATTATCTGTATCTGAATTTTCATTTTTGATTTCTTCATCAACAATTTTCTTTTCAATAATAGTGATCTTGTTTTCTAATATCCTATTCATGCTTTTTAATCTTTTGTTTTCAGTTTCTAATTTTTTTGCTACAACATGCATTTCATAAAAGGCATCTTGTAAAGAACTATAGTTCAAAGTAGTTGTTGAGTCAGAACTTACACTGGTTATTGGAGAATCCAAATTGACCATTAAGCATGTCTCTGTAGTTTCTTCATAGGCCATTTCAAGGGTTTTCCACATTTGTGCAGCAGTTTGACAGTGTGCTATCCTGAAAAAATCATTTCTGTTAAGTGCAGATATGATAATATTTTTGGCAATACAATCATCCTGGATTAATTTTTTTCACAGTCATTTAAGCTAGACCAATCTTTGTTAATGATATCAGTTTCTTGTTCAATGATATTCCAAACATTTATACTAACAGATTCAATAAAGATCTTCATCCTAATCTTCCAAAAAGGGTAATCTGTTCCACAAAACAGTGGAGGTCTATCAATACAAGCACCCTCAGAAAATTTGTTTCTAGCCATGGATCGAAGAACTTGAATAACTTTCAAGCACCTCGCTCTGATACCAATTGTTAGAAAAGTAGTTTGAGATCAAGAGGTGGGGTGAATTGATCTTTGAAAGATTTTCGCAAATAACAGATTATCTATTTGTAAAGATAAGATTTTAGATCTGTTCTTGAATCACAAAGCAAGCAATCAAAAATAAACGCAACAACTGAATTAAAAGAGGAGAAAGGTTTAGAAAGATATCACCGGTGTTTATACTGGTTCACCCAATACCAGGGCTACGTCCAGTCTCCAGCCAAATTCCAGCTGGGTTCCACTAGATCAAATGTTTTACAGATTACAATCTTACACTTCATCTACCACAAGAACCACAATTCCAGTTCCTGCACCTACCCTTTCACCAAGAACCAAATTCCAGTTCTTGACAACCTCTACAACCAAATTCCAGCTGCAGCAAAACTAGTGCCCACAACTCCAGGCATCAAACAATACAAAAAGAATGTAAAGAAATGAAAGAAGAAACTAGAATGCTCAAACCAGTTTTATACAATTCTGCAGTGTGTTTCTTCTCCAAAAGAAAGCAATTTGCCTCAAGAAAGAATTTCAAAGAACTTCACAAAAACTGGCGCGAATCTTTCTTGAAAGAGTGCTAAAGTTTGCTTGCTTGATTGCTAAAGATTGATGTTTAATTGTTGTGTGTAAAATGTTCAAGCCAAACTGTTTTTATAGAAGATTTTCAAAACTGCTGGTTTAATCAATCTGTTAAAAAATCTTTTAATCTGTTAAAAGTGCAGTTTTAATCTGTGAAAACTTCTTTTAATCCATTAAAGCGTTCTTGATTATTTAACAGATTTGTTTTAATTGATACGACAACATTTGTATTGTCGCCGCCTCCCCGAAAATGGGGGCGCGGTCGGAGCGACGCAATGGTTTTTCGACTCTTCTTCTTTGATTTTCGCGTTTTTTATTGGTGGTTACAACGCCTTTAGGTTGTCCGATAACCGGGCTAACCTAGGGGCGAGGTTTTCAAAAGTATCCCTGAGTTGTCCGATAACCGGGCTAACCCAGGGATTTATTTAGTTGGGTTCTATGGAGTCGCCACCGATATTTTTACCATAAACATCGGAAAAGGGGTTTAAAAAGGCGTTGGTTTTCGAAAACCAACTTTGGTCATTAGAACCAGAGTTGGGTAAGGGAGTTAGTTACGTGTAAAGGAAGTGTTAGTTCCTTTACGACGCCCCTTTCGGGTTCCCTATGATAGGCTGGCTAATTTGAATAAATAATTAAACTGGAAAATAGCGCTTTTACCCTTTTATTATGCGGTATTTAGATATATGACTACATGGCCCTAGCTTCTATTGCATAATTTAAATAGCAGTAATAAAAATAGAGAGGGAGAATATGCACCTCCAAAGCAAGCTTTTATATATTCAAAAGAGAGGGTGCGTTTTGGCAACCCTTCACTCTACAACTCTCAGAAACTCCGGAAATGCCTCGGAGGGATTCTTAGAGAGAGAAATTCTAGAGAGAAGGGAGAGCTCTTGCTGCTGGGTGTGTGAAAAGGGAGAAATGACGCCCCTATTTATAGTTTTTTGCGCCTGACAGGTCGAGACCGCTGTCTCCTCTGACAGGGTCGAGACCGCTGTCTGGGAAATCCAGACCGCCGTCTCGTTTGTGGCAGAGGGTCGAGACCGCCATCTGGATAATCCAGACCGCCGTCTCGACTAGGCAGGAATCGAGACCGCCGTCTGGAAAACCCAGACCGCCATCTCGAATTTGCTGGTGATGCGACCGCCGTCTGGATAATCGAGACGGCGGTCTCGTCCTGGCGCTGAGACGAGACGGCGGTCTGGTATTTCCAGACGGCGGTCTCGTCCCTTCAGGGCGAGAAACTTTATTTTCGGGCCAAAAAACCTTCTTATCCTGGTACGGGAGCCTAATAGTCTCTCCTAATGGCTTGTTAGGCTTCGACCGTCTTCAAATAGGAAGCTTTCTGACTTTATTTGGAGGCCGGGCAAGATTTGGGGTCTACAGCTGCCCCCCCTTTACCCGACCAGTCGACTGCTGGCTTTTTGTGCCGAGGTGATCGACTGGAGGGTGAAGGAGTTGATCCTCTTGCCCGGCTTCCCTTCAGATACTCCGTCTTTGTGGCGGATGATCTTCTGGGGAGATGTTGCATTGTGCGCCTCTGGGATGCTCCTTTGATGCGGTAGCTGACCCCTTCGGCTGATGAGTATGAACCCCCATCTGGTTTGACGAGTACTAACCCCCGCCCGGTAAGCCTCCTTTTGTAAGGCCTGATGAGTTTACACCCCCATCTGGTGTTTGACCTCCGGATGCTCCTTCGACGCGGTAGCTGATCCTTCGGCTGACGAGTACGAACCCTCGTCTAGTTTTGGTGCCTCTGGATGCCCCTTCTTGCGGTGGCTGATCCTTTGGCGATGGTGGCGGCTTACTGATTCTGATCATGCGCCGGATCATTGGGGAGTAATTTCTGTGTTTGGGTAATTGTGGTTGGACCTTTCTGGAATGGTCATCCGGGTTGCCGGAAATCTGGTTTGTTCATCCAGCTTCATTGGTTGCTGGGGATTCTTTGTTTTCTGTTCTTTTGTGGTGGTTATCTGACTCTTGCTGGTTGGTCGAGTTTTCTTTGTTTTGTTCGACTTTTGCTTGACAGTCGAAATTTTGTTTGGTTAATCCTGCCTTTTTCTCGCGGTTTCATCTCTTTTTTCTCGCGATTTTGGATTCTGGCTTTTTATTGAGCATGTGCATTTTTCTTTTTTAAGCTTCTTTTTTGTTACGCTGGCTTTTGCAAAAGAAGGCGAAGGATGTGGGAGTCATACCGGGATACCTTTTTTTGGTTGTTTTTCATGAATGCAAGCATGAGGTTGAATGCTTTTTATTTGCCTACAGTATTTTTGTTTGTTTTACTTTTGACAAAGTCATTTTGTGCAACTACTTGTGTGTGGATGCTTTTTATGCAATTTGTTTTAGTTGAGGACATTTAGAAAGTGACCGGTGCTTCCTTCTTTTTGTTCTCTCGTGATTTTTCTTTTTGCACTTTTTGTTTTAACCTCTGTCTTTTGCCTAGACCGCCCTTTGCGGGTTTTCGATCTAGCGGGTTTTGATTCTTTGTTTGAGATATTTTGATGGGCTTTTTTTTCTCTCTTTTTTTTTTCTTTATGAAAGCCTTATCTTTTGCCTAGACCGCCCTTTGCGGGTTTTCGATCTAGCAGGCTACCCTATACTTTTTATTTTGGGACGGCCCTGGTTGGTGATGTGCGTCTTTTGTTTTTATGCTTTCTTGAATTGCTTGTCTTATGCATGCTCATGTTTTGTTAATATGGAGGCATTTACACAGGTAGGTAAAGAGAAGAAAAAGACAATTTTATTGATATAATCACATGGTTGATTTTACATGGGGGTTTTACAAAAGAATTTGTAAGCATGGCTGGCCAAGGTTGGCTATACTGTATGAGGGTGCCACAATCATGTCTGTGATCTCTGTTTCCCTATTTTTCCTGGTCCCTTCAGTTGAGATGCTCGAATCCGGAGTGAAGACTATGCGAAGTCTGCTTGTTTTCATAGGTATTACCTTAGTCGCCTTTGCGGTTTTCGGCTAAGGTAATCATTGCTCTATTATTATTATTATTATTTATTTATTTATTTTTTTTGAGACCTCTACTTTTTGCCTAGGACATGTCCTAGCGAGGTATGTAGACCCTATCTTTTGCCCAGGATGCTCTTTACGAGTTTTCATCCTGACGGGTCATGAGCAATGTCTTTAGGCATAATTCTTTTTCACTCGCATCCGAGTTGACAGGATATCGGAGTTCTTCTCCATCCATGTCGGTGAGGATAAGGGCTCCCCCGAGAAGGCTTTCTTGACCACAAAGGGTCCTTCATAGTTTGCTGCCCATTTCCCGATTTTGTCTTTCTGGGCTGGGAGCAGTTTCTTTACTACTAGATCTCCTTCTAGGAAGGTACGGGGATTGACCTTCTTGTCGTAGGCCTTCTTGATTTTCCGCTGGTAAGCTTGCCCCCGGCATATGGCGTCCAACCGTTTTTCTTCAATTAGGTTCAATTGATCATACCGGTTCTGGACCCATTCAGCTTCTGTCAATTTGGCTTCCATGACAACTCGCAGAGAGGGTATTTCGACCTCTACTGGTAGCACAACCTCCATTCTGTATACGAGGGAAAACGGGGTAGCCCCTGTGGAGGTTTGTATCGACGTTCGGTAACCATGCAAGGCAAAAGGAAGCATCTCATGCCAGTCTTTGTAGGTGACTACCATTTTCTGGATGATTTTCTTGATATTTTTATTGGCTGCCTCTACTGCACCGTTCATCTTTGGTCGGTACGGAGAGGAATTGTGATGCTGGATCTTGAAGTCTTGGCATAATTCTTCCATCATCTTATTGTTGAGGTTAGTCCCATTATAAGTAATGAGCTTATGAGGGACGGCATACCGACATATAATGTTTTTCTTGATAAAGGTAGTCACCACTTTCCGAGTTACATGCGCATATGACACTGCCTCAACCCCCTTGGTGAAATAGTCAATTGCTACCAATATGAAGCGATGGCCGTTAGATGCTTTGGGTTCGATGGGTCCGATGACATCCATGCCCCACATGGAAAATGGCCATGGTGTAGCCATGTTGCTGAGAGGTGCGGGCGGCACATGAATGTTATCGGCGTATACTTGGCACTTATGGCATTTCTTGGCATATTCGTGACAATCAGCTTCCATCGTGGACCAATAGTACCCTGCCCTGAGGATTTTCTTTGCCATGACATGCCCGGGTGCGTGGGTTCCAAAAGTCCCCTTGTGGATTTCTTTTATCAATGTTTGGACTTCTTCTGGGTCCACACACCTTAGGAGGGTGGAATCGGGGCTCTTTTTGTAGAGGGTTCCTTCAATCAACGTGAACCCTATGGCCCTTTTGCGAATGGTCCGCTTGTCGTTGTCACTGATTCCTTTGAGATATTCGCCCTTCATGAGGTACCGCTTGATGTCATGGTACCAGGGGTTTTGATCGCGCTCGTCATTTACTGCCATGCAGAAAGCTTGTTTATCATGCAGTTTAATTTGAATGATTGGCATCTCATGCTCCTGGTCCAGGGCAAACATGGATGATAGAGTGGCGAGGGCGTCGGCAATCTGATTATCCTCCCTAGGGATGTACTGGAAGGTGACGCTTTCCATTCTTGAGACTAGCTCATGGATGTACTCTAGATATGGGATTAGTTTGGCGTTTCGGGTTTCCCATTCACCTCTAAGTTGGTAGACGACAAGGGATGAGTCACCGAATATTTTGAGCTTGGTGACCCCGTGATCTAAAGCTGCTCAGATTCCTAGCGCACATGCTTCGTATTCGGCCATATTGTTGGTGCAATCAAAATTAAGCCTGGCCGTTACAGGAATGTGTTTCTTTTCGGGGGATATCAAAATAGCTCCTACCCCGTGTCCAAGCATGTTGGAAGCCCCATCGAAGAACATGGTCCACATCTCTTCTTTGGTCTCTTCGTGTTCGATGTGCATGATGTGCTCATCGGGGAAGTCATCCTATAAAGATTGGTATTCATCTGTGGATCCATGAGCTAGATAATCCGCTAGGGGACTTCCTTTAATAGCTTTCTGGGTGACATGGATAATGTCAAATTCTGAGAGGAGAACTTGCCACCTAGCTATTCTTCTAGTCAAAATGGGCTTCTCGAAGAGGTATTTGATCGGGTCCATTTTAGAGACCAACCATGTCGTATGTCGAGCCATATACTGTCTAAGACGTTGAGTGACCCATACCAATGTGCAACAAGTTTTTTTGAATGGCGTGTAACGGGTTTCGTAGTCTGAGAATTTCTTGCTGAGATAGTAAATGGCTCGTTCCTTTTTTCTGGTTTCATCATGCTGACCAAGCACACATCCCATTGACTCTTCGAGAACTGACAAATATAGGATTAGAGGTCTCCCTTCAACAGGTGGTACCAATACTGGTGGATGGGTTAAACAAGCTTTGATTTTGTCAAATGCCTGTTGGCATTCTTCGTTCCACACCGTTGGCTGGTTTTTGCGCAACAGCTTAAAGATGGGGATACATTTATCTGTTAACTGTGCGATGAAACGGGCAATGTAGTTTATCCGGCCCAGAAAACCTCTGACCTCCTTTTCTGTTTTTGGCGGAGGCATTTCCAAGATTGCCTTGATTTTGTTGGGGTCCACCTCGATTCCTTTTTCACTGACAATGAACCCTAAGAGTTTCCCTGATCGTACTCCAAAAGTACATTTTGCCGGGTTTAGCTTAAGTTGATATTTCCGAAGTCGATCAAAAAGCTTTCGGAGATATTGAATGTGGTCCATTTCATTTCTGGACTTGGCGATCATGTCGTCCACATATACTTCTATTTCTTTGTGGATCATGTCATGGAATAGTGTGACCATAGCCCTTTGGTATGTTGCCCCCGCATTTTTCAGTCCAAATGGCATCACTCGGTAGCAAAAGGTACCCCATGGTGTAATGAAGGAGGTTTTTTCTCTATCTTCAACGGCCAATTTGATCTGGTTGTACCCCGCATACCCGTCCATGAAGGAATACAACGTGTTAGTAGCGGTATGGTCTACCAGTGTATCTATGTGTGGTAGGGGAAAGTCGTCCTTTGGACTTGCTCGATTGAGGTCCCTATAATCCACGTAAACTCTGACCTTCCCGGTCTTTTTGATGACGGGTACTATGTTGGCCAACCACTCTGGGTATTTAGAAACTACCAGGAAATTGGCATCCAACTGCCTTTGCACCTCCTCCTTTATCATTAAGGACCAGTCGGGTTTGATCCTCCTGAGTTTTTGTTTCACAGGCCGAAACCCCTCTTTTAGCGGCAATTTGTGTTCCACGATACTCGTGTCAAGCCCTGGCATGTCATGGTATGACCAAGCAAATACGTCTATATATTCCTTTAGAAGTTGTATCAATCCCTTTTTCATGCTACTTTCCATTTGGGTGCCGATGTTCACCTTTTTCTCCTCATCCTTTTTTCCCAGATTAACAATTTCTATTTCTTCCTGATGTGGTTGTATGATGCGTGTTTCCTTTTCCAGCATCCTTTGCATGTCCGGAGAAATGGTCTCCTGCTCACTGTCGGACTCAATCCATTCATCTTCCGTTTCCAGGGTCCACAGAGATTCATCAATCATAGACATGATGCGTTTTAGGTTCTATTTTAGTCATAGATTTTATTATTCATTTTATTTTTGAAGGAATAATAAATAGAAGAGAGAAAAGAATGAATATGACGAAAGAATGCCTCGTATATTAATGAAAATGAGGATGTATGTACAAGCCCTTTTAATCAAAATTCCTGCGGCCACGGGCGGGGACCGCAGGAGATATAGAAAAAGCTTAAAAGAAAAGACCCTAGGGCTGATCCTCCCAATCCTCCCTCTCTACTACTCTGGCTTTGACAGAGGCTTGTCATCCGTGCTGGAAGCAGAGGCATCAAAGGTTATCCAACCAGCGTCAATTAATTCTTGAACCTTATACTTCAAGGTCAAGCAGTTGTCGGTTGAATGCCCTGGTGCATCCGAGTGGTAGCTACATTTTTCATTGGGCTTGTACCACTCGGGATAGGGAGGCTCTAGCTGCTTCTTGGGAGGAACGCGGGCCAGGAGGCTGGCTTCCAACAGCTGGGGCAGCAGCTTTGCATAGGAGGTGGGGATAGGTGTGAACTTCCTCTCCTTCTTTCTTGGCTGCCGCTCTGCCTGAGGCGTGGAGGGAGGGGTTGTGAAAATGATGGCGTGCACGACTTCTTCCTTCTTCTTAAAGGGTTTCTTGAATGATGTACTGGAAGAGGAAGGTCGCGCTATTTTGCCACTCTTCAGCCCTTGCTCCACTCTTTCTCCCACAGTGACTATGTCCGAGAAAAGGTTGGAGGTACTGGCTATCGCCTTATCGTAGTACGCTCCAGTCAGTGAGTCTATGAACATAGCCACTGTTTCCTTGTCCGTTAGTGGGGGCTCTATTTGGGCAGCCAATTCCCTCCATCTCTGGGCGTATGCTTTGAAGGCCTCGTCATCCCGTTTACTCAAGCTTCTAAGATCTGACCTGTCATGTGTCAGATCGATGTTATAACGGTAGCGACGGAGAAAAGCGTCTGCCAGCTGCTTCCAGTTCTGGACCTTCCCTCTCTCCAACTGCATGTACCAGTTGAGAGTCGTGTCCGCCAGACTCTCCTGAAAGTAATGGATCAGGAGTTTCTCGTTGTCAGCATGGGCGGCCATCTTACGGCAATACATCGTAAGATGGTTCTTAGGGCAGGTCATCCCGGCGTACTTAGGGAAGTCCGGGACTTTGAATTTGGGAGGGAAGCGGATATCCTTCACGAGGCACATGTCAGCCACCTCCTTGACGTCGAAGTTATGCCCCTCGACTGCTTTCAGCCTCTCCTCCAGGGCGGAGAGTTGTTGTTTAGATACTTCTGGGGTAAGGACGCGTGCAGTCTTGGCGTCCTTATCGCCAAAAAAGTATTCCTCCTCCTCTTCCTCATGAGGAGGGACATTTTCAGCTTGGCCTTCGCCCTTGCTCTGCCCCTGGCGTACGACCTCCATTAGTTGGGCTACTTGCTCGCGGAGGGTGTTAACCTCTACAGTAAGCTTCCGGTTTTGCTCTTCCAGATTTTCCATTGCCCTTGCTTTTTGTGCACGAGTACGAGTAGGGAGAGGACCAGCCACTTTCTAGAATGTCCGAAAAAGTTTATTAATGCATGTTGAGTGCTTGAACTAGCATGAGCGTGCTTATGCATGAGAGATTTTATTTAAATGATGCTGGATGCGCTCTCATTTTTATTTTCTCTCTTGGTTTTTCTTTACTCATGATATGATGTAGTATGAATGTTTTGACTTTGTCAGGAGTTTACTTATTTTCTGGTATTTTTGTATTTTTATTTTTTTTCTGTTTATTTGTTTATTTTACAACCTTTTATCTCTTCTGTCGGAACTGCGTGGCTACTTAGCTTACAAAGAACCTGAAACCAGGCTAGCTAAAAGGCAGACTGTCCGAGATAAGGGTGTTTATTTGTGAAAAAATATTTTTGGTGATTTTGTTCTGTTGTTTGTTTATGCTATGTAACATACAAATGCAACAATCATATGCACACACAATTCGATCATCCCCGAACAGGCGAGATTTCGTTTTTATCACGAGGTAGGGTTTTCCTGCAGAAAAGTGCTTTGGTTAGGGTAGGTTCTAACTGTTCTCACCAGGCTAAGGCCCCCAAGGTGCCCCCATTATAGGGTCCCCACTCTCCA
This sequence comes from Sphenostylis stenocarpa, assembly GCA_963425845.1. Taxonomy (NCBI): domain Eukaryota; kingdom Viridiplantae; phylum Streptophyta; class Magnoliopsida; order Fabales; family Fabaceae; genus Sphenostylis; species Sphenostylis stenocarpa. Next base: position 48,767,531 of record OY731404.1, on the reverse strand, counting down.
GCCGTCCAACCATGCTCAGCACTAAGGCCAGAGTCGGTCTTGTTGCCAAAAGAGGAAGGTTATCACCTTGAGTGGTGGTTTCCGATCACACTGGTGGGCACACGACCCTAACTGCACCGAACCGTACCTGCCACCCACTCCCTATGGTTATCTCACTTGCCTCCGGGTATAGGAGGAACTGTAGTGTGCAAAGGTTTTGTGTGCAATTTATATTTCAATCAATTGCGTAAGTATAAACAAGCAACAGTTATTGGAAAGCCAACAATAAAGCATGTTATAATACAAGGTAGGGTAAAAGCGTTATTTTCTTGGTTTAATTATTTTTAAGCCGGCCCATCACTAAATGGGATCAACTCTCTAGGCTTCCCCAGTGGAGTCGCCATCTGTCGCCACCTCCCCGAAAACGGGGGCGCGGTCGGAGCGACGCGATGGTTTTTCGACTCTTCTTCTTTGATTTTCGCGTTTTTTATTGGTGGTTACAACGCCTTTAGGTTGTCCGATAACCGGGCTAACCTAGGGGCGAGGTTTTCAAAAGTATCCCTGAGTTGTCCGATAACCGGGCTAACCCAGGGATTTATTTAGTTGGGTTCTATGGAGTCGCCACCGATATTTTTACCATAAACATCGGAAAAGGGGTTTAAAAAGGCGTTGGTTTTCGAAAACCAACTTTGGTCATTAGAACCAGAGTTGGGTAAGGGAGTTAGTTACGTGTAAAGGAAGTGTTAGTTTCTTTACGACGCCCCTTTCGGGTTCCCTATGATAGGCTGACTAATTTGAATAAATAATTAAACTGGAAAATAGCGCTTTTACCCTTTTATTTTGCGGTATTTAGATATATGACTACATGGCCTAGCTTTTATTGCATAATTTAAATAGCAGTAATAAAAATAGAGAGGGAGAATATGCACCTCCAAAGCAAGCTTTTATATATTCAAAAGAGAGGGTGCGTTTTGGCAACCCTTCACTCTACAACTCTCAGAAACTCCGAAAATGCCTCAGAGGGATTCTAAAGAAAATTTAGAGCGCTCAGTTTATGCCTAAAGACACTCAGAAACTCCGGAAATGCCTCAGAGGGATTCTTAGAGAGAGAAATTCTAGAGAGAAGGGAGAGCTCTTGCTGCTGGGTGTGTGAAAAGGGAGAAATGACGCCCCTATTTATAGTTTTTCGCGCCTGACAGGTCGAGACTGCCGTCTCCTCTGACAGGGTCGAGATCGCCGTCTGGGAAATCCAGACCGCCGTCTCGTTCGTGGCAGAGGGTCGAGACCGCCGTCTGGATAATCCAGACCGCCGTCTCGACTAGGCAGGAATCGAGACCGCCGTCTTGAAAACCCAGACCGCCATCTCGAATTTGCGGGTGACACGACCGTCGTCTGGATAATCGAGACGGCGGTCTCATCCTGGCACTGAGACGAGACGGCGGTCTGGTATTTCCAGACGGCGGTCTCGTCCCTTCAGGGCGAGAAACTTTATTTTCGGGCCAAAAAACCTTCCTATCCTGGTACGGGAGCCTAATAGTCTCTCCTAATGGCTTGTTAGGCTTCGGCCGTCTTCAAATAGGAAGCTTTCTGACTTTATTTGGAGGTTGGGCAAGATTTGGGGTCTACATGTATCAATTAAAACTCTTTACAAAAAATCTTCTAATTTGATTTAATCGATTGTTTCGTGTTTCAATCGATTAATATACTGCAAAACTTTATTGTGAAAATTTCAAAGTGATTTTAACTGATAAAAATAAGTTTTAATCGATTAAAACGCTGTGTAGAAATTTTCTAAGTTGTTTTAATCGATTGAAACGTGTTTTAATCGATTGAAAAAGCTCTGATCGGTCATAACTCAATTCTGATCGATCATATCTGATTCTGATCGGTCATAACTCAATTCTGATCGATTATATCTAATTTTGATTGGTCATAATTGCATTCTGATCGATCATCCTGAATGTTAAGTGGATTTAATTGATTAAAACCAATTTGTATCGATTAAAATACTGCAAAAACACTTCTCTTAACATTTTAAGTGATTTTAATCGGTTATGTCGAAGCTTTATCAGTTAAAACACTGATAGAAGGTTTTCAAAACTTTCTTTAATGAAAACAACCGGTTATTTCGAAATTATATCAGTTAAAAACTTGTTTAAAAGCTTTTGTTAAAATACTTTGTTTTTAACTGCTTAAACGTTTTTAGAGGCATTTTGCAAAATCTTTTAAGTGAAGAAACCTCATGCAGCAGAAAAGATAAAAATGATTATACCTAAGCATAGTTGCGGACACACTAATCCCTATATTCTTTTATCTAAGTGACTGTTGACCGCTACAAAGTTGACTTTGACTTTATCTTTGACTTCATCAAATCAACAGGATCTTTGCTAGAGTATTTCAATAAGATGTTCATCACTTTCAGATAGAAGATTACACAGTTGATTTATACTGGTTCGAATCAAAAGACCCTACGTCTAGTTGCTAATCACTCAAAAAGAAGATTAACGCTATCACTATAATCACAGTTTACACTATAACAAAAACATCAAATAGTGACCGAATTTTCGGTCACTAACTAAAATCGTGACCGAAATAGTAACCAACCCAAATCGGTCACTATTTCCTTGGTCGCTGATTTCGATGACCGAATCGATGACCGATTCGATCAGTCACTATATCGGTCACTAACAAAAACATTAAAAAATTTAAAATATTTTTTTATAACTCTCTAATCTCCCTTTTATATTCTTTTATAATATATTTTTATTATTTATTATATTTTTTAGAAATTTGAATTATTATAACTCCAACTACTTAACTACTAGGAATTTTTTATAATAGTTTATAAATAAATTATATTTATATACAAATAAAAATATATATCTATGTAAATATATAAATATAAAATATATATATATATATATATATATATATATATATATATATATATATATATATATATATATATATATATATACATATGTTGGATGTGAGGGCGCACTCGAGGGTGAAAGTGTGTCGAGTAGATTTTTAAAATTTGATGTCAAATTTGTGAGCTGGTCTCTTTATATGAGTTTATAATTTAATGACACAATATAATCTTTATAATTTATTTATATAATGATATAAAATAATTTTTTTCTTTATTTATTTTTATTTTATTTAATTTATTCTTCTTATATTTTTTTCTTCTATTATTTAATTAAAATTCTTATATTAAAATAATTTTTTCAATATTAAAAATAATTAAATATTTATTTTTAAAATTATTTAATTTAACAAATTATTATAAATTAATCTAATTATTATTATTAATAGAACAATTTTTTCCTAACATATATTATTATAAATTAATCAAAATCCTCTTTTAATAATTATTTTTTCCAGACATAGATTAATTCATAATAATTTGTTAAATTAAATAATTTTAAAAAATAATTTTAAAAATAAATATTTAATTATTTTTAATAATGAAAAATTATTTTAATATAAGAATTTTAATTAAATAATAGAAGAAAAAAAAGATAAAAAGAATAAATTAAAATAAAATAAAAATAAATAAAGAAAACAATTATTTTATATCATTATATAAATAAATTATAAAGATTATATTCTATCATTAAATTACAAATCCATATAAATAGATTCACTCACAAATTTGACATCAAATTTTGAAAACTCACTCGACACACACTTTCACCCTCTAGCGTGATCCTCACATCGAACATATAAATATATCAAAATATATAAATATATTTGTATTTATATGTTTTCTATTTATATATTTACACGGATATATATTTATTTGTATATAAATATAATTTATTTGTAAATTTTTATTAAAAAATTCTAACAATTTAGTGGTTGAATATTAATATCTAACTCTAAGATACTAGTTTTGAATCTTATTAGTAAAAATTTTCTTAATCTGATTAAAAAAATTGTTAATAAGAGAAATTATATATTTTTGTGGAAATTAGAGCAATTAAATTGTTGTTATGGACTAAAACCCAAAAAGTAAAAAATAAAAAATATAATTAAATAAAAGAAAAACTATATACTTTGGCATTTTTATTTTCAAATATTAGTTTTTTTATGAAATTATTTTTAATTAAAATAATTAAAGTGATATATATAATTTTTTTTTATTTTTTTAATTTTAATTTATTAATATTATCAAATTTTAGCTTCATGATTAAAAAAATACCAATAATTTAAATTTTATTAATTCTATAATTTTATATAATTATTATAAAATTAATTCTCCAATAACTAATAATATTAACACATTTATTAAATTAAAATTCTTTATTTTAATTAATTATTTTGATTTTTTTTAACAATTTTTTTTAAATAAAAACGATAAAACTTTAAATTAATTTCTAACTAAATATTCACATATTTATGGTTAATAGTATATTATATTATTATGTTTAATTAAATTTTAAAATAAGTTCACTTAATCTTTACACTTTTACAAAAATACTAATATAAACTTAAAATATTTATCCAATTACTAAATTATTTAAAATATTAATATAAATTTGAAATATCAATTCAATAATTAAAATAATTTTAATTTTTTTATAAATACATTTTTATTAACATAAAAGTAATATATATATATATATATATATCAAAAAAGACTAAATTAATAATTAATTTAATCATTGATTATTTATATAAAAGAGATTAAATTAATAATTATTTTAATGATTGAATCTAGTGAGTAATTTAATAATTAATTTTAATTTTTTATTTACATACTAAATTAAAAAATAAAATAAAATAATTATATTACTAAATTATTTAATAAGTTAATAAACTATTTTTAAATTTTTTTATAATGTTATTAAAATTTTTATCAATTATTTTAAATTATTAAGTAGATTTATATTTAATATATTATTAAAATATTTTTTAAAATTATTTATATAAATAAAAAATGATCACTAATTTATATATTATTTGTTTAGTGACTGAAATTTTAGTCACTAAATCAATCACTATATATAAAAAGAGAAATCGATCACCGATTTAGTTACTATTAGTAATCTGAATTTTTCGGTCACTAATTTCGATCACTATTAACCATTTTTCTAGTAGTGACCGAATCAGTGACTGATTTTGTGACCGACTCAGTGACCGATTTTCGTGACTGAAATTTTAGTCACTAAATCAGTCACTAAATATAAAACGGAAATCAGTCACTGATTCAGTGACTGAATTTTTCGGTTACTAATTTTGGTCACTATTAACCATTTTTCTAGTAGTGTTACAAACAGATTACAAATTGAAAAGATAAGGAATAGAAAACACCTCTCTTGAGTCACACAAGAGATGAATACCTCCTTTGAATCCACAAAGGATGAAGAACAACTTTTCCTAGAGACGAAACAACACACAATCCACCAAGAAACCCACTCAATGATTCTTATCGCTTCGAGCCCACACTATGTTTCAAAAACCCCTTTTTCTTCCCTACAAAAAGTTCTCTAGCAGTCACAACTCTTAAATTTTGTATGAAAAAGGTTTGTTAATTTGCAGAGAGCCTTAGAGAACCTTAAATAGAGAGAATATGGTCTATGAATTGGGGATTTTAAAAAACAGAAGAATTGGGAATAGGGTTTTCAAAACTTGGTCGAAATTTGAATTTCAAAACACATAACAGATGCAAATAATCAATTATCTTGAGTGATAATCGATTATTCCAGAGCCATTTTCGTAGGGGAACAAAACTAGACCAGGATAATCGATTATTTGCCTGTGATAATCGATTATCCTGAGTGATAATCGATTATCACAGAGAGGATTTCCTGAAAATAATTTTCTTGTTGTAATAATCGATTATCCAGGGTGATAATCGATTATCACAGTGTAATTTTGATAAAAATGAGTTTTTAGAGCTTTTAAAGGATGGTCTATGTGCTGGCTATCTTGGACTCTAATATTACAGACTCAAAAACATAAAAATAGAGTTATTACATAAGATTACAAGTCTTCAAATCTCTAAGTCCTTTGTTCTTGAATCATCATCAAAATCTACAAGCTTCATATCCTTGTATGTTCAACAGTATGAACATCCGTCTGGTAAGCCCCCTTTTGTAAGGCCTGATGAGTATACACCCCCATCTGTTAAGGCCCCTTTTGTAAGGCCCGATGAGTACGCACCCTCATCTGGTGTTGACGAGTATGAACCCCCATGTGGTAAGCCCCCCTTTTGTAAGGCCTGATGAGTACGCACCCCCATCTGGTGTTGACGAGTATGAACCCTCGTCTGGTACGCCCCTTTTGTAAGGCTTGATGAGTACGCACCCCCATCTGGTGTGAAAGTACACTTTGTAGGACTGGTTGTGACTTACTGCTCTTGCTCATGTGCAAGTTTTTCCTGTGTGCAGGTCTTTGTCTTCGGGACCTTCCTTGTCCCAAAGTTGTGGTGGCGGCTTACTGCTCTAGCTCATGCGCCAACTCCATGGGGAGTGATCCTTGCTTTGGTAAATGTTTTTGATTTTTCTGGTAGAGTCTTCCGGTGTGCCGGGGATTCTTTGATTTTTGGCTTTTCTTGATAACCATCCAGCTTGTTGATTGTTGGGGGATTCTTTGTTTTTAATCTTTTGGTAGTGGTCATCCGACTTTGCTGGTTGTCGGGGATTTTTGGGTGACGCCCTTGAGTACGTGGGCATTTTGCTGGTTTGATTTTTCCTCTTTGTTAGGAAGATAGTGGTTAATGTTTTGGATTTAATATCGCCTTTTTCCATGGTTTATCTTTTTTCTCGCGATTTGGATTTTGGCTTTTTCAGATTGCGCGTAAGCCTTTTTTACTTTTTAGTGTCTTTTGTTACGCTGGCTTTTTTGGAAAAAGAATAAAGGCAAACAAATTTACCAAAAGATTTTATTCATATATGATAAATTTTGTACGATGATTATGCTAATACAATGATATCCCTAAGACAGCGACAAACTCGACTGTGAGCCTGGAGACAACCCTGGAGGAGGGAACTGTCGGAACATATGCCTTTGGAACTCCTCCTGGCTCTGGATCATGTCGAGCTGACGCTAGGTGATCATGCTCAGGTCTTGAATCATTCCCTCCTATCTCTGGCTGATGGTCTCCAGCCGCATCTCGAAGACGTCTTGCCTTAGGGACATTTGGTCCAGCTACTGGCGGATGTCGTGCATGTGATGGTGCATGCCAGGAAAGTCATCCCCGTACTGCTGTTGCTGCTTGAACTATGGGGGCATCGAGATCTCCTGCACCGCCTCCAAATCCTGGATATCTAAGGTCATGGCGAGGCAAGATGGAGGACCACCTAGGACCCGTGCCTGATAAGCATCCCCATGTTGACGAGCATGGATCCGCTGATGTACTTGGGTCGGAGAGTGGAAGAAATGTCCTCCCCGTCGGGGCACCCCCATCTCTCTGTCAGCTGGGTGATGAGAGGACCCATGACGATGGCTTCGACGGGGCGGCTCCCGAAGTCCTTCAGAGCTCTCAGAAAGAAGTAGTCGGGGTTACACCAGCGTCAATGAAGCATGCAGTGCAGCACGAAGAGGTCAGGTTGGGTAATCTTCCCCTAACTTTCCTTCCGCGCATGGATAGTTGATGAGCCATTATTTTCCCGCATTTTCTTATCTTTATGTACTTATCTTAATTGGTGCATTGTGTTTAATTGTCTATTATTAGTGCATTTTCATTGATTGGGCTTCATTGGGCCATTATTCCAAATTTTTCTTAATTTAGCATTAATTGGTCTAATTTTCGTTTCTAATTATTTTTAGGTATTTTTGGTGAAACAATTTTGGAGCATGGACATTAATATTGAGATGAAGAGAGTTTCCACATCACTGCCACATCACCTGCCATGTCAGCTACTATTTCCACATCATATTAATGATTGCCACATCAGCTAGGGTTTGTTTGATGTGTAATCCCGTGTGGGCCAGCTTGGGCCCATTCCTAGGGGAATCTAGGGTTAGGGTAGGCTGGTATTTTTAGAGGAGTAGTAGGAGGAGGAGAGGCAGCCACTGTAGTTCTGTTTTACGTTTGTTTTCATGCTGGTTTTCTCTGCATTTTAATTTGAACTGCTCAAGGCTCATTGAAAGTTTGGTTCAATTTCATTTTCTGCTGCCATGAAAGTTTGTATTCTTTCACTTCTATTGCAAATTTAATTTATGTAGTTCAGTTTCAGCCCAATCAAGTATTGTATTTCCATTTCTGTTACAATCCATTTTGCTATTCTGTTGTTCCATCTTATATTTTTATTGTAATTTCGTGTTAATGGACAACCACCATAATTTCTGATATTCTCTTGTGTAATTTCTGCATTTAGGTTTTGTTCTTCTTTTTCTCTGCACTGGATTTTGTTTTTATGTTTTCTGCTGCATTTTTCAATTAATGGATAGCTAAACCTAGAGGGTTAGGTCCTTGAAGGATTGCAATCTCTGTTTAGAGCTTCTCTGCACTTAACTTAATGTCCAGTTTAGTTCCTTGTTCTGCACTGGATCATAAAACGTAAATCATGCTTAATGAATTTGGATTCATTGTATCCAGTACCATGAGTTGCTTAATCTTGTGGGGAGAATTAATCACTTACACGTTTGCTTAATTTGTGTAAGGAGGGAGTAAGCTAGATAGATTTTATATTATGAACCAATGACAACAGAGATGCATTCTGTTAAGGGCCTAATCTATTTTAATCCGCATTTATACAAGCTATTGTTGTTCTCTTTCATTAATCTGATAAATACCAAAAAAAATCCCCTTTGCTTTTGTTCCATTTCGAAACTGATAAGATTTTGACAGAAATTAATAGTGCTTGGGAGATGACCTAGGAGTCTATTGCCTAGTACTACATTTAATCACATTTATTTGACCAGATACAGCTTCGATCAATAGTCCCTGCCAGCAGCTTGTGGCAGATGCGGAGAGGAGGGCTGAGTGTCGACCCTTTCATCAGGGCTGGTAGAATCTGTGACCCGGTGAGATCCTCCCTGTCGCCATCGTCAAAACGAGGCGGTCAGAGCGACGCGATTGTTCCGACTTTCCAATTTTTGCGTTTTTATTGGTGTGGTTACAACGCCTTTAGGTTGTCCGATAACCGGGCTGAACCTAGGGGCGAGGTTTTCGAAAAGGCATTCTTGGATTGTCTGATAACCGGGCTAAACCAAGAACTAGTTTTTGAAGGGTTCTTCTGGAGTCGCCACCGACGTTTTTACCGGAAACATCGAAAAAGGAGTTAAAAGGCGTTGGTTTTGGAAAAACCAACTTTGGTCATTAGAACCAGAGTTGGGTAAGGGAGTTAGTTACGTGTAAGGGAAGTGTTAGTTCCCTTACGACATCCCTTTCGGGTTCCTTATGATGGGCTAGCTACTTTGGATAAATAAATAAACCGGTGAAAAATACGTTTTTACCCTTTATTTTGCGGAATTTAAAATTATGACTACATGGCCCTAGTTTCTATTGCATAATTAAAATCAAAGCGGTAAAATAGAGAGAGAGAGAGAGTATAGAAACCTTCGAAGCAAGCTTTCTATTAATTCTTTGCAATTAGGGTGCTTTTTGGCAGCCCTTCACTCTTTACAGCGCCGGAATCACTCAAAAACGCTATAAAACACTCTAGAAAGCTCTTAGAAACTCCGAAAATGCTTCGGAGGGGTTCTAGAAAGAGAATTTGAAGAAATGTCTAGAGAGAGAATGGAAGAACTGTGGGAAATGAGGAGAATGATGCTCCTATTTATAGGGATTCGCGCCTGTCAGGTCGAGACGGGTCGTCTCGTCTGACAAGGTCGAGACGGCGGTCTCAACCTTAAAAGGCGAAAATCCTTATTTTTGGGCCAAAAATCCCTCCTATCCTAGTATGGGGCCTAATAGTCTCTCCTAGTGCCTTCTTAGGCTTAATCCATCTTCGAATAGAAGGTCTTCTGGTCTTTATTATGAGGCCGGGCAAGATTAGGGGTCTACAGCTGCCCCCCCTTTACTGACTAGTCGGCTGTTGGCCTGTTGTGCCAAGAAGAACGACTGGGAGGTAAAGGAGTTAACCCTCTTGCCCGGTTACCCTTCAGATGTTCCGTCTTGCGGCAGTTTGATCTTCTGGGGAAAATTTGTGTTGTGCACCTCCAAGATACTCCTTCTGACGGTAGCCGATCCCTTTGGTTGACACGTGGTAGAACCTCGGGATACTCCTTCTGAAGGTAGTCGATCCTTCGATTGATGGGTATAAACCCCCCATCAGGCTAGTAGTTGCAGTCCGCTGTGTGTTGGACTGGATGGGTATGAACCCCCCATCAGGCTGGTATAGTCCGTTGTGTAGGACTGGTGGTGGTGGCGGCTTACTGCTCAGGTGGCTCATGCGCCTGTTGTTGATATGTGTTTTCTTGTTTTTGATTTGTGCGTCCGGTTTGTGCCGAGGATTTTGTTGGTGTTCATCCAGCCTTGTTGGTTGCTGGGGATTCTTTGTTTTTGATCTTTTGATGGTGATCACCCAACTCTTGTTGGCTGGTTGGGTAGGCTTTGTTTGTGTTCGACTCTTGCTTTGGTTGTCGAGATTTTGTTGGTCAAGGTGGTTGACTTTGTTTCAATCCTGCCTTTTTTTCGCGATTTTATCTCTTTTTTCTCACGATTTTGGATTTTGGCTTTTTTTCTTGAGCGTAAGTCTTTTGACTCTTTATCTTCTTTTGATTACGCTGACTTTTGGAAGGGATAAAAAGATGTATTGAATAAAATTTTTATTTATGAAAGATTTTATTACAACAACCCTATTCTATAAGTGCTATCCCTAAGACTATGGGCTATCGTCTGGAGACGATCCGTAGGAGGGGAATTGCTGGTACATATGTCTCTGGAACTCTGCTTGGTCCCGGCCACTGCACCCCCATTTTTCTGCCAGGGGGGTGATGAGGGGGGCCATGAGGACAGCTCCCACCGACCTGCTCCCGAAGTCCTTGAGGGCCTTCAGGAAGTAATAGCCAGGGTTGCATTAACGCCTCTGGCACATGCAGTAAAGGACGAAGAGGTCGGGGAGTGTTACCTTTCCCTGACCCTCCTTCCTGCCATGGATGGTCCTTGCCAGCAGCTTGTGGCAAATGCAGAGGGTCGGGGGGAGTGTTGAGCCCTTCATCAGTGTGGGCAATGTGGGTGCCCTGGTGAGCTCCTCCCACATCTCGCCGGTGGTGAGGTTGGTTGGGCGTGCGCAGATGGCCTCCTGGTACTCCTGGGTCAGCACGTCTTCGGGCCGAACGAATCCAATGGACACATTGAATTCGTCCAGGGTGGTGGTCTGATACATCCCACCCATAAAGTATGTCACCATCTTCATTGGTGACAGGCCTGGGATCATGGCGGGAGTTTCGGCGTAGGAGATGGAGGCCAAGAACTCCATCACTGCTTGAGGTTACACATGGGTGGGGGGAGACTGCAGGAGGAAGCCCCATCCGATTTTGTCTATGTTGGCGCGAACGTCATCCTCCCATCCAAATTCGGCGAGGATGCCGAAGAATAGCTTGAGCATGGGGTGCCATGCGTACCCCCTGATGTGCTCTAGGCGAGCCTGGTGTAGTGGTGAGAGTCGTGCGGGGTTTTGAGGAGCAGGTGCTGAGGAACTGCTAGGGCCAGCAGGTCCTCTTCTCTTCCTTGACTGAATTCCACGGAAAATTTTGTCGAAAAGGCGCTTGGAAGTGAGAGATCTGAGAGTTGGAGTGCAGAGGAGTTGTGGAGAGCCTCAAGACCCCTCCCTTATTTATAGGAAAGAATCCAATCCGGGACCGCCGTCTGGGAAGTCGAGACGGCAGTCTCGGTTTTGTGCAAGTCGAGATCACCGTCTGGGAAGTCGAGACGACGGTCTCGACTTTGGCCTTAAACGAGACGACCATCTTGCCAAGCGGGACGACGGTCTCATTTTCAGCTAAGTCGAGACGGTGGTCCCATTTTTCTTGGAGACCGAGACGGCGGTCTGGGAATTCCGGACGGTCGTCTCGAATTACGAGTTTTTTTTTTGTTAAAAGCAAATAAGACCTGGTTCAAAAACACTTTATGCATGCAATGTTTTTATGTTTGATGTCCTATAATGCCTATTCCAATTAGTTTTTCAGAAGGATTTAACTGGCATGTCTTGTAGCGCCGGATGTCCTCTGATATGGGTTTTTGCATTTGGTTGTACCATGCCAGACTTCTTATGACCGAAGGATAACTTGTTTTTCCTTTTTCTCTTTTGTAGAGCACTCTTTGTCATGTAGTGTCCCTTTTTCTCCACTCTAGGGGTTTCAATCCTCTTGTTGACTATACGCCTCCATATTCCCAAATTAATTATTAGAATATTGTTGTGAGGGTCAAGAGAAGAGAAGTAAAGGGGTAAATTCAATGGCTTGTGTTTTAGAAGGTTTGTTTTATTTAGAAAGAGGTTTTGTAAGAACGGTTGGCCAGGGTTAGGCTTAGATGTTTAAGCTTTTCAACTAAGCAAGTGTTTCCCTTTTTTGTACTTGCGCCTTAGTTTTATTTCCATTGCTTTTCTATGGCTAATTGATTTCCCTAGATCGCCCTTTGGGTTTTCGAACTAGGATATTGTGTTTTGGCCCTAACTTTTGTCTCGGTTCCTTTTTTTGTATTTTTAGGGAATCCTAGCAGACCTTATCTTGTAACCCTAACTTTTGCCTAGGCTACCCTTTATTTTTGTTCGGGTATCCTACTGGGTTGACCCTATCTTTTGCGTAGCCCCCTTGGTGGGTTTCCTACCGGGTATTTTGCCCTTTTTTCTTTTTTGGCCTTTGGCTTCTATGGGTTTTTTCTTTGTGTGTATATTTTTTCACAATATTGGCAAATCATGACTTTCTTTATGGTGAAGTGAAGTCTTATTTGGTGCTTCTAATAAACTAGTTTGATTGTGTTGGCAATGGTGAATTTTTGGTTATTTGAATGCGCTTTTTTATTCTTCTTTTTCTTTTTCCGTTTACTTAGACAGGGTTATTGTGAGGTCTAGTCAGAAATAGCAAGAAAAGAAGCAGATAGTAAGAAGCATTCTTTATTAATTAATAAGGGAATATGTGCCCTAAAATGCCCGGGGGTCGGGCTAGCCCCGGGGGATAATCTTTAACAATCATGGGGTTTACATCCCTTAAATGAAGAAAAAGTTTTCCTAATGACTAGGGTAGCTCTTGACGCTTGCACCCCTCCACTTTGGAAAATTTGCTTGAGTGTGCGGAGGGGAGACTTCCCTTTTCCTTTTTCCGCTCGGCCCTTAGTAGGGTCATGTCCTAGGCCACGCTTGAAAGGATTATCGTGGAATTTTGGGGGTTCCCTCATGCCTTGGGAATCTGCCCCCAGTCCTTGGCCAGGATGGTAACCATGCTTCATCATCATGCGGGCTACCTTTGTATTTTTGGTGTCGCCGCCGTCATAAGAGGCGGTCGGAGCGACGCGATGGTTTTTATGTGACTCGCGTTTTCTTTGAAAGAAACGGTTCAACGCCTTTAGGCTGTCCGATAACCGAGCTAGACCTAAAGGCGAGGTTTTCGAATAGGTTCGAGGAGTCGCCATGAGTGTTTTAACCTTAAACACTGAAAAAGGTAAAAAAGAAAAAGGCAGTGGTTTTAGAAAAAACCAACTTTGGTCATTACAACTAGAGTCAGGTAAGGGAGTTAGTTACGCGTGGGGAAGGTGTTAGCACCCCCACAACGCCCCTTTCGGGTTCCCTATGATGGACTAACTTAGAAAATAAATGCTTAAAGAAATTACATTTTTACCCTATTATTTGATCTACTTGCAGAATTTAAATATCTACATGGCTCTATTATCTAATGCACACAAAGAAAGCGATAAAGAAAGCAGTAAAAGAGACAGAGAATAGAGAAGGAACCTCCGAAGCGAGCTCTATATTAACTCTTCTAAAACGTGAGGACGCTTTTTGGCAGTCCCCGCACTCTACAAGCACGCTCCTCCCGCAAAATAAAGACAACTCACTCTACCGAGGGCGGGATGCCTCAAAAAGAGACTTCCTTAACTGATTTTCACCTTAACGGAAATCGAAAAGCTCCCTCGAACCCCGAAATAATGCTCAGGGTCACTCTCAAGTGCCAAAAAGCTTCCAAGAGAGTGGAGGAGTGGAAAAGGTGTGAAATTTCGGAGGAATGAGGCCCCTATTTATAGGGATTCGAGCTTGGAAAAGGCGGACGACCGTCTGGGCAAAGCGGACGGCCGTCCAGGGCAAAAAATGGCCATGGACGGCCATCCATGCAGTGTGGACGGCCGTCCAAGCTAAGTGGACGCCCGTCCATGGCCTTAAAGTTGCCAGGGACGACCGTCTGCTTGTCATGGACGGCCGTTTGCCTGCTCTAGATAGCCATCCACCTGTTCTGGACGGCCATCTACTGTCTCCGGCGGATTTCCTGATTTTTAATGCCTCTAAAAACCCTTCCTATCCTAAATGGAACCTAGAACAAGCTACTAGGGACTTGATAAAGTCTTAACCATCTTTGAAATGGGCGATCTTCGACTTTATTAGGAGTCTGGGAAAGATTTGGGGTCTACATTTGGGAAGTCTTTCTATATTGGCAATTTCTAGCGCTTGAAAAGATGTTTCAAGGGCCTCTTCTGCCGCATCCACATAAGGTTGGGTGGATGGTCCACTGATCAGGATATCATCTTCTGCTTGGACCGTGACCAATTTGTCGTCCACTATGAACTTGACTTTCTGGTGGAGCGTCGAAGGTACTGCCTTAGCGTCATGAATCCAAGACCTGCCGAGTAGACAACTGTATGCTGGAGTAATATCCATTACATGGAAATCGACGTTAAAGATAGTGGGTCCAACTTGGATTCGCAAATTAACTTCTCCCACTACTTCTCGCTTTCATCCGTCGAAGGCTCGAACGATGGTGCTGCTTGGACGTAGACGGGTTCCCTGGATAGTCAACTTGTCTAGTGTGCACTTGGGCATCACGTTCAAGGATGACCCGTTATCCACAAGAACTTTGGCGATGAGGTATTCCTTGCACTTGATGGAAATGTGCAAGGGCTTGTTATGGTTTGACCCCTCGAGGGGTAGTTCTTCCTCTGTGAAGGTGAGGTGATCACTTGCCATGATGTGGCCGACGATCCTTTCAAACTTTTCTTGGGATATAGTGTGAGGTACATGCGCTTCGCTCAAGACCTTCAGCAGAGCGTTTCTGTGCGGTTCCGAGCTCATCATTAGAGATAACAATGTTATCTTTGCAGGTGTGTGATTGAGCTGGTCTATAATGGAATACTCACTTTGTCTTATAAACTGGAGTAATTCCTCTGTCTCCTCCTTGGATTCCTTATTTTCTTTTTCTTCTTCGGTCTTTTTATTTTTTCCTTTATTTTTGGGGACATCTTCTTGTGAGTCCTTTGGGGAGTAGATTCTTCCGCTTCTAGTCATGCCCCCAATGCCGGCTATATTCGTGATATCCTCTTTTATTGGTGAAGATTCCCCGTATCTCCACGGTACAACTTTATTTGACTCGTAGGGGAAAGGATGTGGCATAAATAGTCGTACTAGTGTCCTTGCCCCCTCTCCCTTATTTTTGAGGACCAACGGTCAAGGCTTATTTTCCTCTCGTGATGAGTCGGCCGTTGGAGAAAGCTTGATTAGGAGTGGCTTTCTCTCCATTCTTCTGATTTGGAAGACGTGTCAGTTAATCCTTCCTTTTTATTATCTTATTTATTAAACGTGAAAGGAGGGGAAATTAAATATGCTTCGGAGGGGTTCTAGAAAGAGAATTTGAAGAAATGTCTAGAGAGAGAATGGAAGAACTATGGGAAATGAGGAGAATGACGCTCCTATTTATAGGGATTCGCGCCTGTCAGGTTGAGATGGGCCGTCTCGTCTGACAAGGTCGAGACAGCCGTCTCGCCAAACGAGATGGCGGTCTCGCCATTCGCGCAAGGCGAGACGGCGGTCTTGACCTTAAAAGGCAAAAATCCTTATTTTTGGGCCAAAAATCCCTCCTATCCTAGTATGGGGCCTAATAGTCTCTCCTAGTGGCTTGTTAGGCTTCATCCATCTTCGAATAGAAGGTCTTCTGGTCTTTATTATGAGGTCGGGCAAGATTAGGGGTCTACACTCCCATATCTCACCGATTGTGAGGGCAGTCGGTTGCTCACAGATGACTCCCTGATATTCCGGCGTCAGGGTGTCTTCAGGCTGTATGAAGCCTATGGCGACAATGAACTCATCCAGCTTTATCATCCGATAGGTCCCCGTTCATATAGTACGAGGCCATCCTCACTGGAGGGACACCCGGGAACATTGTGGGCATCTTAATCATCGTAATGGAGGCAAGGAACTCCATTACGGCCTGCTTGTAAATGCGGGTCGGGGGGGCCTGAAGGAGAAAATCCCACCTGATACTCTGGATGTATCCCCGCACATCATCCTCCCAACCAAACTCGACCAGGATACCGTAGTCCAGTCTCAGCATGGGGTGCCAAGAGTAACCTATGATGTGTTCCAGCCTGGACTGATGTTGCGGCATGAGCTGGGTAGGGTCTGGAGGAGCCTGGGGTGCAGATGCGCTCGGGCTGGGGCCCCGACCTCTCTTTCGGGTCCTGGAGGATTCGCCTCATTGCATTTTTGGGCACAAACGCTCAAGAATGTATAAAAATGTATATGAAGATGAAGGAATGGAGTGCTTTGAACTGGCCCAAAAGCACCTTAATATAGAAAATTTTGAGTTTGGTTGGGACTGCCATCTGGGATTTGGGATGGCGGTCTCGATTTTTCAAAGCTTGGGACCGCCGTCTGGAATGTCAAGACGACGGTCTCGCCAAACGAGAAGGCGGTCTCACTTTCAGTGAAAGGCGAGACGGCGGTATCGCTAATCGAGACGACGGTCTCGCTTTTGATGAAAGGCAAGACGACAGTCTCATTAGACGAGACGACGGTATCGCTTTTCGAAGGTTTTTTTTTTTGGAAATATAGGACCTTGTTAAAAAACATTTATGCATGCAATATTTTCATGTTTGGTGTCCTGTAATGCTATTTCGTTAATTTTTCAGAAGGATTTACTAGTGTGTCTTTTGAAGACGAAGCTCTTTTGATGTTGTTTTTGCTGTACTTGTTTGTATTGTTCCGGACTTAACATGATCGAAGAATAACCATTGATTTGAGGAGCACACTTTGCCATGTTAGTGCATTTTTTCCTTCCTCTAGGGATTTCAATCCTCTTGTTGCTTATATGCCTTCATATTCTTTGACTAATTATTAGAATGTTATGGTAAGGGTCAAGAGAAGAGAAGTAAGAGGGTAATTTATTCAATGACTTTTGTTTTAAACGTTGATTTTTATTTAGATGGGGCTTTGTAAGAATGGTTGGACAAGGTTGGTCCAAGTATTTAAGCTGATGTTTAAACAAACGTTTTACTTTGAGGGTTCGCGTCTTAGCCCATTTCTATCGCTTTCTATGGCTGATCGATTTCCCCATACTGCCCTTTGGGTTTTCAGACTTGGATACTGTGTTTTGGTCCTAACTTTTGTCTAGGTTCCTTTTTTCTTGTTTTGGGAATCCTAGCGGACTTTATTTTGTAACCCTAATTTTTGCCTAGGCTACCCTTTATTAATGTTCGGGTTTCCTAGCGAGTTTACCCTAACTTTTGTGTAGCCCCCTTTGGTGGGTTTCCTATCAGGTATCTTTCCCTCTCTTTTTGGCCTTTGGCTTCAATGGACTTCTTTTGATTTTTGTTTCTCTTTGCACAACATTGGCGAAACACGACTTTGTTATGATGAGGTGGAACCTTATTTTGTGTTTCTAGTCAATCAGTGATGATGGATTTGACTTTTATTTTGGTCAATGGCACAGTTTGATTGCTTTGACGCGTTTTGAAAATGTTTGCTTAAACATGGTTATTAATGAGGTTTAGATATGAATAGAAAGAAGAGAAGCAGATAGTAAGAATGACATTCTTTGTAATTAATAGGGAAATATGTGCCCTACAATGCTCGGGGGTCGGGCTAGCCCCGAGGAGTAATGTTTAATAGTCATTGGATTTACAAACCCTAAGAATCAGAGGAACACCTAATGACTAAAGTCGCTTTTGACGCTTGAACCCCTTTATTTGGGAAAATCTTATTCAAGGTGCGGATGGTAGACTTCCCTTTTCTTCTTTCTGCTCAGCCCTTTGTAGGGTCATATCATAGGCCATACTTTAAGGGATTATCTTTGAATTTCGGGGCTCCTTCATTCCTTGGGAGTCTGCCCCGAGTCCTTGGCCAGGATGGTAACCATGCTTCATCATCATGCGGGCTACCTTGGTATTATCGGGAAGTCTTTCCACATTGGCAATTTAAAGCGCTTGAAAATATGTTTCAAGGGCCTCTTTAGCCGCATCCACATAGGATTGAGTAGATGGTCCACTGATCAGGATATCATCTTCTGCTTGGACCATGACCAGTTTGTCATCTACTATGAACTTGACTTTCTGGTGGAGTGTTGAAGGTACTGCCTTAGCGTCGTTAATCCAAAGTCTACTCAAATTCCTCTTTGGATTATGTTTTTCTTCGGTCTTTTTATTTCTTCCTTTATTCTTAGGAGTGTCATCTTATAGCTCTTTGGGGGAATAGATTCTTCCGTTTCTTGTTGTGCCCCCAATGTTGGCTATG
>OY731404.1:48650319-48748844 GCA_963425845.1 Sphenostylis stenocarpa | reverse complement strand
AGTAAACCTAGAAAAATAATCAACAATTACAAGAGCCAATGAGGAATACCATACCGACATAGAATATTCCTTTTAATGAAGGTGGTCACCACTTTTCTAGTCACGTGTGCGTATGATGCTGCCTCTACCCATTTGGTAAAATAGTCAATGTCCACCAAGATAAAACGGTGACCATTAGATGCTTTGGGCTCGATGGGTCCGATGACGTCCATGCCCCACATGAAGAATGGCTATGGCGTAGCTAAGATGTTGAGAGGTGTAGGCGTACCGTGAATATTATCGGTGTAGACTTGGCACTTGTGACATTTTTTAGCATATTAGTGACAGTCGCCTCCATTATGGACTAGAAATACCCTGCCCTTAGGATCTTCTTTACCATGACATGCCCAGGTGCGTGGGTCCCGAAAGCTCCTTTATGAATTTCCTTTATCAGGGTTTGAACCTCCTCGTGATCTACACACCTTAATAGAGAGGAGTCGAAGTTCTTTTTATAGAGGGTTTCTCCAATCAGTACAAACCCTACGACCCTCTTCCGGATGGTCCTTTTGTCATTATCACTAACTCCTTCGGGATATTCACCTTTCGTGAGGTATCGCATAATGTCATGATACCAAGGGTTTTTGTCTTGCTCGCTATTTATTGTCATGCAAAAAGCTTGTTTGTCATGCAACTTGATTTGAATAGTTGGCATCTAATGCTCTTGGTCTAAAGAGAACATGGACAATAAAGTAGCGAGGGCGTCTGCAAATTGATTGTCTTCCCGAGGAATGTACTTGAAGGTGACGCTTTCCAGCCTCCAAATCAGATCATTAATATGCTCTAGATATGGGATTAATTTGGAATTTTAGGTTTCCCATTCACCTTTGAGTTGATAGATGACCAGGGATGAATCACCGAAAACTCTGAGTTTGGTCACCCCATGATCTAGAGCTGCTTGGATTCCCAATGCACAGACTTCGTATTCGGCCATATTATTTGTACAGTCAAAATTTAACCTGGTTGTCACTAGGATATATTTCTTTTTTGGGGATATCAAAATGGCTCCGACCCCATGTTCAGGCATGTTTGAGGCTCCATCGAAAAACATAGTCCATGCATCTTCTTTGGTCTCTTCGTGTGCAATGTGCATGATATGTTCATCGAGAAAGTCGTCTTGTAGGGATTGGTACTCGTTCGTCGATCCATGTGCTAGATAGTCCGCTAGGGGACTGCCTTTAATAGCTTTTTGGGTGACATGAACAATGTCGAACTCTGAGAGGAGCATTTGCCACCTAGTTATTCTTCTGGTCAAGATGGACTTTTCGAAGAGGTACTTGATTGGGTCTATTTTGGAGACCAACCATGTTGTGTGTCGAGCCATGTATTGTCGGAGACATTGAGTTGCCCACAACAATGCACATCATGTTTTTTCGAATGGCATATAACGGGTCTCATAGTCTAGGAACTTTTTGCTGAGATAATATATGGCTCCCTCCTTCTTTCCTGTTTCATCTTGCTGACCGAGCACACATCCCATGGATTCTTTGAGTATTGACAGATACAAGATCAGAGGTTTTCCTTCAACGGGTAGCACCAATACTGGAGGATTGGTTATGCATATCTTGATCTTATCGAACGCTTGTTGGCATTCTTCATTCCACACCGTTGGCTGGTTTTTACGCAACAGCTTAAAGATGGGTATACATTTGTCCGGTAGTTGTGCGATAAACCTGGCAATATAGTTGATTCGGCCCAAAAATCCTCTGACCTCCTTTTTTGTCCTTGGTGGGGGAATTTCCAAGATTTCCTTTGTTTTCTCAGGGTCTACCTCGATTCCCTTTTGGCTGACGATGAACCCTAGGAGTTTTCCTGACTGTACTCCGAAAGTGCATTTTGCTGGGTTCAGTTTAAGTTGATACTTTCGAAGTCGATCAAACAACTTCTTAAGATATTAAATATGGTCCACCTTGTTTCTGGATTTGGCAATCATGTCATCCACGTATACTTCTATTTCTTTGTGGATCATGTCGTGGAATAGTGTGACCATAGCCCTCTAATAGGTAGCCCCTGCATTTTTTAGCCCAGAAGGCATTACCCTATAGCAAAAGGTACCCCACGGTGTGATGAAGGAGGTTTTTTCCCTATCCTCGACGGCCAACTTAATTTGATTGTACCTTACATATCCGTCCATGAAGGAATAAAATGTGTTTGTAGCAGTGTGATCCACTAATGTGTCAATGTGTGGCAGGGGGAAGTCATCCTTTGGACTTACTCGATTTAGGTCCCTATAGTCCACACATACTCTGACTTTACCGCTTTTTTTATGATGGGCACTATGTTTGCTAGCCATTCGGGGTATTGGGATACTATTAGGAAGTTGGCATCTAGTTATCTTTGTACTTCCTCCTTAATCATTAAGGACCAATCCGGTTTGATTCTCCTGAGCTTTTGTTTTACAGGCCGAAATCGCTCTTTTAATGGCAATCGATGTTCCATTATGCTTGTATCAAGTCCAGGCATGTCATGATAAGACCAGGCAAACAAATCCACATACTCTTTCAAAAGTTGTATTATTTCCTCCCTCATGTTATTATCAATCTGGGTACCGATATGTATCTCTCTCTTATCATCTCCCTTTCCCAAATTGATAGTTTCTGTTTCCTCTTGATGCGGCTATATGATTCGAGTTTCTTTCTCTAGCATTTTTTGCATGTCCGAGGAAATGGTCCCCTGCTCACTGTCGGACTCGATCCATTCGCCTTCAACTTCTGGGTCCCACAATGATTCATCAATCACAGACATGATGGTTTTTAGATTCTGTTTTTAGTCATAGATTTTATTATTCAATTTTTTTGGAAGAATAATAAATAGAAGAGGGAAAAGAATGAGAATGAATATGCCACGACGAAAAATGCCTCATGTATTAAAAAAAGCGTATTTACATGCCCTTTTAGTCGGTGTTCCCGCGGCCACGGGCAGGGACCGTGGGAAATACAAGAAAAAGCTTAAAAAATAAAAGAATCCCTAAGAGTTGATCCTCCCAATCCTTCCCTCCTTTGACTCTGGTTTCGATAGAGGTTTGGCGTCTACATCAGAGGTGGAGGCGTCAAAGGTTATCCACCTGACGTCAATTAGTTCTTGGACCCTATACTTTAGGGTCAAGCAGTTCTCCGTTGAATGCTCGGGCGAACCTGAGTGGTTGTCGCATTTTTTATTTGGTTTGTACCACTCGGGATAAGGAGGCTCTATCTTCTTGGGAGGGGCACAGGCCAGGAGATTGGCTTGTAGCAGTTGAGGCAGCAACTTCCTGTAGGAGGTTGAGATAGGGGTGAATTTTCTCTCTTTTTTGCGCGGCTGCCGAACCGTTTGTGGAGTGGAAGAAGGAGTAGCGAGGTTTCTTCTTGCCGGAGGGTTTTCTGAATGAGACACCAGAAGGGGAAGATTGCACTATCTTCCCACTTTTTAACCCTTGCTTTACTCTCTCCCCTATGGTAAATATGTCCGAGAAAAGGTTAGATGTACTGGCTATTGCCTTGTCGTAGTAAGCTCCTGTCAATGAGTCTATGAACATAGCCACTGTCTCCTTATCCGTTAGCTGGGGCTCTATCTGGGCAGCCATCTCCCTTCACCTCTGGGCGTATGCCTTGAAGGATTCGTTGTTCTTCTTGCTTAAAGTCCTAAGATCTGACCTGTCAGAGAGCAGATCGATGTTGTATCGGTAACGACGAAGGAAGGCATCCGCCAATTGCTTCCAGTTTTGGACTTGCCCCTTTTCTAGCTGCATGTACCAGTTGAGGGCTGAGTCAGCCAAGCTCTCCTGGAAGCAGTGGATCAGGAGTTTTTCATTTTCAACATGTGCAGTCATCTTGCGACAATACATCGTAAGATGGCTCTTGGGGCATGTCAGTCCAGCATACTTAGGGAAGTCTGGGACCTTGAATTTTGGCGGGAACTGGATGTTCTTGACTAGACACATATTTGCCGCCTCTTTGACGTCGAAGTTGTGTCCCTCGACTGCCTTCAACTTTTCCTCTAAGGCGGAGATTTGTTGCTTGGACACCTTAGGGGTGTGGATGTGCATCGCCTTGGCATCAGATTGTACAAGGGCTTTCTGCTCGAAGAAGAACTCCTCTTCTTCTTCTTCTTCCTCATGGCGAGAGGCGCAGTCGCCATGATTTTCCCCTTTTTTTTGTTTTGTTGGTGCATGACCTCCATTAATTGCACCATTTACTCCCGGAGGGCGCTAACCTCACCGGTGAGTTTGCGGTTTTGTTCTTCCAAATGCTCCATAGCTTTAGCCTTCTGCGCACGGGTTCGGATAGGAAAAGGACCAACCACTTTCTAAGATGCCCAAGAATTTTATTAATAAAAATGAATTATAGGTGTGGGATTAGTATCTTCTAAGACAATGACTTAGGTATCATCCTTAAAGCTTACGCTTCGCGGAGTACCATACCCACTTTGGTGTAATGGTTCCTTCCCCGTCATGGATTTTGACAAGTATAACGTAGATCACCATATACCTTAGTACATTTGTCCCTCGCCTATGGATGGTTACAAATGTGCTCGGGGCCTCTTTCGTCTTTGTCTTAGAGATATCTAATGTCCCCTAGCATGAATGTATTTATCTATGAGGGGTTTTATTTAGATGATGCTTATGCATATTTTGCTTATGCATTTATTTTCTCTCTTGGTTTTTCCACTTATGACATGATGCGATATGAATGATTTGACTTTGTCAAAAATCGTTTTATGAACAAGATCTAGATTTTATTTGTTTTATTCGGTTTTATTTGTTTTGGTTTATTTTATAACCTTTTATCTCTTCTGTCGGACTGCGTGACTACTTAGGTTACAAAGAACCTAAAACCAGGCTAGCTAAAAGGCAGACTGTCTGAAATAAAATGGTTTATTGCGAAAGGATAATTTTAACGTCCCTTATCTCTTCTGTCGGACTGCGTGGCTACTTAGCTTATAAAGAACCTGAAACCAGGCTAGCTAAAAGGCAGACTGTCCGAGATAAGGGTGTTTATTGCGAAAATATTTTTGTGGTCTTTCTATTTTTTATCTATTGTATGGTTATGCTATGCAATCAAATGTAACAAGCTAATGCACACACAATTTCACTCATCCGTGAACAAGTAGGATGATATTTTTTAATTACAACATAGGGGTCTCCTGCAGAAGAGTGCATATTAAGGGTAGTTCTAATTTTCATCACCAAGGCTAGGCCCCCAAGGTGTCCCCCCATTATAGGGTCCCCACTCTCCAGCCTTTCGACCATGCATGGCACTAAGGCCGTAGTCAATCTTTGTGCCAAAAGAGGAAGGTTATCACCTTGAGTGGTGGTTTCTGACCATACCGGTGGGCTCAGGGCCCTCACTACGGCAAATCGTACTTGTCACCCACTCCCTATGGATTTCCCACTTCCCCCCGGGTATGGGGGGAAACTGTTGTGTGCAAATGTTTGTGTATAGTTTGTATTTCAAACAATTGCGTAAGCTAAGCAAACAACAGTTATTAAAGCTAAGCAAATAAAACATGATATAAAACAAGGCAGGGTAAAAGCAAAATTTTTAAGTTTATTTATTTATTAAACTAGCCCATCACTAAATGGGATCAACTCTCTAGGCTTCCCCAGTGGATTCGCCATCTGTCGCTGCCGTCAAAAGAGGCGGTCGGAGTGATGTAATGGTTTCCGACTTCGACTCGCATTTTAAAAGTGTGGTACAACGCCTTTAGGTTGTCTGATAATCGAGTTGGACCTAAAGGCGAGGTTTTTGAAAAAGGGTTCTGGAGTTGCCACCAATGTTTTATCCGAAAACATTAGAAAAGGAGAAAAAGAAGGCATTGGTTTTTTAAGAAACCAACTTTTGCCATTATAACCAGAGTTGGGTAAGGGAGTTAGTTACGTGTAGGGAAGGTATTAGCTTCCCTACGACGCCCATTTCGGGTTCCCTATGATGGACCGTTTATTTCATAAATAAACTCTACAATTACGCTTTTACCCTTTATTTATTCGCGGAATTTAAATGTTGACTACATGGCCCTAACAACTAATGCACAGATAATTGTGATAAGAAGGCTATAAAAAGAAGAGAGAAAATGTAGGAACCTTCGAACCAAGATTTTGTATTTAGTATTCTTGAAGTAGGATGCTTTTTGACAATCCCTCGCTCTACAATGTTGATCGCTCTTCCTCGCAACGCTACAGAATACCCTCTAAGAATACTAAGAAACTCCGGAAATGCTTCAGAGGGATCCTAGGAGAAGAATTTGAAGAAGTTGTAGAAGGGAAAGTTGGAGAATGCTGTGAAAAGGAGGGGGTCGCGCTCCCTTTTTATAGGAATTCGTGCCTGTCAGGTCGGGACTGCCGTCTCGCCAAACGGGACGGCGGTCATGCCCTTGACAAATGGCGAGAAGATCGTTTCGCCAAACGAGACTGTGGTCTTGCCATTGGCGAGTGCCGAGAAGGCCGTCTCACCAAATGAGATGGCGGTCTCGCCATTGGCAAGTGGTGAGACGGCCATCTCGCCAAACGAGACAGCGGTCTCGCCTTTTGCCGATGGCGAGACGACAGTCTCGGCCTTCCAGGTAGAATTTCTTATTTTTCGTATAAAAAAACCTTCCTACTCTAATATGGGGCCTATTAGTCTATCCTAAGGACCTTTTAGGCCTTGTCCATCTTCGAATTGGAGGTCTTCTGCTCTTTATTTTGAGGTTGGGCAAGATTGGGGTCTACAATGGTCAAAACCTATAAAGAGTGGCATGAAATGTTGCCCTTTGCCCTTCATGGTTATCGAATGTCTGTACGGACTTCCACAGAGGCTACTTCATTTTCCCTCATATATGGAATGAAGGTCGTACTTCCCATAGAGGTCGAAATGCCTTCCCTGCGAATTATAATGGAAGCAAAGTTGACAGAAGCTGAATGGGTTTAAAGCCGATACGATCAGCTAAACCTAATTGAAGAAAAATGGTTGAACGCTATATGTCATGGACAAGCTTATCAAAAGAAGATCAAAAGGGCTTATGAAAAAAAGGTCAACCCTCATACTTACCATGAAGGGGATCTAGTGATAAAGAAATTGCTTCCGGTCCAGAAGGATAAGATTGGAAAATGGGTAGCAAACTATGAAGGACCCTTTGTGGTCAAATGAGCTTTCTCGGGAGGAGCTGTTATATGGACGGAGAGGAACTTTGACACCCAATAAACTCTGATGCAGTGAAGAAGTATTATTCTTGAAGACATTGCTTAAGACCCGTCAGGAATGAAAGGGCATCCCTGGGTAAAAGATAGGGTCCATGTTCCTCGCTAGGACACGTCCTAGGCAAAAAGTAGAGGTAAAGAAATAAAAAAAAAACTAAGAGCAATGGTTACTTTAGTCGAAAATCGAAAGGCGGTTAAGGTAACGTTCTTTCGGAAGCAAGCAATTTGCATGGTCTTCACTCTAAGCTCGAGCA
Source organism: Sphenostylis stenocarpa (assembly GCA_963425845.1). Lineage (NCBI taxonomy): Eukaryota > Viridiplantae > Streptophyta > Magnoliopsida > Fabales > Fabaceae > Sphenostylis > Sphenostylis stenocarpa. The sequence goes on along the minus strand of OY731404.1, from coordinate 48,741,401 downwards.
TCTTAACTGAAGAAAATAGGAAAACTAGGGGGCAGATATTATAGACATAACTGTTTGAGCTTATACAGTATAGCCAACCCCAACCAGCCATTCTTCTAAATACCTTTTGTAATCCTTCTATAAAAGAAATAAACTTTTGCTCATATATCAATAAAATTCCCCTTCATTTCCTTTCTCTTGACCACATATTATGAAAATGTCTCTTTATTGTTAAATCATAAATGTGTACAAAGACCTTTAATCAAATATCAAGCATGCATCTAAAAAGGGGAAGCATAAAAAATAAGAAAAAAATAAATGCCTGCTAGGATATTCTTAGGTAAAAATCAGAGTAGCCTGCTAGGATATTCTTAGGTAAAAATCAGAGTAGCCTGCTAGATCGAAAACCCCAAAAGAACGGTCTAGGAAAAAGGTAAGGCAAAAGCCCCCTAAGATATTCTAGGCAAAAATTAAGGCAGCCCGCTAGATCGAAAACCCGTAAAGGATAGTCTAGGCAAAAGATAGGGCTAAAACCAAAAGTTGAATAAATGAGAGGTCCGTGAGCACAATCATAAGAAAGGAGCCCATCAACATATTCATGAGAATCCAACAGGAGAATGCTGGTCACTTTTCTCGATGCATATAATAAATGAATAGATTGCATTTAAGACATTCACACACAAATATGTTGAACATTCAAGGACTTGATGTTGCAAATAATGATCATGAAGAATGTTGATTTTGATGATGATCCAAGAGCTTTGACTTAGAGTATTGAAGATTGAAGATTGATGATTTCTGTATTGTAATAACTCTGTTTTAGTTTGATTGAGTCTGTAATTTTAGAGTCTAAGATAGCCGGTACATAGTCTGTAACTTAGAAGCTTCAAAATGCTCAAATTTATCATGCAGGCTCGGCTTTAATCGATTATATAGGTAAATAATCGATTAAAACAGTGAGAAAACCACTTTCTATACAAAGTCACTGTTTTAATCGATTAAACAGCAAAATAATCGATTATTTTGTACTGTTCCGTACAGATAATCGATTATTTCACCAAATAATCGATTAATCCAGAGAGGTTTGGGTTCTGACGTATTTGGCTCTGTTTTAATCGATTAATACTTCTTTTAATCGATTATTTCAGTCTGTTTTTCATTTTAAATTTCAAATTAACCCTATTTTCGAAAACCCAATTACCAAGAACCCTAGTTTCGAAATCCCCAATTCCTAAACCCTAATTTCCCTACTTAAACTCTGCTTTGGCACTCAGAAAAAAGAAGAACAACTCTTTCCATACAAAAGTTAAGTGCTGTGAGTGCCAGAGAACTGTTTGTTGCAAGGAAAGGGGGCTTTTGGAACCTGGTGTGAGGCTAGAAGCGATAAGAATCACTAAGTGGAGTTCTTAGTGGATTGTGTGTTGTGCCGTCTCTGGGGAAAGCTGTTCTTCATCTCTTGTGGATTTCAAGAGAGGTGTTGTCTTTACTTTATCTCTTTGATTTGTAAACTGTTTGTAACAATTTGTTCTTAGTGACAGCGTTAATCCTCTTTTGAGTGATTAACAATTTTGAAAACCTAATTTTTATTAAGAAACCAATTCACCCCCCCTCTTGGTTTTTGTCCGACCACGCGAACATTCCGCTGCGCGATTCTAACAAGTGGTATCAGAGCTTGCTTTGATAGTCATTCAAACTTTTCGAAAATGGCCGGACAAAATCAAACTTTTGCCGAAGGTGCGTCTATCAACAGACCCCCACTTTTTGCGGGTCAAAATTATCCTTTTTGGAAAGTACGTATGCAAATATTTTTAGAGTCTGTTGATAGAGGCGTTTGGGACGCAATTTTAAACGGTCCATTTGTTCCTAAAATTACAGAGAACGGTGTTGACGTTCTTAAACCTTTTGATAGATGGACTGCCGAAGAAAGTCGAAAAGCACAATTTGATGTTAGGGCTAGAAATATTATTTCATCTGCTCTAACCCTTGATGAGTTCTACAGAATTTCTATTTGTAAAAGTGCACAGGAAATGTGGGAAATGCTTAGAGTAACCCACGAAGGAACTGACGACGTCAAAAGAGCACGTAAAAATTCTTTAATCCAAGAATACGAGATGTTCCGGATGCAACCAGGCGAAACGATATTTGACGTACAGAAACGTTTCACTCATATCGTGAACCATCTCACCGGACTAGGTAAAATTTTTGACGTTGATGAATTAAATGTTAAAATTTTGAAATCTCTGGATAGGAAATGGCAACCAAAGGTGACGGCCATCTCGGAGTCACAAAATCTTGCCACTATGTCCATGGCGGCGTTATTTGGAAAGCTTAGGGAGCATGAGCTTGACCTTGGAAGACTAAATGAGGAAGAGGATCAATATCAAAAGAAAAACCTAGCTTTCAAGACCGAGATTTCAAAAAGCAAGAAAGAAGAAGAAGAAGACTCCGAAATTGATGAAGAAGAGATGAGTCTTTTTATAAAGAAGTTCACCAAGATGATGAAAGCAAAAGGAAGACATCCTTTCAAAGGTAAGGGAAAGGTAAAAGAAAATTCTTCCGTTAATATAAAATGCTTTGGTTGTGGTGAAGCAGGGCATATAAAGACCGAATGCCCAAACAAGAAAAATGATGAACACAAGGGCAAAAAGCAATTCAAGAAGAAAGCATATATTGCTTGGGATGACAGTGATTCAAATTCAGAATCAAGCGACTCGGAAATAGAAGCAAACAATTGCTTAATGGCAAATGACAAAATTTCTTCGGATTTTGAGGTTAGTGATTCTGATTCATCCTCTAGTGAAGAAAATGACCATGATGAATTGCAAAATGCTTATAATGAGTTATTTACTGCATTTATGGATATGAAAAACGAATTTAAAGTTGTAAGGAAAAATCTAAGAAGATTCGAAAAGGAAAATGAGTCCTTAAAATTGAAAATTGCATGTTTAGAAGAAAATGAGGTAGCTAATACGAAAATTATATGCTTAGATGAGAATAAGGACTTAACTTGTGGAAATTGTAAAGAGCATGAATATGATATAGATATTCTTAATCATTTGCTTGACAAAGCCGAAAAAGAAATTGATGATCTTAAGAAGAATGAAATGGTATTTGCTCAAAATAATGTAAATCATAGAGTTTCTTTGAAAAAGAGTAAATCTAAAAAGAAAAGAATATGGGTAGAAAAAGGAACTAGAGCATGTCATGTTAATAATGTATCTTGTTCTAAAACTACTTCAAATGCATGCTTCTATTGTATGAAACAAGGTCACACTTCAAATAGATGTAAAATTAAGCATTTTGGAGTTCCTAAAGGAAAATATGTTTGGGTTCCTATAGTTAAATGAATTGTTTGTCTCTTTTATTTATTCAAAGAAAATGGATCATTTAGTATGTTTTAAACAGAACGCTTAGGTAAAATCATTTTATCTTTTCTATTGCATGAAGGTTCTTCACTTAAAGATTCTTGCGAAATGCCTCTAAAATTGTTTTAGACAACCAAAAACAAAGTATCTTTACAAAAGCTTTCTTAAAACATGTTTTTAACTGATGCAGTTTTGAAAGAATCAAATAAAATCACTTAGAATGTTCAAAGAAGTGTTTTTACAGCATTTTAATCGATACAACTTGTTTTTAATCGATTAAAACCATTTAGAACTCATTATGATCGATCAGATTTTTATTATGAGCGGTCAGAATCTTTTAAATCGATTAAAAACACTTTTCAATCGATTAAAATTACTTAAAGGGTCAGGATGATCGATCAGAATCAAATTATGACCGATCAGAAGCAAATGTGATCGATCAGATTTTAATTATGAGCGGTCAGAAATTTTTCAATCGATTAAAACACGTTTCAATCGATTAAAATCACTTAAAGGGTCAGGATGATCGATCAGATTTTTATTATGACCGGTTAAAATCAGTTATGATCGATCAGAATTTAGTTATGACCGATCAGAACTCTTTTAATCGATTAAAAACTCGTTTCAATCGATTAAAACAACTTAAAAAAATTTTCTACACTGCGTTTTAATCGATTAAAAGATGTTTTAACAGATTAAAACTGCACTTTTAACAGATTAAAAGGATCTTTTAACAGATTAATTAAACCAGATAGTTTTGAAAATCCTCTATAAAAACAGTTTTGCTTAAACTTTTTAAACACACAAAGAATAGATTGTTTTGCGAGTATTTTAAATAGATTGTTATGTCTCTAACCTCAAGGACCCAAAAGTTGTGGGGACCTAAGTTTACTATGTTCTTGTTTTGTAGGAAACTTCCAAATCAAAGAAGTCTATGTGGTATCTTGATAGTGGATGCTCAAAACATATGACTGGAGATAAAACGAAATTTGTAAGTTTCAAAGCCAAAGAACAAGGATATGTGACTTATGGGGATAACAACAAAGGAAAGATTCTCGGAATTGGAAACATAGGTGGTGCAAACACATTGGAAATTAAGGATGTGCTTCTTGTTGATGGACTAAAGCATAACCTTCTTAGCATAAGCCAATTGTGTGACAAAGGATTCAAGGTAACTTTTGAAAGCAAATTTTGCACCATACATTTAATAGATTCCGAAAAAGTAGAATTAAAAGGCATTAGGCATAATAATATATATTTGATTAATTTGGATTGTTTACATGAGTCTAGTATAACATGTTTAGTTGCTAAGGAAGAAAACCCTTGGTTATGGCATAAAAGAGCAGCTCATATAAACATGCATCATTTGAATAAATTGATATCAAATTAGTTATTGGATTGCCTAAATTGAAATTCGAAAAAGATAGATTGTGTGATGCATGCCAAAAAGGTAAACAAGTTAAATCATCATTTAAATCAAAGAATGTGATTTCCACTTCAAAACCCCTAGAATTATTACATTTAGATTTATTTGGACCTTCTAGGATAAAAAGCTTTGGTGGAAATTATTATGGACTTGTAATTGTTGATGATTACTCTAGGTACACTTGGACATTTTTCCTAACTATGAAAAGTGAAGCTTTTAAGGTCTTTAGAAAGTTTGCTAAACAAATACAAAATGAGAAAGACCTAAGAATTAAAGTTTTAAGAAGTGACCATGGTGGTGAGTTTCAAAATGAAAAGTTTGAGAATTATTGTGAGGAAAATGGTATATTACATAACTTTTCTGCTCCTAGGACTCCCCAACAAAATGGTGTAGTTGAGAGGAAAAATAGGTCATTAGAGGAACTTGCAAGAACTATGTTAAATGAATCTAATGTTCCTAAATATTTTTGGGCTGATGCGGTTAGCACTGCATGTTATGTTTTAAATAGAATGCTCATTAGGTCAATTATAAAATCTACTCCATATGAATTGTTTAATGGTAGAAAACCTAATGTTGCACATTTGAAAATTTTTGGTTGTAAATGTTTTGTACTAAATAATGGAAAGGACAATCTAGGAAAATTTGATTCAAAAGCCGATGAGGGCATTTTTCTAGGTTATTCTTCAACTAGCAAGGCGTATAGAGTATTTAATAGGAGAACTTTGAATATAGAAGAATCTATACATGTTACCTTTGATGAGATTGTAGACCTTGGGGGAAATCCTCTTGAGTCAAATAAAAGACTTGCAGGTGATGATGAATATATAAGAGAGGCCCTTGATGAATTATACTTGGAAGATAATGTGCCTTCTCAAACTCCTCAATTAGCAAAAGAATGGCAATCACCTAGAGGACTCTCAATGGACAATATCATAGGTGATATCTCAAAAGGGGTAAGAACTAGAAATATGAATAATTTCTGTATGTCTGTTGCTTTTGTGTCACAGATTGAACCTAAAAACATTGAGGAAGCACTTAAAGATGATCAATGGTGCATAGCCATGCAAGAAGAACTTAACCAATTTGAAAGGAATCAAGTCTGGGAACTAATCCCAAGAGAAGAGTCACATCAAGTTATTGGAACTAAATGGGTGTTCAGAAATAAGCTTGATGAAGATGGTAATATAACAAAGAATAAAGCCAGACTTGTTGCAAAAGGCTATTGTCAGGAGGAAGAATTTGCTAAGATTATGCAGGGAGAGTTTGAAATGTCGATGATGGGAGAATTAACATTCTTCCTTGGACTTCAAATCAAGCAACTTAAAGATGGCACTTTCATCTCTCAAACTAAATACTGCAAAGAGATTCTCAAAAAGTTTGGAATGGACACCTCAAAGGAAGCCAACACACCCATGGGAACTTCATGCTATCTAGACAAGGATGAATCAGGTTTGGAAGTTAATGAAACTATGTATAGAGGTATGATAGGATCACTATTATACTTAACTGCTAGTAGACCTGATATTATGCATTCTGTCTGTGTGTGTGCTAGATTTCAGGCTTGTCCTAAAGAATCTCATCTAATTGCAGTAAAACATATTTTAAAATACTTAAAACGAACTACTGGATTTGGCTTGTGGTATCCGTCTGATGCTTGTATTAGTTTATTAGGATATTCTGATGCTGATTATGGTGGATGTAAAATTGATAGGAAAAGCACTAGTGGGACATGTCATTTGTTAGGTTCATCCTTAATATCATGGCATTCTAAGAAACAAGCATGTGTAGCTTTATCTACCACTGAAGCTGAATATATTGCAGCTGGTAGTTGTTGTGCTCAAATTCTATGGATGAAACAACAATTAGAGGATTATAGCATATATTTAAATGACATTCCATTAATGTGTGATAATACGAGTGCAATCAACCTAACTAAGAATTCAGTAATGCACTCTAGGACTAAACATATTGAGATTAGACATCACTTTTTAAGAGATAATATCAGCAAAGGAAACTGTAAGATAGAGTATGTAGACACTAAACGTCAATTAGCAGATATATTTACTAAGCCTCTACCCAAGGATAGATTCTATGATCTTAGAAGAGACTTAGGGATATTAGAAATAGCTTAAATTCTGCTTAATTTGACTGTTTCTGGATGATTGTTATGTTAAAATTCGTGGTGTAGCATGTTCCTAGGTTATTATGCATATAAATCTCAAAAACTTGATATAGCCTCTGGAATAATCGATTACTGGAAGTAATAATCGATTATTTTTCATCAAAACGTCCAAAACAGGGTATTCTCCTCTGGAATAATCGATTATTTCGTGAAATAATCGATTAAATTCCTCTGATAATCGATTAATTGCTGGAAATAATCGATTAAAGCTGTCTGATATAGAGATAATTGAAGTATTTTCTTTTATTGTCTTGATGTTGTAATAGATGAATGATTATGAAATAAAATTTGATGTTTCTTTCATGCTATGATTGAGGGGGAGCTTTCTCTAACTTATGCATATCTTGAGGGGGAGCTCTTATGATTAATGTTGCAGAGTTCTTTTTGATTATAATCAAAATAGGGGGAGAAAAATTTAAAGCCTATGATTCAATTTTAAATTTTATCTCGGTATGTTTAATGTGTTTGTTAGTATGACGGATAAAGCAGGTTATTACAAGGGCTTTAAAAAGATAATTTTGATCATCATCAAAGAGGGGAGATTGTTGAACATTCAAGGACTTGATGTTGCAAATAATGATCATGAAGAATGTTGATTTTGATGATGATCCAAGAGCTTAAAGACTTAGAGTATTGAAGATTGAAGATTGATGATTTCGTATTGTAATAACTCTGTTTTAGTTTGATTGAGTCTGTAATTTTAGAGTCTAAGATAGCCGGTACATAGTCTCGTAACTTAGAAGCTTCAAAATGCTCAAATTTATCATGCGGGCTCGGCTTTAATCGATTATATAGGTAAATAATCGATTAAAACAGTGAGAAAACCACTTTCTATACAAAGTCACTGTTTTAATCGATTAAACAGCAAAATAATCGATTATTTTGTACTGTTCCGTACAGATAATCGATTATTTCACCAAATAATCGATTAATCCAGAGAGGTTTGGGTTCTGACGTATTTGGCTCTGTTTTAATCGATTAATACTTCTTTTAATCGATTATTTCAATCTGTTTTTCATTTTAAATTTCAAATTAACCCTATTTTCGAAAACCCAATTACCAAGAACCCTAGTTTCGAAATCCCCAATTCCTAAACCCTAATTTCCCTACTTAAACTCTGCTTTGGCACTCGAGAAAAAGAAGAACAACTCTTTCCATACAAAAGTTAAGTGCTTGTGAGTGCCGAGAAGCTGTTTGTTGCAAGGAAAGGGGGCTTTTGGAACCTGGTGTGAGGCTAGAAGCGATAAGAATCACTAAGTGGAGTTCTTAGTGGATTGTGTGCTGTGCCGTCTCTGGGGAAAGCTGTTCTTCATCTCTTGTGGATTTCAAGAGAGGTGTTGTCTTTACTTTATCTCTTCGATTTGTAAACTGTTTGTAACAATTTGTTCTTAGTGACAGCGTTAATCCTCTTTTGAGTGATTAGCAACTGGACGTAGGGTCTTTTGATCCGAACCAGTATAAACCTACTGTGTAATCTTCTCTACTCTTCTCTATTTACATTTACGCAGTTTTTAATCGGTAAAATTTGGGGAAAATTTTGAAAACCTAATTTTTATTAAGAAACCAATTCACCCCCCTCTTGGTTTTTGTCCGACCACGCGAACATTCCGCTGCGCGATTCTAACAAAATAGTCGCACAAAATGACTTTGTCAAAAACAATAAAAAATAAATTTCAATAATAATCATGCATATAAGGAAGCTAGGCTCCATATGTGTGATTGACAACAGGAAATGTCACAACCAAGTTTCAAAATAAAACTTCTCTCAAGAAAAGAAAAAGAGGTTATCTTCAAATCCACTTCAGCAAAATAAAGAGCTTTAGGAAGTCCAAAGCTCCAACATTTCCTCCTTCCACTCAAAAAAGAAGAAGGCAAAACAAAGAAAAAACCAAAGGAAAGGCTCGATCATCCCCAAGCAGATCCTTGCCTATTCCAAAGGCAAAACAAAAGATTACCTCATGACTCAGCAGTGCCACCACATGAGTCATCAAGCATACTCATTCAAAATCTCCGCCACATTTCCCAAAGGAGAATAAGGACTTCAAAAGTCCACCAAAGTAATTACGGAATCAGAATTTCCATATCCCCTGGATTCCAACAAAAAAATGAGAAAAGAAGAAAATCCTTCATCCCCTAGCAGATATCCAAAAAGAAGAAAAGGCCATGATAGAAAAGGCTAAATAAAAATCCCCAAGCAGATCATCTCAGAAAATCTACAAAGAAGAAAATAAAAAATTCTCGTTCCCTAACGGAATAAGAGTGTCGGCAAAGCCAACTCATACTACCATCATACAATAAGGAGACGAAAACTCCATTCCCCCAGGGGGCAAATCAAAATTAGATCCCCGGAAAGGAAATTAATCCCCTAGTGGATAACCAAAAAGAGAAAAAACATCCCCAGTGAGCCTACTGCAAAGGCAAATTATAAATTTATATCCTCAAGGAGTCATTTATCTATATCGCCCAATATGAATATTCCCAGTGGAATACATAGGCAAGAACTGGCAAGCAAAAGCCAATATTCTCGGAAAGGGACATCAACCTATCCAGAGGTAAAAACAGAGCAAGCATAAAGTCTTCACCACTATTGAAGCATCTGCCTAATCAAAAGGAACAATCAATAGAAATCAACAAATCCTCAGTGGATTCTTGCTTAGATTAAGAGGCAATCATCAAGAATCCTCGACAACCAACAAGTCAGATGGCTATAGAAAAAGCCAAAAAACAAAGAATCCCCGACAAAATCGGACGACTAACCAAAAGGGTAAAAAAAATACTTTCAAAACAACAATTACTCCCCATGGAGTCTGCGCATGACCAAAAAGCAATAAGCCGCCAACACAATTTCAGTCTAGAAGAAAGGACTCAAGACCAAATGAGGGTTCATACTCATCAGCCACAGGATCGGCTACCTCACCAAAGGAACATCCGGTGAACCAAAGGATCGACTACCTCACCGAAGGAGCATCCTGAGGTTTCAAGATTATCAACCAAGAGAGTCTTATAGAAGGGGACTTCTCAACTAATAGAACCTTACAAAAAGGGGGTTTGCACCCGATAAGCCTTATAGAAGGGGGCTTATCAACCATGAGAGTCTTACAAAATGGGACTTCTCAACCAAAAGAATCTTATAAAAGGGGGTTCAACACCTGATAAGCCTTACAGAAGGGGGCTTATCAACATTGAGGGTCTTACAAAAGGGGATTCCTCCAAACGACAGAGTCTTACAAAAGGGGGTTCGTCGGCTTACAACCTGGTGGGGGTTTGTACTCACAAGAGTCTTACAAAAGGGGACTCGGACCTGGTGGGGGTTGGTACTCACAAGAGCCTTACAAAACGGGGTTCGGACCTGGTGGGGGTTGGTACTCATCAAACCAGGTAGGGGTTTATACTTATCAAACTATTCATCATCCAGAGGATCATCGACTATAACAAAGGAGCATCCGAAGGATGACCAGGCAAGAGCGTTAACTCCTTAACCTGCCAACTGGTCTCGTAGGCATATTGAGCTAGCAGCCAATCAGCCAGGTGAAGGGGGGCAGCTGTAGACCCCAAATCTTGCCCGACTTCTCAATAAAGATCAGAAGACTTCCATTCTGACGATGAGTAAAGCTCCGTTGGGCATCTAGCAGCATCAACTGGCTTTCGTCCAAGGACAAGAGAGCTTTTCTGAAGAAATAAAAAGTTAAAATATGAAGAAACACTTGGGATGGTCATCCCAAGTGAATTTTCAGCTCCGAGATGCACGCCCCAAGACCTAGACGCACGTCCTAGCCAGTTTTGCACCTTGGGACAGCCGTCACAAATGTCAAACAATCGTCCCAACTAGTTTTGTACCTTAGGGCGATCGTCCCAAATCAAATGTCCAAACGGACGTCCAACCTGACAGGGCTTGGGATGGCCATCCCGGAATCCTTACATCGTCCAACTATAAACAGGAGTCTCATTTGGAGCTTTTACACACACCTTGACTCACAGTCACTTCTCTCTTTACTTCTAGTACTCGAATGATCTTTCTTATTGCCTATAAGGTAACAATCAGTTAAGGAAATCTCTTTTTGAGATATCTGACATTCGATAGTTTAAAGCTTTTCTTGTATTCGGGAGAGGAGAGTCCCTGTAGTGCGAGAGGATACCGAAAAAGAATCCTCAGAGTTGAATATTTTTATAAAAGCTTGCTTCGGAGGTTCTTTTCACTACTCTTTTCTTTTATTGCTTTATTTATTGCTTTCCTATATGCAATAGAGATAGGATCATGTAGATAATCATTTTTAATATCACATAATAAATAGGGTAGAAGCATAATTTTATTGTCTTTATTTTAAGAATATTCCATCATAGGGAACAGGAAAGAGGCGTTGTGGGGGTGTTAATACCTTCCCCACATGTAACTAACTCCCTTACCCAATTTTTGTTATAATGGCCAAAGTTGGTTTTTATTAAACCAATGCCTTCTTTTATTTTCCTTTTCCAATGTTTATGGTAAAAATATTGGTTGCGACTCCAGAACCCATTTACGAAAATCTCGTTCTTAAAGGTAGTTCGGTTATCGGACACCCTAAGAGTGATGACCATATTTTTCAAACAAATACGAGTCATCAAAACCATCACGCCACTTCAACCGCTTTTTTGTGGCGGCGACAATAAGGTTCAAGAGTTATTGGATGTCAGGTGGATCACCTTTGACGCTTCTGCTCCTAGTGTGGATGCCAAGCCTCTGTCACAACCATAGTAGTGGGGTTGGATGAAGAACGTCAGTTGATTAGGGGCTCCTCATTTTTTTTAAAGTTTTATGTGTATCTCTTATGGTCCCTGCCCGTTGTTTGAATCGTGCAACGAAATGTTTGCGTTTAGGGACAAAAACCAAGAGGGGGGGGGGTGAATTGGTTTCTTATAAAAAATTAGGGTTTTGAAAATTTTCCCCAAATTTCACCGATTAAAATGCTTGTAATGTAAAGAGATAAAGAAAAGAAGATTACACAGATAATTTATACTAGTTCGAATCAAAAGACCCTACGTCCAGTTGTTAATCACTCTAAAAGAGTATTAACGTTGTCACTATAATCACAAGTTACAACAGATTACAAATTGAAAAAGATAAGGAATAGAAAACACCTTTCTTGAGTCACATAAGAGATGAACACCTTCTTTGAAACCACAAAGGATGAACAACAACTTTTCCTAGAGATGACACACCACACAATCCACCAAGAAACCCACTCAGTTATTCTTATCGCTTCTAGCTCACACTAGGTTTTCAAAAGCCCCTTTTTCTTCGTTACAGAAAGTTCTATAGCAGTCACAACTCTTAACTTTTGTATGAAAAAGGTTTGTTATTTTGCAAAGAACCTTAAGTAGAGAGAGTAGGGTCTGGGAAATGATGATTTTCGAAAACATAAGAATTGGGAATAGGGATTTCGTAAATTGGTCCAGATTTGAATTTCAAAACTATAACAGACGTAGATAATCGATTATCTTGAGTGATAATCGATTATTACAGATCCATTTTCGCAGAGAAGTAAAATAGGACCAAGATAATCGATTATCTGTGTAAATAATCGATTATCACAACAAGGTTTTCAGAAAAACAATTTTTCAGTGCAAGATAATCGGTTATTATTCTAAGTGATAATCGATTATCACAGAGTGGATTTGATAAAAATGGGTTTTCAGATGATCGACTATGTGTTGGCTATCTTGTACTTTAATTATACGTACTCAAAAACATAAAACAGAGTTATTACAAGTAAAATACACATGATTCTAAGTCTTCAAGTCTTTAAGTCCTTTGTTCTTGAATCATCATCAAAATCTTCAAGCTTCATATCCTTGTATGTTTAACAATCTCCCCCTTTTGGTGATGATCAAAATTTTCTTTAAAGCCCTTTGTAATAACCTGTTTTAACTGTCACAACTAACAAAACTATTAAACAAATCAAGCATCATTAAAATTATTAAACATATGAGACTTTAAATAATTTCTCCCCCTATTTTGATTATAATACAAAATGAAAGCTCCCCCTCAATAAGTGCATAAGATAGAAAAACAACTCTCCCTCAATCAATGCAAAAATAAAATTTTATTTATTAAAGCAATGTAGTACAAACAAACAAGAAATATTTGAAGAGATTAGAACTCTTCACTCTCATCACTATTAAACTGCGCGTCAAATCTGTCTTCTAAATTACACACCCGATCACCTACATCTGAAATGCGTCTTATAATTTCTTGATGCCATTCTTGAGATATAGAGAAGAATTCCTGCATTTAGTAATGTGCTGTAATTCATTTCATTCTCTGTAGGAGTTGAACTTACATGTGATGAAGAGGATTCACAGCCAGCCATCAAGCACAGGTTCACCTCCTCACTTTCGGATTCAGAGCTGGAAGATGAATCATTGTCTTGCCAGGCTATATAAGCCTTTTTCCCTTTGTATCTTGATTCTTTCTTGTTCGATTCTTGGTCTTTTCGGACAATCACTCTTTATGTGACCCTGTTTACCACAAGAATAACAAGTAATATTATTTTGAACAAATTCAATCTTTTTATCATTGTACCTTTTTACTTGGCCAATTCTGTTCTTTCTTCTAAGAAATTTTCCAAATTTCTTAACCAATAAAGTCAGGTTCTCTGATTCATCTTCTTCAGATCCACTGTTTTCTTCAATTGTCTTGAGAACAATATTTCTAGTTTTCTTTTCTGCATTCTCTTGTTCTTTGAACTGATTGATTTCCAACTCATGTTCCCTCAACTTACCAAAAAGTGAAGCGGTAGTCATTTCAGTCAAGTCTCTTGATTCGATATTGCTATCACCTTTGGTTGCCATGTTCTGTCCAAACACTTTAAAATTTTGATGTTCAACTCTTCTTTGTCAAAAGTCTTTCCTAACCCAATTAGATGATTGACTATGTGCGTGAACCTTTTACGCACATCTGCAATTGTTTCTCCTTGCTTGCATTTTAAACAACTCATAGTCCCTGATTAACTCATGTTTTCTTGCCCTTTTCACATCGAGATGTTCCTTCATGTGTGACCTCTAAAATTTCCCACATCTCTTTGGCAGAGGCACGCTTGAGACACCACTGAAAAACTCATCAAGATTTAAAGCGAGAGGTAATAATATTTTTTGCAGTATAATCATATTGGACTCTCCTATTTTCTACATCGGTTAATTCGACCCAATCTTTTTCAACTACTTTACCATCTACTGTATGAGTTGGTTTGTAAGGACCATTAACAATTGTTTCCCAAATGCCTCTATCAAGAGATTCAATAAAGATTTTCATTCTAACCTTCCGGAAAGAATAATTCACACCAAAAAAAAGTGGAGGCCTGTTTATGGAGGCTCCTTACGAAAAAGTCATCTTTCCCTCGACCATTGGACCGATTTCTTGAGTAACTTACAAGAACCAGCTCGATACCAATTGAAAGAATTAATGGTTGAGTTCAAGAGGGGGTGAATTGAACTTTAAAACTTTTTCGCAAAACTTACTTTCTTTTGGAAGAATGAGTTATCTTTATTCAATCTTTGCAAAGGTAATTTGGTTTAAACACAAGCACAATTAAAGACAGAAATTAAAAGAGATGAAAGAAGAATATTAACACACAAATTTATACTTGGTTCACTCTAATCCAGAGCTACATCCAGTTCTTGACAAACCGAGTCAAGTTCCACTAATACCAAGTGAAAATTACAACCAGTAGATACTCACCAATCTACCCCAAGAACTATCTTGCAAAACCCACAAGACAGAATCTTGAAAACCACCCGAGTAACCAAATCCGATTCTTGTACCAAGTGCAGATTACAATCCAACCTGCACAATCAAACTTTTACAAAAGAATATGGAAAGAAAAAACCTGGACTTGAAGTTTCTAATTGTCCAGAACCAATTCTAACGACACTTTCTCTCTTTGAATGACCACAATTCGATCACGGCACCTTATGATATGAAAAAGATTCTTGAATGCAGAGAAAGTCACGTATGAAAGTTTCACAGATTGATTTCACAAGTTTTTTCAAGTAGTGTGTTGTATTGTATTTCAAAAGATAGATCAAATCTGTATATATATAGAGTAAATCGGAAAAAGCGAACGTTTCATCTGTTAGAAAGCTGTTTTAGAGAGTCAAAAGATAAGTTGGTTAGCGAGTAAAGCAGGTTTAGAAGAGACTCGATCGATTAAAACGAAGTATGATCGATTAGGCTGAGTTATGATCGATCAGAATAAAACTATGATCGATCAGAATGAGTTATGATCGATTAGAACAAAACTATGATCGATCAGAATATTATTTCAATCGATTAAAATATCGATTCAATCGATTGATTTCATTTAAAGCTCCATTCAATCGATTAAAACATCAATTCAATCGATTGATTTCATTTAAAGCTCCATTCAATCGATTGATTCGAGTTTTTAATGGATTGAAACAACTTAATGAAAATGACGGCTCTTACGTTTCAATCGATTGAAAGTCATTTCAACAGATTGAAATCCTGCAAACACTTAGTTAAAAAATAGTCTCTCTGTTTCAACAGATTGAAAAATATTTCAACAGATTGATTTTCTAAAAACTCTTAGACTGAAAAAAGATCTTTCTGTTTCAACAGATTTAAAATCATTTCAACAGATTGAAAATGCGAAACTTGATATTGAAAATTCATTGAGTTATTTTAACTTGTTGATTCCGCGAATCAATCAATTGAATTTTCGACTATGTATGACCATTTATTATGTTAAGTGATTTTAACAGATTGAAAATCCTTTTCAACAGATTGAAAAAAAACTTAGTTTATTCTTTTAATACTTAAACGTAAGTTTTTCATGCGAGAAAAATGATTTTCAATGAGATGCAACATTTTAAGGTGCTTATCACAAAATATAATGTCCTATCAAGAGATTAAGTGCTTAAACTAAAAACCTAATCATCTACACACCCACAACCTAAGCTATATCTATGTCTTCATCAAATCCACCAAGTGCTTCATCGTCAACCAAAGGATCAGCTACCACAAGATGGAGCATCCGGAGGTCAAACACCAGATGGGGGTGTAAACTCATCAAGCCTTACAAAAGGGGGCTTACCGGGCGGGGGTTAGTACTCGCCAAACACCAGATGGGGGTGTAAACTCATCAAGCCTTACAAAAGGGGGCTTACCGGGCGGGGGTTAGTACTCGTCAAACACCAGATGGGGGTGTAAACTCATCAAGCCTTACAAAAGGGGGCTTACCGGGCGGGGGTTCGTACTCGTCAAACCGGATGGGGATTCGTACTCATCAGCCAAAGGGGTCAGCTACCGCATCGAAGGAGCATCCCAGAAGCGCACAACACAACATTTCCCCCAGAGGATCATCCGCCACAAGACGGAACATCTGAAGGGCAACCGGGCAAGAGGGTCAACTCCTTTACCCTCCAGTCGATCACCTTGGCACAAAAGGCCAGCAGTCGACTGATCGGGTAAAGGGGGGGCAGCTGTAGACCCCAAATCTTGCCCGGCCTCAGAATAAAGTCAGAAAGCTTCCTATTTGAAGACGGCTGAAGCCTAACAAACCACTAGGAGAGACTATTAGGCCCCCGTACTAAGATAGGAGGGTTTTTTGGCCCGAAAAATAAAGTTTCTCGCCCTGAAGGGACGAGACCGCCGTCTGGAAGGACCAGACCGCCGTCTCGCGTCACGTCAGGGACGAGACCGCCGTCTCGCTTGTCTAGACGGCGGTCTCGCCACTGCAAAGGTCAAGACGCCAGTCTGGGTTTTCCAGAAGGCAGTCTGGGTTTTCCAGACGGCGGTCTCGACCCCCTGCCATGGTCGAGACGGCGGTCTGGATTGTCCAGACGGCGGTCTCGACCCTGTCAGACGAGACCGGCGGTCTCGCCACTGTCAGGCGCGAAAACCTATAAATAGGGGCTCCCTCCCCTCATTTCCACACACCAAGCACAGTATCTCCTCCTTCTCTCTAGATTTTCTCTCTCTAGAACCCCTCCGAAGCATTTCCAGAGTTTCTGAGTGTCTCTAGGCATAAATTGAGTGTTCTAAATCTTCTTTAGAATCCCTCCGAGGCATTTCTGGAGTTTCTGAGAGTTGTAGAGTGAAGGGTTGCCAAAAATCACCCATTCTTTAAAGAGAAATATAAAAAGCTTGCTTTGGAGGTGCATTCTCTCTCTTTCTAATTTTACCGCTTTCATTTAAAATTATGCAATAGACGCTAGGGCCATGTAGTCATAATCTTTAAATACCGCACAATAAAAGGGTAAAAGCGCAATTTTCTAGTTTAATTATTTATCCAAAGTAGCCAGCCTGTCATAGGGAACCCGAAAGGGGCGTCGTAAAGGAACTAATACTTCCTTTACGCGTAACTAACTCCCTTACCCAACTCTGGTTCTAATGACCAAAGTTGGTTTTCGAAAACCAACGCCTTTTTAACACCTTTTCCGATGTTTCCAGTAAAAACGTCGGTGGCGACTCCACGAACCCTTCAAAACCCATTTTTTTGGGTTAGCCCGGTTATCGGACAACCCAATAACACTTTTCGAAAACCTCGTCTCTAGGTTAGCCCGGTTATCGGACAACCTAAGGACGTTGTAACCACCCATAAAAAACGCGAAAATGAGAGGGTCGAAAAAACCATCGCGTCGCTCCGACCGCCCCTTTTTCGGGAGGCGGCGACATCAAGCAGCAAATGATGATCCAGCAGCATGAATATTTTCAGCAGGCATGTCCTCATCATCAGAATCTTGAGCAACGTCAGCCATGTGAGGAGCATCATCTTTATGAACATAAACTTCGTTTACGTTCACCATTTGCAGCTGAGTAAGTATGCTGTCCAGCATTCTGTTTGAATTAAGTGTCCAGGCCCTTTGTTCCCCTTCAACATTGACACCTTTGTATTCAAGAATCCTAGAGATGAGAAGAGCGTAAGGAATCTTGAAGGTTGGGTGACGCTTCACCTTGAGCATTGTCAATGTGACAAGGCTTGGCCAATCAATTGGCTCATTATTCATGATGGCATGGATAATGCGAAGGTCAGCAGAAGAACATTGTGCATGGTTGGTTTCTCGAGGACACAGAATCCATACAAGAAGATGCAGTAACATGCGTTCTTCTTTCTTTAAAGGTCCGACCAAAAGTTGTTTGCCAATTTCCATGGCAGAATTGCGAAGGAAAGATCAGTATGCCAGAATGTAATTAAAATCCTCTAAATCAGCAAGGACATTTACAACATCATCTCTTATAGGAAAATGAGCAACATTTTCCCAAATATCATCATCAAGGATGATGGATACACCCTTGACTCTAGAAGTAGCAACATGATCCCTATATTTGAAGCGAGAATAGAACACCCGAACTATATCCGGATAGTATGTACCTTGCATCTCGATAAAGGGAAGAACACCTTGTTGCTCAAGAAGATTGGGAAAGTTGAATCCCCTATTTATGAATTGATCTCCAAGAAGAAATTTAGGAGTAATAATACCCCTTTCTTTCCAGAAATTTAGAAATTCCTGCCTTCCTTCATCATTAGAAATCCACCCTTCAAGAGAATTAAGGCGGGGATGAGAAGCAGGAGTGGATCTTCTCCTTGTTGGAATCTTTCTACGGGAAGATGAAGTCATTTAGAATAAAAAGAGAGGAAGATAAGGAGTTTTGAAGACAAGTAAGGCTTTGAAGAGATAAGAGAACTTAGAATGTGTGAAGAATGTTTTGATTTGAAGTTTGGAAGTATTTGGATGTGAATTTGAGCCCTCCTATATATAGAAAATCATCCCAACAACCATAAACGGCTAGTTTGAGGAGAATTAAAGAAAAAAGAGCCATTACAAAAGGCTAGTTTATCTCCAACATCGCAGGATAATCGATTATCACCCCCTGATAATCGATTATCTGGCTTGATAATCGATTATTCTAGAGAGAAATCACTAATTTAGGTCAATTTTATACAAATAATTGATTATTACCCCAAATAATCGATTATTACCCTAAATAATCGATTATTACAAAAATATTTTTCATGAATCACTCATTTAAGCCTCAATAATCGATTATTACTCAAGATAATTGATTATTCCAGAGAGATTGACAAATTTAACATGTGTTAGACATAGGATAATCGATTATTACTTTATATAATTGATTATTCCAGTACAAAATGCAAAGATCTTTCAGTTAAGCATAGTTTAGACTATTTATAATATTCCTAAGTCTCTCCTAAGTTCATAGAATCTATCCTTTGGAAGAGGTTTGGTAAATATGTCTTCTATGAGATGTTTTGTATCTATATACTCAATTTTACAATTTCCTTTAGATATGTGATCTCTTAAAAAATGATGCCTAATCTCAATGTGTTTGGTTCTAGAATGCATGACAAGATTCTTTGTGAGATTAATGGCACTTGTATTATCACACATTAAAGGAATATCACTTAAAAAATATTGTAATCTTGTAGTTGTTGTTTCATCCATAGAATTTGAGCACAACAATTTCCAGCTGCAATATATTCAGCCTCAGTTGTGGATAAAGAAACACATGCTTGTTTCTTAGAATGTCAAGATACTAAGGATGATCCTAATAGGTGACATGTTTCACTAGTACTTTTTCAATCTATTTTACATCCGCCATAATCAACGTCAGGATAACCTATTAAACTAGGAGAAGCTTCAAATGGATACGATAATCCAAATCCTGTAGTTCCTTTTAAATATTTGAAAATTCGTTTTACTACGGTTAAATGAGATTCTTTTGGACATGCTTGAAATCTAGCACACACACAAACAAAATGTATAATATCAGGTCAACTTCCAGTAAAGTATAATAGAGAACCTATCATACCTCTATACATTGATTGATTATTTTCCAAACCTTATTCATCTTTATCCAAATATCATGATGTTCCCATGGGTGTGTTAGCTTCATTTGAAGTGTCCATTCCAAATTTCTTGGGAATCTCTTTGCAGTATTTGGTTTGTGATATAAACGTGCCATCTTTAAGTTTCTTAATTTGAAGTCCAAGAAAGAATGTTAATTCTCCCATCATTGGCATTTCAAATTCACCCTGCATTATCTTAGGAAATCCTTCACACAAGGAATTATCAGTTGATCCAAAAATAATATCATCAACATATACTTGAACTAATAGAATATGTTCTCTTACTTTCTTAATAAATAGGGTGGAATCAATTTTTCCTCTAGAAAAATCATTTGAAATTAGAAAACTACTTAATCTTTCATACCAAGACCTAGGGGCTTGTTTCAAACCATATAAAGCTTTCTTCAGTTTAAAAATGTGATTAGGATATTTAAAATCTTCAAATCCAGGGGGTTGTTCCACATATACTTCCTCTTTGATAAACCCATTTAAAAATGCACTTTTAACATCCATTTGATATAGTTTAAATTTCATCAATGAGGCATAAGCAAGAAGTAGGCGTATAAACTGGCAACAGAAGCATATGTTTCATCATAATCAATACCTTCCTCTTGATAGTAACCTTTGGCAATAACTCTGGCTTTGTTCTTTGTTATATTTCCATCTTCATCAAGTTTGTTTCAAAATACCCATTTTGTTCCTATAACTTGATGAGATTCTTCTATTGGAATTAATTCCCAGACTTGGTTTCTTTCAAATTGATTTGGTTCTTCTTACATTGCAATGCACCATTGGTCATCTTTGAGAGCTTCCTCAACACTTTTGGGTTCAATCTGTGAAAAAAAAGCTACAGACATACAAAAACTTGTCATATTTCTAGTTCTTACCCCTTTTGAAATATCACCAATTATATTGTCCATTGAAAGTCCTCTTGGTGGTTGCCACTCTTTTGCTAATTCAGTTTGTTGAGATGGTTCATTCTCATTTAAGTACATTTCTTCTAGATCTTCTCTTATGTTCTCATCATCACTTGTATATTCTTTATTTGACTCAAGAGGATTTCCCTCAAGGTTTACAATTTCATCAAAGGTAACATGTACAAATTCTTCAATATTCAAGGTTCTTTTATTAAATACTCTATATGCTTTGCTAGACAATGAATAACCTAAGAAAATGGCCTCATCGGCTTTTGTGTCCAATTTTCCTAAGTTATCTTTTCCATTATTTAAAACAAAGCATTTACATCCAAATATTTTTAATTGAGAAACATTAGGCTTCCTTCCATTTAACAATTCATAAGGAGTTAAATTTATGATTGGCCTTATAAGCATCATATTCAATACATAACATGCAGTCACTACTACAAATAAAGCTTTCAACGTCGGGTTGAACCGACGTTGTATCAGGCGACGTTGATTCGAACCCGAGTACTTTAGAGTTGGAGGTCGATACTCCAACCACTAAACTACTAGAATTTTCTCGATAATAACTTACAAATAAATTATATTTATATACAAATAAATATATATCCGTGTAAATATATAAATATATAAATACAAATATATTTATATTTATATATTTTGATATATTTATATAGTTATATATTTATATGTTGGATGTGAGGGCACACTCGAAAGTGAAAGTGTGTGTCGAGTGAGCAGGTATCTTTATATGAGTTTGTAATTTAATGACAGACTATAATCTTTATAATTTTATTTATATAATGATATAAAATAAATTTGGGAAACGCGTTATTCTCTCTCAAGCGAAAAATACCAATTTTCGCTCAAGCGAGACTTGAGTGAGTGAATTTCCGTGAGCTTTAACATATTTTCACTCAAGCGAGAGTCAATCACACTTTCACCCTCGATTGAAAAATACCAATACAATTTATTTGTAAGTTATTATAAAAAAATTATAGTAGTTTAGTGGTTGGGATATTAACTTTCAACCCTAAAATACTCGGGTTCAAATGTTGTCAATGACAAATCATTAACTTAAGAGAATTTTTGGCTGAAAAAAAAAATAAAAATACTTTCCATAAAATATATACAAATAAATATATATTTACATGGATATATATTTATTTGTATATAAATATAATTTATTTGTAAGTTATTATCAGAAAATTATAATAGTTTAGTGGTTAGAGTATTAGTTTTCAATTCTAAAATCTTGAGTTCGAATCCTACCAAGTGACAATTTTCAAATTTAAGTGAATTTTTGGGTGAAAAAAAATAATAAAAAAAAGACTTTCCACGTCCGTTCATATGGGAACCGACATAGAAAGTACTTTCTACGTCGGTTCATCTGGGAACTGACGTGGAAAGTACTTTCTACATCGTCTCAGCTATAACCGACGTTAAATGACGACGTAGAAAGTATATTTTGTAGTAGTGAGTACTTACAACATCAGCCCAAAAATATTTAGGAACATTTGATTCATTTAACATTGTTCTAGCAAGTTCCTCTAGTGACCTATTTTTCTTTTCTACTACACCATTTTGTTGGGGAGTTCTAGGTGCAAAAAAATTATGCAAAATTCCATTTTCTTCACAGTAATTTTCAAAGGATTCATTTTGAAATTCTCCAGCATGGTCACTCTTTAACACTTTAATTCTTAAGTCTTTCTCATTTTGAATTTGCTTGGCAAACTTCCTAAAGACCTTAAAATCTTCACTTTTTAATGTTAAGAAAAATGTCCAAGTAAACCTAGAAAAATCATCAACAATTACAAGAGCATAGTAATTTCCACCAAAACTTTTTATCCTAGATGGACCAAATAAATCTAAGTGTAAAAGTTCTAAAGGTTTTGATGTGGAAATAATATTCTTAGATTTAAAAGATGATTTCACTTGTTTACCTTTTTGACATGCATCACATAACCTATCTTTTTCAAATTTTAACTTAGGCAAACTAATAACTAAGTCATTTGATATTAGTTTGTTTAATTGATGCATGTTTATATGAGCCACTCTCTTATGCCATAACCATGGATTTTCTTCCTTAGCAACTAAGCATGTTATATTTGTATTAGATACACAATCCAAGTCAATTAAATAAATATTGTTATGCCTAATACCTTTTAATGTTATATTTTCATAATCCTTTAAATGAATGGTGCAAAACTTACTTTCAAAAATTACCTTAAATCCTTTATCACAAAGTTGACTTATACTTAGGAGATTATGCTTTAGCCCATCAACAAGGAGCACATCCTTTATCTCTAAAGTATTTGCACCACCAATATTTCTAGTTCCAAGTATTCTTCCTTTGTTGTTGTCCCCATAGGTTACATATCCTTGTTCTTTTGCTTTGAAACTCACAAATTTCTTTTTGTCTCCAGTCATATGTCTTGAACATCCACTGTCAAGATATCACATAGACTTCTTGGATATAGAAGTTTCCTACAAAACAAGAACATAATAATCTTAGGTCCCCATAACTTTTGGGTCATTGGGGGTTAGAGACAATCAAATCATTTAACTTTAGGAACCCAAACATATTTTCCCTTTGGAACACCAAAATGCTTAATTCTACACCTATTAGATGTATGTCCTTGTTTCATGCAATAGAAGCAAGCATTAGATGTAATTATTGAAAATTATAGAATTTTATTTTGACAAGATTTAGATCTTTTTTCAATCCATACTCTTTGGATTCTTTTACATTTAAGCTTTTTCATTTGAACATGAAAATTTTCTCTAGTTTGTACAATAACCTCATCCTTATAACAATCACTTAATTCTTTCTTAGCTTTATCAAGTAAGTGGCTAAGCATGTCAATATCATATTCATATTCTTTACATGATGCACATGCTATTTTTTTATCACCTTTTTCCTCTAAACATGCAATTTTCGTTTTCAAGGATTCCACTTCTTTTTTTGATTTATTTAAACACTTTATCAAGGTTTTATATTCAGATTTTAAGTCCTTAAAAGGAGTAAAAAACTCTTGATGATACACTATGCAAGACATCATAATCATTTTCATCATCACTTTAAGAACAATCAGAATCACTTACCTCACAGTCAGAAGAAATGTTGTCATTTTCCATCAAGCAAATATTTGCTTCAACTTCCGAGTCATTTGACTCCGAACTTGAGTCACTATCATCCCAAGCTATATAGGCTTTTTTTTTTGAAGAATTTCTTGCCTTTATGATCGTCACTTTTCTTGTTTGGACAATTGGATTTTACATGTCCTATTTCACCACAACCATAACATTTAAAATTTAAAGAAGAACTTTCTTTTACCTTTCCCTTACCTTTGAAAGGTTGCTTCCCTTTGGCTTTCATGAACTTTGTAAATTTCTTGATCATGAGACTCAAGTTTTCATCTTCTTCATTTTCAATGTCTTCTTCCTCCTTCTTGTTTTTACTTTTTGAAATTTTTGTTTTAAAGGCAAGGTTTCTCTTTTGATGTTGGCCTTCTTCATTTTTTAGCCTTCCAAGTTCAAGTTCATGCTCTCTCAACTTTCCAAAGATAGCCGCCATAGTCATGGTAGCAAGATTTTGTGACTCCATGATGGCCGTCACCTTTGGTTGCCATTTCCTATCCAAAGATTTAAGAATTTTTACATTTAATTCATCAGTATCAAAAATCTTACCAAGTCCAGTGAGATGATTCACAATATGTGTGAAACGCTTTTGAACATCAAAGATCGTTTCTCCTTGTTGCATTCTAAACATCTCATATTCTTGAATTAATGAGTTCTTCCATGCTCTTTTTACATCATCAGTACCTTCATGGGTTACTCTTAACATTTCCCACATTTCTTGAGCACTCTTGCAAATAGATATCCTGTAAAACTCATCAAGGGTTAAAGCAGACAAAATTATATTTCTAGCCCTAACATCATATTGGACTTTCCTATTTTCTTCAGTCGTCCATCTAGAAAATGGTTTAGGTTCTTCTACATCATTTACAGTAACTTTAGGAATAAAAGGACCATTCACAATTGCATCTCATACACCCCTATCAACAGACTCTAAAAATATTTGGATTCTAACTTTCTAAAAAGGATAATTTTGTCCCGCAAAAAGTGGGGGTCTATTGATAGAAGCACCCTCAGCAAAACTTTGGTTTTGTCTGACCATTTTTGAAATAAGGTAGAAGCATAATTTTATTGTCTTTCTTTTAAGAATATTCCATCATAGGGAACCCGAAAGGGGAGTTGTGGGGGTGCTAATACCTTCCCCACACGTAACTAACTCCCTTACCCAATTTTGGTTATAATGGCTAAAGTTGGTTTTTATTAAACCAATGCCTTCTTTTATTTTCCTTTTCCAATGTTTATGGTAAAAATATTGGTGGCGACTCCAAAACCCATTTACAAAAATCTTGTTCTTAAAGGTAGTTCGGTTATCGGACACCCCAAGAGTGATGACCATATTTTTAAAACAAATGCGAGTTATCAAAACCACCACGTCGCTTCGACCGCTTTTTTGTGGCGGTGACAATAAGGTTCAAGAGCTATTGGACGTCAGGTGGATCACCTTTGACACTTCTGCTCCTAGTGTGAACGTCAAGCCTCTGTCACAATTAAAGTAGTGGGGTTGGATGAAGAAGGTCAGCTGGTTAGGGGCTCCTAATTTTTTTTAAAGCTTTATGTGTATCTCTTGTGGTCCCCGCCCATTGTTAGAATTGTGCAGCGGAATGTTCGCATTTAGGAAAAAAAAACCAAGAGGGGGGTGAATTGGTTTCTTATAAAAAATTAGGGTTTTGAAATTTTTCCCCAAATTTCACCGATTAAAATGCTTGTAATGTAAAGAGATAAAGGAAAGAAGATTACATAGATGATTTATACTGGTTCGGATCAAAAGACCCTACGTCTAGTTGTTAATCACTCTAAAAGAGGATGAACACTGTCACTATAATCACAAGTTACAATAGATTACAAATTGAAAAAGATAAGGAATAGAAAACACCTCTCTTGAGTCACACAAGAGATGAATACCTCCTTTGAAACCACAAAGTATGAACAATAGCTTTTCCTAGAGATGGCACAACACACAATCCACCAAGAAACCCACTCAGTGATTCTTATTGCTTCTAGCCCACACTAGGTTTTCAAAAGCCCCTTTTTCTTCCCTACAGAAAGTTCTGTAGTAGTCACAACTCTTGACTTTTATATGAAAAAGGTTTGTTATTTTGTAGAGAGCCTTAGAAAACCTTAAGTAGAGAGAATAGGGTTTGGGAAATGATGATTTTCGAAATCATAAGAATTGGGAATAGGGATTTCGTAAATTGGTTCAGATTTGAATTTCAAAACTCATAACAGACGTATATAATTGATTATCTTGAGTGATAATCAATTATTAGAGAGTCATTTTCACAGAGGAGTAAAATAGGACCAGGATAATCGATTATCTATGTAAATAATCGATTATCTAGCTAGGATAATCGATTATTCTGAGTGATAATCGATTATCACAACAAGGTTTTTCAGAAAAACAATTTTTTAGTGCAGGATAATCGATTATTCTAAGTGATAATCGATTATCACAGAGTGGATTTGATAAAAATGAGTTTTCAGATGATGGACTATGTGCTGGCTATCTTGTACTCTAATTATATAAACTGAAAAACATAAAACAGAGTTATTACAAATAAAATACACATGATTCTAAGTCTTCAAGTCTTTAAGTCCTTTGTTCTTCAATTATCATCAAAATCTTCAAGCTTCATATCCTTGTATGTTTAACACCCATGGCCGCGAGAATTTTAAAAAAGGGCTTTGTACATATTTGTTTTAATCAATATAATGAGGCATTTTCATAGCATTCATATTCTTTTTCATTCTTTTCTCCCTTATTATTCTTTTAAAATAATTGATAATAAAATTTGAACCTAAACAGAACCTTAATAAACAATCATGTCTATGATTGATGACTCTCTGTGGGATCCAAAAGCTGAAGGCAAATAGATTGGGTTCGACAGTGAGGAGGGGACCGTCTCGCCGGATATGCAGAGGCTGTTGGAAAAAGAAGCTCAATCTATACGACCCTACCAGGAGGAAACTGAGGCCATTGATTTGGGGCAAGGAGATGATAAGAGGGAAATAAGTATTGGTACCCAAATCAATGACAACGTTAGGGAAGAATTGGTACAATTATTGAGGGAATATGTGGACATGTTTGCATGGTCCTACCATTGTTAGACAAATTGTATCTAGAGGGGGGGGGGGTGAATAGATGCACAAATTAAATTAGATGCCAAATTAAAAATTTATTTAATTTAAGATGTCAAATAATTTATTAATTCAATTTTAATTATCAAATAAAATACAGATATAGCAGAAGCGATATAATTAGAGAGATAAAGGGAAGGAAATAAGTAGATGTTATCACAGAGGTATAAGGAAGAGAAAAGTACATAGTAATTTATATTGGTTTGGGTATAGTCAACCTTACATCTAGTTCCCAATCAACTCTAATCACAAGAGTGACCCCAATTCACTATCTTTCAAATTCAGTGTACAAATTACAATCAACTCAGCAGAGGAACTAGTAAAAAGTAAACTAATTAAAAAGATAATCACCTCCTTAGAAACCTACTAAGGATGAACACCTCCCTAGAATCCCACTAGGGATGAACACCTCCTCTGAACAAATCAAAGGATGAAAAACACCTCCTTTGCCACCAACACATAAAGGATGAACACCTCCATAAAATCACAGTAGGGATGAACACCTCCATGAACAAATCAAAGGGATGAAAACACCTCCTTAGAATCCCACTAAGGATGAACACCTCTCCGAACAAATCAAAGGGATGAACAGAGAAACACACTTCTCAAGAAACAGTGCCCACAAGAAAACCCTTAGTTTGTAGGCAAAGAAAATAAGAGCAATAACCTAAACCCTAAAAAGGGAATTTAACAACCACCACCTAAACCCACAAAGGATGGTGACAATAAAATAAGAACAATCACACCTGGTAATGGAGACAACAAATTGTAGAAGCCTGTAAAATGCCAACCTCCAAGAACAAGTGTGATTAACAATGAAAGCACAAAAGGCAGTAGAGAAGAGGTTTTTCTCAAAAAGTGTAAAATATCTCTGTTGCCTTGCTCATAATTCTTTTCTTCAAACTAAATGAATGTAAAATTTTATTTTCGAATTCTATAATTGTGTATCTTTGATTTTTCATCAAAACTCATTTAAAGAGGAAAATGGCATAAAAAAATAGTTGTTGGTCATTAATACTTTCGTAGAGAAAAATCAGGATGTATTAAAAAATATTTATTCTTCAAAACATATATATTTTTCAAATATGAACTGCCATAATAAATTATGTTACCAGTATAATCAATTATGACAGAGAAAATCATTTTTCTATTTCTCATGCATCATAATTGATTATGACAGTGAAAAATGTCATGTTACGAAATTTTATCATACTTGTGCTTTGGAGGCTATGCATAATACCACGTCATCAACTTGTACCTCTATATCCAGTATTCTAAGACTCTATCTAGTCTTCAGGAAACATTTTGGGCTTGCTTGATGTTTGAGTGGAATCTTTATCAAAATCATATATTGGGCTTGCTGAAGTCTTGAATATTGTTGACTTGAATCATCATCAAAATCATCTCTTGGGGATGTAGGGACATGTTTCACATTTCCATCAATCTCCCCCTCAATGCTTTCAATCTCCCCTTTTTTATATGATGATCAAGGAAACACCTAAAATGAATTTAAATGTTTGACTTTTTATAGCTAGCTCAAGATTAGCACAGATTTGCACAGTATAGTGTAGCACAGATTAGCATAGAATTGTATCAAGTGTCAGAGTCTATTAATCTCCCCTTGGATATATTCTTAACAAGACTCCCCCTAAATCATATGAGTAAAGACTTCTCTTAACTCCTCTTGTTTAATTCAGAATTAGGAATGAATTTCATACAAATTTTAATTCATCAAAAAATCTTCCCCTGTTTCATTGATAATAAAAAAAAGTATTATAAGAGAAGAAAATCTCCCCCTATTTCACACAAATTAATATCATTAAAATATGTCCCTGTTTCATTGATAATTATGAAAAATATTGCAAGGGAAATTTAGCACAAATTTGCACATAAACCAAGGATGAGAAGATAATGCATCACAATGTGTTACAGAGAAGAACATCATATTAAAGAGGCAATTTCTAGGATACCCAAGACAAATGAAGAGAGAGAAAGATATGGGAATGGAATGATTGTAGAGATAATGGAATGGAATGCAGTAGTTTCCCCCAATTGCAGTCTTCTTATTCAGACAACTTTCAAATTCAAATTCACTCAAATTCCAAATTTCAAATTCCAATTTCAAACTTCAATTTTTGAATTTAAAGTTCAAATTTTAAACTTTCAAATTTCAAAACTTTTAAATTTCAAAACTTTCAAATTTCAAAGTTTCAAAATTCAAACTTTCAAATTTCAAATTTTCAAAATTCAGACTTTCAAATTTCAAACTTTAATAATTTCAAATTTTCATAAATTCAAATTTTCAAAATTCAAACTTTCAAATTTCTAAGTTGGTTAACAATCAAAATTATGTGGCAGGTAAGTGCAGATATTCAATGCAGAGGCATGGGAGACAAGAATAAACTTATATTTGTGATATTTTTCAGTTCATCCAGCTTGTTCCTGTACACCCATTTAGCTCCAACAACCTGTATTAATTTCTTATCCTTGATAATCACCTGCAACATCAAAATACAAATCTAGGTACCCTTTGATTATTTTTGGGTCCTTAAAGGATAGAGGAATCACAAGTCTCAGCCAAAAAACTAAGGATATATGACAAGATAATGATATAATGGATTATGTAATTCCCGTAATCAAAAACTTTTTCAACTAAAAAAACGTTTTACGAGAATCCATAATCTATTAGATGCTCAAGCTATCAATTTATATTTGCCCCTTTGGACACCCATTCATATTTTCCATTAGATATACCAAATTGTTTTATGTAACATCTATTTGATGTATGACCTAATTTCATGCAAGAAAAACATCTTGGTTTTCTTTGAAGAGGTCTAAATGAGTTTCTTAAAGTTTTTAAAACTGATTTTACATATGTTTTCCTTTACTCTTTCACAAAAATAGTGCCCAACAATTCCAAACACTCGCCGCCCAAGAACCAAGTTCCAATTCTTGTACCAACTTGCAGTCAAATTCCAGCTACAGAACCAGTGCCCAACAATTCCAGACACTCACAATACAGTAAAGAAATTGAAAGAACACACAGAAGAAACTGGAAAAATCAAACCCGGATTATGCAGCTCTTGCAGAATGAGTTTCTTCACAAAAAGAACGCAAAAATTTCCTCAAGAAAGAACTTTGAAAATCTCCACAAAACTTGTGTGATTCTTTCTTGAAAGTAGCTCTTATGATTGCTTGATTGATTGCTCAAAAGTATATTTTCAAATGTTGAATCAAATATGTTTATATAGAAAAGTTTTTCAACTTCTGGTTTAATTAATCTGTTAAACAATTCTTTTAATATGTTAAAAGTCTTCGATTAATCAGTTAAAACTTCTTTTAATTTGTTAAAATATTCTTGTTCATTTTCCATATTTATTTTAACTGATGCAACGCCATTTCAATCGATTTAAACAATTAACAAAAAGTCCCTTAAGTTGTTTTAATCGATTAATTCACAATTTAATTGATTAATATTCTGCCAAAAACTTTCACAAAACTTTCTAAGTGATTTTAACTGATAATTGACGGTTTTAATCAATTAAAATAGTTAGTAAAAAGTTCCTTAAGTTGTTTTAATCGATTAATTCTATTTTACATCAATTAAAATTCTAACAGAACATCTCAAACTATTCTGATCGATCATTCTTTAGATTACATCGATTAAAACTTATTCTGATCTATCATTTTAGAGATTACATCGATTAGAAAACACTCTAAGTGGTTTTAATCGATTATTTCAATGGTACATCAATTAAAACACTACCATAACACTTTTCAAAACATCTTAACTGATTTTAATCGATTATTTCGAATCTATATCAGTTAAAATATGGGCGAAGGTTTCCAACTACACCTTTAAAGAAAATAATTGATTATTTTGAAAGTGTATCAATTAAAACAGCTCTAACAAATGTTTTAAATGGTTTTAATCGATTATTTCGAAAACATATCAATTAAAATTATTTCATAAGAACAGATTAGTTGATTAATACAATTTTTAACATATTAAAACATTTTTAGAGGCATTTTCAATTTCTTTCAAATGATTAATCCTCATGCAGCAAAGAGATATGAATGATTATGTCTATGTATAGATGCAGACTCACTAATTACTCTATCCTTAAACCCAAGCATCCTTTGACTTCATCAAATCTACAAGATCGTCATTTAATCAAATGATTCAATAAGATCTTCATTACTTTCAATCTCCCCCTATTTGGTGAAGACAAACATCTCTTTGAAAGATCTTAATCTGCAAAAGAAATTACATGGATATATAGATTAGTGAGTATTCAAGATTAATCATTTCTCCCCCTTTGACTTCATCAAAAACAGGGAGATAAGGCAGACAACAAGCAAAATGCTTAGCATGTCAAGATAACAAAATAGAATTTAATGATACCAATGAAATGTATTATTCATTTAAGAACAATTAAAGTTGGTTCAAACTTATCTTTGTTAACACGTTTATAATGAATATAATAGACACGTGTAAAGATAAGGGAACCTTGCTTTAGTAGCATGTTACAAGAATAGCCATTAACTAAAACCTTTAATATCCTTTGCAAAATAATAATTGATTAAAAACAAGATACAATCGATTAAATTGATCCAGTTAATGATTTTAATTGATACAAATAATGGTTTAATTGATTAAAACACAAATGATAGATGCACATAAAAATCCTGAGAGCATTTAATCAATTAAATTGAATTTTAATCAATTAAAACAGTACGAATAATAGTATTATAAGTGAAATTAATCGATTAAAGCTGGTTTATATCAATTAAAACATTCAGAAATGAAAATTAAGTGATATTTGATTTATCTAAGATCCCTAATTCAGTTTGTATTTTATAAAAATGATCATGAGCAAGATGTTTTGTGAATATCTCAGCTAATTGTTTCTCAATTTCTATAAAGAAAATTTCACAAACACCTTTGGAAACAAGATCACTAAAGAAATGATTTGTCTTGATCCTTAAAGACAAGTTACTTATGCTAAATTCAAAATAGTCACAAGATGTCTTTGAAAGAAGATTGAAAATTATACAGATGAATATTTATAGATCAAGATTTAAGCAAAGATCCACACAAAACCAAAATGTTACATCATAATGTAAATCAATTTTAGTTGATACAAATCCATAACCTATAGCTTTTAATTGATTACTGCGTAAAATAGTCGATTAAAATGGTATGAATTATCTATGTAAATGTGCCTGTTAATGGATTTAATCGATAAAAATGACTTTTTTTATCAACTAAAACTACAAGATTGTATGATTTAGTCTATCTAGGATCTCTAATTCAATTCTAATTTTAAATTTAAAAACCTACATCATATTTAAGGTTGTTCAAGGAGTGTTTTTGGTCAATTACCAGTTAATATTATAGACCATCAAGATTAAAATAAAGGAAACAACACATAAAATAAATTTAGGATAGAAAAAGGAGCCCTCTTGTTGATGAAATCAGTCATCCCAGTTTCTTTGATTTAATTGCATATTCTCCAATTTGGTATAAATGTCAGCAATCTGATTTCCCAAGTTGGAGAATTGTGTGTTAGTCTGTTGGAAATGCTAGTAGGTCATTTGCATGTGTTTCCTTTGATTCTCATACAGTGAGGACATTTGAGAGAGCATGGTTTGTTCAAACTGTGAGAGTGGAGTCACACGGTCAGGTTGCTCTATGTATGGTATGATTTCCATGTTCTCATAAGATGTTTGACCACCAGTGGACTCGGGAACCTCAGCAACAGCCGAAGAAGAAGGAATTTGACCTTGATTAGCTTCTTCTTCATCTTCATCCTCATCTTCGGACATCACAACATCAATCTTTGAGATCCATTCTCCATCAATTTTGATAAATCTCATCTTTCGCAGAGTGGAATCATCAATATTATTGGAGGCCTTTGGAGTTTCTACATATTCTCCTACAAGATCTACTACAAAGTATCTAAAAAATTGATTAATCAACATATCATATGCCAGTTTATAATCAACCAATCTTTTTGCTTCTATCATGTGATCCTTGATAACAAAAATCCAGTTTACACAGATATTATTTTCGATGCAGTACATGAGAGCTAAATCCCCTTCATTGAGTAAAGCATGATTACTCCCCCTTGGAGTAAGCATCCAAGCAATGATGAAGGCAAGAATTCTCGGTTCAAGCTCCATCTTCCCAGCATTAAGAGTTCTTACAGAATCATTTTTTTGAGACAATTGCGGAAAAATTGAATTTTGTTAAAATCTGGTAACTCTGCAATGTTACCTTTGGATACCTTTACACCAACATCATGGAGACCAACCACTTCTTCCCATACCTCAGGCGTGATCACCATACTTACACCTTTGACTTGATACCTTAGTGTGGAGCCGCTGACAGTGAGGTTGGCATAGAGGACCCTCACAAGATCAGGATGGATGTTGTCGGTGTGCTCCAAAAAAGTCTTCCAATTTTGTCTTTTTAATTTTCTTCTTAGTGAAGTAAAACCTTCATCATCCAACCAAGCAAACTTAATGTATTTAGGAATCACTAGTTGCTTTTGGCTAAAGTTTGAAATGAAGTTATTCATCTTGTCTAAAGAATGAAGTGGATTCCCAAGAATTCATTCCCTAAACCCTAAACCCTAAATGAAGCACTTGTTGGATTTGATGAAGACATAAAGTTTATAGATTTTATTTTGTGGGTGTGTAGATAGATAGGTTATAGGCTTAGAATTTAATCTCTTGATAGTTCAATAGATCTTGTGATAAACGTCTTTAAATGATGCATCTCATTGAACTTATTTCACTGCATGAAAAACCAACCTTTAAGCATTAAAAGAACAAACTGAGTTTTTTCAATTTGTTAAAAAGAAGTTTCAATCTGTTAAAATCACTTAAAGCAGGAAATGTTTATATGTTGTCAAAATTTTAATTGATTGAATTGTAGAATCAACAGATTAAAATGTTCTTAATGATTTTTCCATATTAAAGGTTTCACAATTTTAATCTGTTGAAATCAAGTTCAATCTGTTGATACAGAGAGATCATTTTTTATTCTAAGGTATCACAGGATTTCAATCTATTCAAATAAGTTTTAATCAATTGAAACAGAGAGCTATCATCTCTTTCTAAACTGATTTAATCCATTGAAAGCCCGAAACAATCGATTGAATTAGTTTTAAATGAAATCAATCGAGTAAACGACATTTTAATCGATTAAAATATATTCTGATCGATCACAACTCAATTCTGATCGATCATATCTGATTCTGATCGATCACAACTCAATTATGATCGATCATATCTTGTTCTGATCAGTCATAAAACTACTCTGATCGGTCATATGCGACTCCAAGGCATTTTAATTAATTGAATCTATCAGGCTTCTCTCTTTTACTCTGTAAATACAGTTTTGATTTCTCTTTTGAAATACACAATTTGAAAAACATTTGAAAGCAATCTTAGAGCTATCATATTAGTGCTTTTCGCTGTGCATTCATAAAACTTTTTCATATCATAAGGCATTTAGATCAAGATTGTTGAAAGTTCATCAAGAGAGAAAGTTTTGAGTTGGGGAAATTGCTTCTGGACTTCTACATTGTTAAAGCTACAGTCCAGGTTTATTCTTTTCATACACTTGTACAAAAGTTAATTGTGTAGATTGGGTTTGAATCTGCACTGGTTACAGTAACTGGGTTTGGTTACTGGGTGGTTAATTCAAGAGTCTATCTTGTGGTGTTGTAAGATAGTTCTTGGGGTAGATTGGTGTATATCTACTAGTATTTTCACTTGGAATTAGTGGAACTTGGCAGATTTGTCAAGAACTGGATGTAGCTCTGGAAAAGAGTGAACCAGTATAAACTCTTGTGTTGAATTTCTTCTTTCATCTCTTTTCAATTCTTGCTTATATTCTTACTTTGATTTAAACCAAGTTTGCCTAATAAAAGATTGGATAAAGATTAACCATTCTTCCAAAAGAAAGAGTGTTTTTCGAAAAATATTTCAAAAGTTCAATTCACCCCCCCTCTTGAACTCAACCATTAATTCTTACAATTGGTATCAAAGCTGGTTCTTGTAAGTTACTCAAGAATTCGGTCCAAAGGTTTACATGGCTGAGGGAAAGATGACTTTTTCGGAAGGAGCCTCCATTAATAGGCCTCCTCTATTTGCTGGTGTGAATTATTCTTTCTGGAAGGTTAGAATGAAAATCTTTATTGAATCTCTTGATAGGGGTATTTGGGATACAATTGTTAATGGGCCTTTCAAACCAACTCATACAGTAGATGGTAAAATTGTTGAAAAAGACTGGGCTGAATTAACTGATGCAGAAAATAGGAAAGTACAATATGATTATACTGCTAAGAATATTATTACCTCTGCCTTAAATCTTGATGAGTTTTTCAGGGTTTCTCAATGTGGCTCTGCCAAAGAAATGTGGGAGATTCTAGAGGTTACTCATGAGGGTAACTCTGATGTGAAAAGGGCAAGAAAACATGAATTA
Organism: Sphenostylis stenocarpa; assembly: GCA_963425845.1. Classification (NCBI taxonomy): domain Eukaryota; kingdom Viridiplantae; phylum Streptophyta; class Magnoliopsida; order Fabales; family Fabaceae; genus Sphenostylis; species Sphenostylis stenocarpa. The sequence goes on along the minus strand of OY731404.1, from coordinate 48,705,893 downwards.
ATTAGGGACTATGAATTGTTCAAAATGCAGCAAGGTGAAACCATTGCAGATGTGCAAAAAAGATTCACGCATATAGTCAATCATCTAATTGGATTAGGCAAGACATTTGACAAGGAAGAGTTAAACATCAAGATTCTAAAATGTCTGGACAGAACTTGGCAACCAAAGGTGACAACTATATCAGAATCAAGAGACTTAACTGAGATGACTATTGCATCATTGTTTGGTAAGCTAAGGGAACACGAGTTGGAGATCAATAGGTTTAGAGAACAAGAAAATGCAGAAAAGAAAAGAAGAAACATTGTTCTCAAGACAATTGAAGAAAGTAGTAATTTTGAAGAAGATGAATCTGAGAATCTGACTTTGTTGGTTAAGAAGTTTGGGAAATTTCTTAAAAAGAAGAACAGAACTGGCCAGGTTAAAAGGTACACTGATAAAAGAACTGAATCTACTCAAAATACTTTTACTTGTTATTCTTGTGGTAAGCAGGGACACATAAGGAGTAAATGTCTAGAAAAATCCAAGAATCAAAACAAAAAAGAGTTAAAGTACAAAGGGAAAAAGGCCTACATAGCTTGGCAAGACAATGATTCATCATCTAGTTCTGTATCTGAAGGTGAAGAAGTGAATCTATGCTTAATGGTTGGCTGTGAATCCTCTTCATCGCATGTAAGTTCAACCCCCACAGAAAATGAAATGAATTACAGCACATTATTAAATGCTTTCAATGAAATGCATAATGAAGCTAGGAATTTATCTCATACAAATAATCGGTTAAAAGGACTAAATAACTGGTTAGAGAATAAGGTTAAAATTCTAGAAGGAGAGTTACTAAGAAAGTAAGACAGATATGGAACATCTTGAGATAATCTACAATAATTCATCTGCTGGTAATGCTGCTGCTAACAACAAGTGTGAAAAGTGTATCTCTTTGCAGAATAAGGTTGAGTAATTGATTAAAACTCTGTCTAAGTTTACTCAAGGTAAAGAAAACTTAGATACACTTCTTGGGTCCCAAAACTGTGTTTTTGATCATACTGGAATTGGGTACAAACCTAAGGTTGGGGTTAAAACTAAAAGATATTTGAATTTCTTTTCTTTTATAAAACCAAAAACATCTCCTTTCTCATCTTGTCATTATTGTATGAAAAAAAGGCATACTATAAAATTTTGTCATGTTAGAAAACACTTTGTGCCACAGGGTAAAATGAGATGGGTTCCAAAATATGTGAAACAGAAAATTTGACCACTAAGGACCCAAAGTAATTAAGGGTACCAAATACTTGATGTTTGATTTTTCAGGAACAACAAGAATCACTTTGGTATTTGGACAGTGGATGCTCAAGGCATATGACAGGTGATATTTCAAAATTTCAGAAACTGAGATTGAAGAATGGAGGACACGTGACATATGGAGACAACAACAAGGGAAGAATCTTAGGTTCTGGAGATATAGGAGATGGTGAAACCGTGACTATTCACAATGTTCTTCTTGTTGAAGGTCTCAAGCACAACTTGATCAGTATAAGTCAATTATGTGATCTAGGTCACAAGGTTATCTTCAAACCAGAAATCTGCCTAATCTGTGAGCCAAAATCTGACACGGTAATGTTGGTAGGTAAGAGGTTAAATAACATTTACATGCTAGATATCAAGCATTCTATCTCATCTCAAAGTTGTCTTCTTACTAAAGAAGAAGAATCTTGGTTATGGCATAGAAGGCTTGCACATATTCATCTTAATCATCTTGACAAACTGATTTCTAAAGATTTAGTCTCTGGGCTACCTAAGCTTCAAATTCTGAAAGACAAAATCTGTGAAGCTTGTTTAAAAGGTAAACAAACTAGAAAATCCTTTTCAAACAAAAACATTGTTTCTACTTCCAGACCTTTGGAACTGCTTCACATGGATTTGGTTGGTCCTTCAAGAAATAAAAGCCTAGGTGGTAATCTCTATATCATGGTAATTGTTGATGATTTTTCCAGATTTACTTGGACTATATTTCTAAAAGCCAAATCTGATTCTTTCAAATCTTTTAAAAAAGCTTGCCAAGGTTCTACATAATGAGAAAGGTTATTTCATTACATCTATTCAAAGTGACAATGGTGGAGAATTTGTAAATAAAAAGTTTGAATTGTTTTGTGAAAAGTATGGCATAAAACATAACTTTTCTGCTCCGAGAACTCCTCAACAGAATGGTGTTGTGGAAAGGAAGAACAGATTCATTGTGGAACTTGCTAGAACAATGCTTTGTGAAAATGCTTTACCTAAATACTTTTGGGCAGATGCTGTAAACACTGCTTGTCATGTTTTGAATAGAGTTTTGATTAGACCCATCCTTAAGAAAACCCCATATGAACTTTACAAAGGAAGAAAACCCAACATAAACTATTTCATGGTTTTTGGATGTACATGTTTTGTTTTAAACAATGGGAAAGAAAATATTGGCAAGTTTGATGAAAAATCTGATAAAGGGATCTTTCTTGGCTATTCTTCAAACAGTCATGCATATAGAGTCTATAATCTGAGACTAAAATCTGTTGAAGAATCAGTACATGTTGTTTTTAATGAGTCTCCTCGAGTGTTGCGTAATAAAACAACGAGTACTCGCAGATGATGACGATTTAACTGATAATTCTTATCAGCTTAAAACATCCCAATGGTTTAGATCAAGCATATTGTTGAAGAAGGTGATCAGTCAATTGATCCTACAAAAGTTGATCCACCAGAAAGAATTGCTGAAGAACAGGAAGAAGAAATCTTGGATGAGCTTCCTAAAGAATGGATTGTCCCAAGAGATCTTTCTCTAGACAATGTCATTGGACAAATCAATAAGGGAGTATCCACTAGGCATTCTCTTAATCAATTCTGCAATCATATGGCATTCATTTCACAAATTGAACCTAAAACTGTTAAGGATGCATTAAATGATGAATATTGGGTTAGTGCCATGCATGATGAGCTTAATCAGTTTGAAAGAAATAATGTGTGGGAATTAGTTCCTAAATCCAATGATATCAATGTAATTGGTACTAAATGGGTATTCAAAAACAAATTAGATGAACACGGGATTATTACTAGAAATAAAGCTAGGTTGGTAGCCAAAGGATATAATCAACAGGAAGGAATTGATTTTGATGAAACCTTTGCACCAGTAGCTAGACTTGAAGCTGTTAGACTATTATTAGCTTATGCTTGTATTAGTGGTTTCAAATTACTTCAGATGGATGTCAAGAGTGCCTTTCTAAATGGACTCATTAATGAAGAAGTCTATGTTGCTCAGCCTCCTGGTTTTGAAAATCACAAGCATCCTGACCATGTCTACAAGTTGAAAAAGGCTCTTTATGGATTAAAACAAGCTCCTAGACAATGGTATGAGAGGCTAAGTAATTTCTTAATTGATCAAGGCTACAAACGAGGTGAAGTTGACAAAACCTTATTCATTAAGAAATCTAGATCTGACATTATTCTGGTGTAGGTTTATGTTGATGATATCATCTTTGGTTCTACTAATAAAGCTCTGTGTAATAAGTTTGTTAAGGAAATGCAAAGTGAATTTGAAATGTCTATGATGGGATAATTGAATTTCTTCCTTGGTCTCCAGGTTAAGCAATTAAGGGATGGTATTTTCCTAAATCAATCTAAATACTATAATGAGTTGTTGAAGAAATTTGATATGCATAATTGCAAAGAATCCTCCACACCCATGTCTACTAACTGCTGTTTAGATTTAGATGAAAAAGGAAAATAAGTTGATCAAACTAAATATAGAGGTTTGATTGGATCCCTTCTATATCTGACTGCTAGTAGGCCTGACATTATGTTCAGTGTTTGTCTTTGTGCTAGATTTTAGGCAAATCCAAAGGAATCTCACCTCACCGCGGCTAAAAGGATTCTCAAGTACCTTAAAGGAACCATTAATGTTGGACTATGGTATCCGAAAGGTGCATCTCTTAAACTTGTTGGATTTTCTGATTCTGACTTTGCAGGATGTAGATTGGATAGAAAAAGTACCTCTGGCACATGCCATTTGCTTGGAAGCAGTCTCATATCATGGCACAGCAAAAAACAAGCATGTGTAGCTCTTTCAACTACTGAAGCTGAATACATAGCAGCTGGGAGTTGTTGTGCTCAAAGTATCTACCTTAAACAACAATTGAAAGATTATGGAGTATTCCTCAACACGGTACCTCTGGTTTGTGATAATACTAGTGCCATTAATCTAACTAAAAATCCTATTCAACACTCTAGAACTAAGCATATTGAAATTAGACATCACTTTATTAGAGAACATGTATCTAGGGGTGATTGTGAAATTTTATTCATTGAAACTAAAAAACAATTAGTTGACTTGTTCACTAAACCACTCCCTAGAGATAGACTTAATATGCTTAGAACTGAATTAGGAATTCTGGATATATCTAGTATTGAATAAATTGATTCTTTATTATGATATTGTGCTTTTTAAAAGGTTGATAACATGTTCAATCGATTAAATTGATTGAAAATTTTGAAATTATGTGTTTTAATCGATTAAAATTGTGAAATAATCTATTGATTTTCTGATTCTCAATCTCTGTTCATGATGTATTACCAGTTTAATCGATTAAATAATCTTTTAATCGATTTATTTCAATAACTTTGTAGCCCTACATGTTTTTTTCTTTTACAAAACAATCGATTAAATCTTCGATTCAATCGATTTAATTCACTTTTGATGCTCTGCATGTTCTTCTTTTACAAATCAATCAATTCAATCTTCAATTCAATCGATTTATTTTACTTGTGATGATCTGCATCTATGTCAGTAATTGAAAATCAATTGATTTTATGGAAAATCAATTGGTTAATTTTATTTAGGGTTAGCAGTGTATGTGTTGCCTCTAATCACTTATTGCAGATTGGGATGAGTGTCTATGCAACTGGGAACAACTTCAGCTACTCTCTTAAATGTAATAATTATCCAATAAAAGCTGAATGACTGTGATTGGAAATCAGATGTGAAGGTAATTGAATATCACAGTAACAATTCTCTTTCTCTCTCTCTGCCTTTACCATCTCTGACGCATGGAGCAGAATAGCAGTAATTCACAAAGAGACAAAACTTGACTATTCAAAGTAGATGAAGAGTCTCATTTCCTTTTAGCATGAAATATTGATTCGAAAATCTTGTACTCACTCCTTGAAAACATTCTCTCTTCTCTGGTTTTCGGTTCATCTCTCAAAACAAAATGTTCAAGCGCACAAAATCTGGGAGGAAGAAGTTCAGCAAAGGAGAATCCTCAGCTGCTATGCATGAAACCTCAGGAGGAGGGTGGATTGAATCCTGGTTTAATGGGAACCAAGAAAAGATGGACTTATTCATTCACGAAATGATCAGGAAAAAAATTAATATTCCCAAGGTTCTGAAATTCTCGTGGTTGGATGCTGAAGGATTCAGAGGTGTTCGGAAGCTGCTGCAACACCAGAAGCTTCAGAAGTTCCTTGAGCTCAATGGTAAAATTTATCCTGACCTTATCAAAGTTTTCTTCACTAATCTATCATTTGAAGGCTCTACACTCAGAACTCAAGTTAAAGGAGTGGAAATAGAGATTACTCCCATTGTCTGGAAAGATGTTGCTGGACTCAAGGATGAAGGAGTGAAAGTCACTAAAGGATATACCTCTGATGTGGAAGAATTCAACAAAGTTCAATACTTTCGCTCGTGTTTGAGAAATAAGCGTGACTCTGTGAGTTCCTTCAACACTGGAAAGTTGAAACTTGAGGAAAGAATTCTTGCATTCATAGTGGCCTGGCAGCTTACTCCCAGGGGGAGCAATCATGCAGTACTAAATGAAGGCGATTTAGTGCTGATGTACTGTATCCATCACAGAATCAGAGTAAACTGGGTATTTGTCATCAAGGACCATATGATCAAAGCAAAAAGGCTAAGTGATTTTAGGTTTCCTTATGCAATCTTGATCTCTAAATTTCTGACTCATTTTGGTGTTGACTTGGAAGGAGAATTGGCTGAAACCATTTGCCCCACAAATGAAGTTAACAACTCCATCCTTCATAAAATGGGATTCATCAAGATTGATGGTGAGTGGATTTCGAAAGAAGAAGCTGGGAGAGAAGAAGAAGAAGAAGAAGAAGAAGAAGAAGAAGAAGGAAGAAGATGTGAATACTGGTGCTCCGAGTGCTGCTGAAGCACGACAAACAGATCCTATGGAAGATGTTATGGAAGAGCAATCTCCATTGGAAGTGATTCCTTACGTGACACAACCTGACCGTGGCATGCCTCTTTCACAATTCGAATGGACTATGCTGCGTCAGATGAATGAAATGCAAACAAATCAGAGGAGGCACATGGAGATGACATTCGCTTTGCAAGCTCGTCAGCATCGACTATATGAAGACTCCATTGCCAGATTTCAGCACATTGATAATCAACTGGAGGATATCTTCAAAAGGATTGGAGACCTCCAATTCAATCAAGGTCCCTGGGATGGTGATGAATGAAGTTTCATGTTAATGCATTTGTTCACTTGTTTCTTAAGTTTTTTTTTTTTGGTACCTACGTGGTACTTATGGACTGTAATTAAAACACTGTTTGATGAAGTCAAATAGGGGGAGAAGTATTTGCTTATAACTGACACTACACACACATCACAAAATAATATATGTCTCTGTTATGTTATTTCTTTGTGCAGGTGCAGTGGTTATTTGTCTCCATCAAATAGGGGGAGATTGAAGCACTTGTTGGATTTGATGAAGACATATGGAGTTTATAGAGTTTATTTTGTGGGTGTGTAGATAGATAGGTTATAGGCTTAGAATTTAATCTCTTGATAGTTCAATAGATCTTGTGATAAATGCCTTTAAATGATGCATTTCATTGAACTTATTTCACTGCATGAAAAACCAACCTTTAAGCATTAAAAGAACAAACTGAGTTTTTTCAATTTGTTAAAAAGAAGTTTCAATCTGTTAAAATCACTTAAAGCAGGAAATGTTTATATGTTGTCAAAATTTTAATTGATTGAATCGCAGAATCAACAGGTTAAAATATTCTTAATGATTTTTCCATATTAAAGGTTTTGCAATTTTAATTTGTTGAAATCAAGTTCAATTTGTTGATATAGAGAGATCATTTTTCATTCTAAGGTATCACAAGATTTCAATCTGTTGAAATAAGTTTTAATCAATTGAAACAGAGAGCTATCATCTCTTTCTAAACTGATTTAATCCATTGAAAGCTCGAAACAATCGATTGAATTAGTTTTAAATGAAATCAATCGATTGAAACGACATTTTAATCGATTGAAAAATATTCTGATCGATCACAACTCAATTCTGATCGATCATATCTGATTCTGATCGATCACAACTCAATTCTGATCGATCATATCTTGTTCTGATCAGTCATAAAACTATTCTGATCGGTCATCTGCGACTCTAAGGCATTTTAATTAATTGAATCTATCAGGCTTCTCTCTTTTACTTTATAAATACAGTTTTGATTTCTCTTTTGAAATACACAATTTGAAAAACATTTGAAAGCAATCTTAGAGCTATCATATTAGTTCTTTTTGATGTGCATTCATAAAACTTTTTCATATCATAAGGCGTTTAGATCAAGATTGTTGAAAGTTCATCAAGAGAGAAAGTTCTGAGTTGGGGAAATTGCTTCTGGACTTCTATATTGTTAAAGCTACAGTCCAGGTTCATTCTTTTCATACACTTGTACAAAGGTTAATTGTGTAGATTGGGTTTGAATCTGCACTGGTTACAGTAACTGGGTTTGGTTACTGGGTGGTTAATTCAAGAGTCTATCTTGTGGTGTTGTAAGATAGTTCTTGGGGTAGATTGGTGTATATCTACTGGTTTGTATTTTCACTTGGAATTAGTGGAACTTGGCAGATTTGTCAAGAACTGGATGTACCTCTGGAAAAGAGTGAACCAGTATAAACTCTTGTGTTGAATTTCTTCTTTCATCTCTTTTCAATTCTTGCTTATATTCTTACTTTGATTTAAACCAAGTCTGCCTAATAAAAGATTGGATAAAGATTAACCATTCTTCCAAAAGAAAGAGTGTTTTTCGAAAAAGATTTCAAAAGTTCAATTCACCCCCCCAGTTGAACTCAACCATTAATTCTTACAGTAAACCCTAAATCCTAAACCCTAAACCCTAAACCCTAAACCCTAAACCCTAAATAATCGACCAAAGAGGTTTTAATCGATTACATCAATAAATAATCGATTAAAAATGTACAAATATCTTTTGAAAATTCCTCTATTAGTGAATTTAATCGATTAAAACAATTTTATATCAATTAAAATAATCAGGTCATGAAACTAGAACATATAATTGTTGATCAGGTACCAAAAGATCTCCAGATTTTTGTTCCTGCAAAACAGATTTAGCATAATCAGGTACCCTTTTTAAGATTATAGGATCCAATCAAGTTATTTAGAATGAATTCTTGGGAATCCACTTCATTCTTCCTCTTGGAATAGCATATTTCTTGATTCTACAAAATTTGACAAAATGACCTCTTTTCATACAATAGAAGCATTTCATAAAAGATGATGAGTATGATTTTATATATGCATTTTTTCTGGTTTTTCATCTTGATTTAAAACCAATACCAGTTTTATCAAGAACATGTTTTTGTGAACCAAGAAGAACATCAAGATTAGCTTTTCCTTGTGTAAACTTTGAGATAGTTTGTAAAAGATATTCAATTTTCTTTTGTAAATCTGGACATTTTTCACAAGGTTTGATCATGTTACACATACAATCAGAATTATCATGAATTAATTTTAGGTAACCAAGATCAGTTTCATCTTCAAGAATTTTTTTTGAAGGGAATCAACAGTATTTTCTAGTCAGTTGGTCATGCCTTTTAGCCTATCATTTTCTCTTCTAAGTTTCTTGGTTTCTTCATGCATTTCATTAAATGCTTCTTGCAGTAAGTTATAATTCATGAAATTAGAAGAAGAATTAGAACATACATTGCTGGTTTGATAATTTTGGTTAGCCATTAGACACAAGTTAGCTTCTTCATCATCATAATTTTCTGTTGATGAGGCATCATTGTCATCCCATGCTATGTATGCTCTTCTTTTAATCTTTTCTTCTTTCTTGTCATTGTGCTTGTTCTTTTATGGACACTCCATCCTTACATGACCCTGCTTACCACAACCATAGCACTTATGGTTAAAAGAATCAGATTTCTTTTCATACCTTTTGTGTCTTTCTTTATCTTGGATTTTTCTCTTAAGAAACTTGTTGAATTTTTTGACCAGCAGTCCAAGATTCTCACTTTCTTCTCTGATTCTTGATCTTTCTCTTCATCTTTTAGTGCTATGCTCCTTGTAGACCCCAAATTTTGCTCGGCCTTTCAATAAAGACCAGAAGACTTCCGCTCTGAAAAAGGGTAAAGCTTCGGTGGATGTCCATCGGCATCAACCGGCTTCCGTCTGAAGAAAGGAAAGCTTCCCTGGAGCTACAAAACACAAGATTTGACCAGAACACTCGAGACCACCCTCTCAGAAGTGAGACAACCATCCCAAACAGGCTGAGACACACGTCCCACATCTGAGACGCGCGTCTCAACGTGCAAAATGGCTTGAGACGGTTGTCCCAACTTCCAGACGGTCGTCCCAAGCTGTTTGGACCGCTGTCCCTATTTTCTGGGCCTGAGACGGCTATCTCGAGTTTCTGGCTGAAAAATACCATAAATAGGGACCTTAGGTGATGTTTTTAGACACACCTCATTCTTCTCTTCTCTCCCTCTTTCGAATGATCTCTCTGATTGCCTATAAGGTAACAATCGGTTAAGGAAGTATCTTTTGACATTGGATTCTTCTTAAAGTTTTCTTTAGTTTCATTCCTGTATTCGGGAGGAGAGTCTGTGTAGTGCGGGGGATTGCCAAAACGCATCCTCATAGTTGAAGAATTGTAATAAAAGCTTGCTACGGAGGTTCTTTTCACTATCCTTCTCTTTTATTGCTTTATTTAATGCTTTCTGTATAGAATATAGGATCATGTAGATAGTAATTCTTAATATTGCGTAATAAAATAGGGTAATGGTGTAATTTCTCTTAATCTTTACTTTATGAATTAATCCATCATAGGGAACCTGAAAGGGGCATTATGGGGGTGCTAACACCTTCCCCACGCGTAACTAACTTCCTTACCTAACTCTTTTTATAATGGCCAAGTTTGGTTTTTTCTTAAAATCAACGCCTTTTTATCCTTTTCCAATGTTTATGGTCAAAACATTGGTGGCAACTCCATTAGAACCTTTTTGCGAAAACCTTGCTTTTATTAGAGGATAGTTCATTTGTTGAGCACCTCAGAAGCAATGATCACATCTTCAAATAAAATGCGAGTCTAAACCATCTTATTGCAGCCGCTCGCATAAACGTTCGAGATGTCCCTAGACGTTGGAACGGACGGCGGCGACAGATGGAGACTCCACTGGGGAAGCTAGAGAGTTGATCCCATTTAGTGACGGATAAATTCAAACTATGTAAAGATTTGAAATTACGCCTTTACCCTTCTTTGTATGTTTTATTGTATGGCTTTAATAATTGTTGTATGACTATTTTCTGCAAATTTTCTGAAATACAAATTGTATACAAAAACCCTTGCACACTACAGTCCCTCTATACTCGGGGGCAAGAGTGAATACCTATAGGGAGTGGGTGGCAGATACAACCAGCTTGTTGGCACACGGGGCTACAACCATTGTCGGAAAACCACCAACTCAAGGTGATAACTCTCTTCTTTTGGTCCAAGGATGTCGACACGGAGTTTCGTGCATGATCCGAAGACTGAGAGATTGAGAGGTCCCTATAATGGGGGCACCTTGGGGACCTTTGGCCTTGGTGAGAACAGTTTAGAACTGCCTTAACCAAGCACGTTTTTGTAGGAAAACCCTACCTCGTGATTAAATAAGCGTGGCTCTGCTCGTGGATGAATGAATTGTGTGTGCATTTGTTTGCTGCATTTGTATTGATACATTGGCATAGGGTGATCATACAACAGACAAAATATAACAAAAATTCTAAAAACCATAAAAATGATAAAGAATAAATAACAATAAGAGGAGAAAATAGGACTCTCTTCATTAAAACCCATAAACATCCATATAGTTAGTTTCTTTTTCAAAAAAGAAAAACCAAGCACTATCATGTATCATACTAGAGAATAAAACATGATAATGTTTAAGAAAAACAAACACTTGCACGCATGTATTTACAAAGACCCATCCTCATAACATGCATTTTTGTTTTCTTTTAGATAATGGAGGGATCCAGTAATAGACAGTTAAAGAAAGTGGAAATCCTTCTATGCCGTGTAGAGAGGTTAAGGCAGTTGTGCTCATATATGCCGCTGGACGTCAATGCTAATTTTGAGAAATCTTATGGAAGGATTCTTGACCTCCTGAAAATCAGCATCGATCCTATCTGTGTTAGAGCATTGGTCCACTTCTGGAATCCCAATCTACACTGCTTTGAGTTTTCGCAGTTTGACCTAGTACCAACCTTAGATGAATACGAACTCATGGTTAGATGGCCTCAGTCAGTCGGGGTCTACGTCTGCTCAAGAGTTTATGTTGCCGTGAGTAAGGTTGCTACTATTATACAATTGCCATCTCATCAATCCATCCTAGAGGGAAAAGGAAACATCCGAGGTTGGAAAATGTCAATAATAGAAGACCACTTAACCTTTTTGGCTGAAAAGAAAGATTGGTCTACATTTAACAAAACTCTAGCATTGGCAATGTTTGGAATCATATTATTCCCATTTCATTCAAACGTTGTGGATCATGCTACAATAGATGCATTCTTCGCCTGGGATGTATACTCTAAGAATCCTATACCTGCAATTCTTGCTGATACCCTGCTCTCAGTAAATTTTTGCCGACAGAAATAGGGGAAAACACTTAGATGTTGCTCTTCATTACTATATGTATGGGGCATTACTGACTTCTACGCCTCAAGCTATATGGGCATATTCCCCGATCCTTTAAGGAGTTTTTCAAAAATCCCTCTACAACATCATCAAGCTCTAGAATGGAAAACCGAGTTGGAAAACTGGAAAATAGAACATGTATCATGGGTTTGCCCTTGGTTCCGACCTGGCTTTGTTCTTATATGATGTGGAGATTACCTAAACATACCATTGCTAGGCCTCAGGGGTTGCATAACTTACTCCCCCAAGATAGCTATGAGACAACTCATGAGGACCAAAATTGCGCCAACACAAGAAGAGCTTAGAGGGTTGTGTCTTTGCCATTACTCCCATAGCTTTGAAGAAGTATCTGTCGTTCGAAAAGCATGGGAAAGAACAGTCTATATGGGAGATAGAGAACTCGGAAAGGTTCAGGTGTCTACTTCCCACGAATATGAGGAGTGGAGGAAAAGTAGAAGGATACCACAACCATCTGCTACATTCACCACAACATTAGTTAATGAAGAGCTACAATTGCAGGTCAATGCTTTAAATAAAAGGGTAGAAGTAATGGAAGCTCAGTTAAGGGCTTTTGAAGAAAAAGAGAAAGAATCAACCCTTATCATAGATGGTTTAAAAAGGAAATGTAAAAAGAAGGATCAAGAAATAGAGCACCTTAAGAATGATTGTGCTTATTACCAAGAAGAGACTATACAAGCATTGAAAATTATGAGGCTTGAACAAGATAGTCTATTCCAATACATGAATGATGAAATAGCACATCTTGAGAGCACGCTTGCAGAACAGGCAAGAACGATCAAGTTAATGCAAGATGACCTAACAAAAACTCGGTCAGAAGCACAAAAGTGGTGGGAAACCGTTGAAAGATATAGAGAAAACCTAAATGAGCTACATGATAAAGAGAGAGATGGTTTAGCTCAATACGGTCAACTCCTTCGTGAAAGAGACCAAGTAATAGAAAGGTCTGATGAAAAGCAAGCCTTGATCGTTCATCAAGAAGAAAAGATAAAAGAGGCTCATCGATATAGTGAAGATATGAGCCAGGCGGTGCATGAAAAATTTAAAGCACTCAGAAGTTATGTGCGAGTAGCTGAACATGAATTACAGAAGAAACCGAACCTACCTATGGGTTTCTTCAAGCTCCTTTGCTTTTGTGAAAACTTGCTTCAAAGCATTGTATAGAAGGATGTACACTTTCTAGATGAAATAAACAAGGATTATCCTTAATTTCATTATCTCAATTGTCTATTGCATTCATAGGTTGCATACATTCATACATCCCTCCTCATTTTAATAATAAAGATAATAAAAAGAAAGGATTAATTGGTGTGCTTTCCACAAATCAGAATAAATGGAAAAGAAGCCTTTCGTCATCAAATTTGACCTCTCCAAAGATGATAATAAATGAGCACCATTGGTCATTCATGTTGATAAAAGGGAAGGGGCAATAACACCTTTGCGTTTATTCATGCCTCGTCCTTTCCCTTTTGCATCAAATAAAGTTGTACCTTGGAGATATGCAGAAAAATCGCCAATTAATGAAGACATCTCCAATATAGCCGGTATTGGGGGCATGACTAGAAGTGGAAGAATTTATTCCCCCAAGGAGCTACAAGATAGTCTCCTAAAGATAAAAGAAGAAATAAAACCGAAGAGGAAAAGGAAAAAGAATCCGGGGAGGAGATAGATGAGTTACTCCAGTATATAAGACAAAGTGAGTACTCCATCATCGATCAACTCAATCGCACTCCTGCAAAGATAACTTTGTTATCACTTATAATGAGTTCGGAGCCGCATCAAAACGCACTGTTAAAGGTTTTGAATGAATCCTTCGTTCCGCATGCAATATCCCAAGAGAAGTTTGAAGGAATCATTGGTAACATTACAGCCAATGATCTTCTCACCTTCACAAATGAAGAACTCCCTTTAAAAGGATCGAACCATAACAAGCCCTTGCATATGTCCATTAAATGCAAGGAATATCTCATTTCCAAAGTTCTTGTGGATAATGGGTCATCCTTAAATGTTATGCCTAAATGCACACTTGACAAGATGACAGTGTAAGGTACCCACATGCGCCCAAGCAATACAATTGTCCGAGCCTTTGATGGATCAAGGCGTGAAGTAGTAGGGGAGATTAGTCTACCATTCCAAATTGGCCCTACTATTTTCAACGTAGACTTCCATGTGATGGATATCACTCCAGCATATAGTTGTCTCCTTGGTAGACCTTGGATTCATAACGCTAAGGCAATACCTTCAACGCTCCACCAGAAAGTCAAGTTTATGACAAATGATAAACTTATCACGGTTCAAGCTGAAGAAGATATTTTGATTAGCAAACCGTCTATCACACCATATGTGGATGCAACTGAAGAGGCTCTTGAAACATCTTTTCAAGCGCTCAAAATTTCCAACATAGAAAGACTTCCCAGTAATACAAAAGTGGCCCATATGATGAAAAGATATGGATATCACCCAGGACAGGGGCTCGGAAAGAATGCTCAGGGAATAAAAGAGCCACTGGATTTTAAGGATAATCCTTTAAAGTATGGCTTAGGGTACGACCCTACAAAAGATCAAGTTATACGGAAAAAAGGGAAGTCTTCCCCCTCAAAGACGATCTTCTGAAAAGGAGGGATATTAGCGCAAAGGGTAGTGTTAGTCATTAGGTGTCCTTTTTCTAATTTTAAGGGATGTAAACCTAATGACTATTAGAGATCACTCCTCGGGGTGTGCCTGGCCCCCGAGCATCTCTACGGCACACATTTCCCCTGAAATTACAAAAGAATGTTATTCTTACTATATGCTTCTCTTCTTGCTAAATATGTTTATACCCCATTTAAATAAACAATGTTTAGATAAATGTTTTGTTCCAAAATGTGTCAAAACAATCAAAGCGTCATAAACAAAACAAAGTCAAATATGATTGATTAACTAGAAACACGAATAAGATCTACCTTAATAAAATCATGTTTCGACAATGTTGTGCAAAAAATAAATTATTGTTAAACAAAGCCCGTCAAGGCCAAAGGCCAAGACAAAAGAATAAAAGGGCAAAATACCCGGCAGGAAACCCACAAAGGGGGCTGCGCAAAAGTTAGGGTAAACCCGATAGGAGACCCAAAAAATAATAAAGGGTAGCTTGGGCAAAAGTTAGGGTTACGAAAAAAGGTCCACTAGGTATTACTAAAAATAATAAAAAGGGGAACCTAGACAAAAGTTAGGACATAACACAACATCCTAGACTGAAAACCCGAAAGGGCAGGCTAGGAAAGTTAATTAATCACAAATAGGCGCCACAAAGCAATGAATAAAGACGCCACATCAAAAGAACAAAATGTTTGTCTGAACTAGCCTAAAAACACCAACCAACCCTGGCTAGCCATTCTTACAGAAACTATTATTACAAAAAAAAAATCCCGCTAATACACAAGCCCTTGTTATAAATCCCTTTTCTTTCTCTTCTCTTGACCATTTCACTATAAAGCATTCAAGTAATTAAGGGGGAATGTGGAAACATAGTGATCAATAGGAGGATTGAAATCCCTAAGGAAAAGAAGAGGGGCATTGACATGGCAGTTGCTCTACGTTCAAAAAGATTACTCTTCGGTTATAGTAAGAAAACCAAAACGACAAATTATTACAGCTAAGCATGTTGATAGAAAAACATGATGACAAAGGTGCACTACATCAAGAGCACGCCCGAAGTCAAAGCACATCAGTTAATTCTTTTCAAATGTTAACTGAAATAGATCATAGGATGCATATCATAAAATATTGCATGCATTAAAACATTAATGAATTGAGTCCTATCTTCTTTCTCATCAAAAACATAAAAAACACACTTAAAAAGCTCGAGACACACGTCCCACATCTGAGACGCACGTCTCAAGCAAAAATTTTGAATGGGATGGCCGTCCCAACTCTCAAACGGTCGTCCCAAGGTTTCCGTTGGTCTGAGACGGCCATCCCAAAGCCCAGACGGCCGTCTCGACCTTCCAAACTTCTCCTATAAATGTGGGGCACGGATCCTTGCATTTGCATCCCCTTCCAAGCATTCCATCTTGTTTCCTTCCCCTTTCTACGAATTTCTAGCATTCTTGAGTGAGGTAGGCACAAAATGGAGCATGGAGAGTCTTCATCTCAGAGGAAACGCACCTGGGCCTCTACTAGAGGAGCTCCCATCATCAACACTCAGCTGGCAGAGTCACATCAACTGAGGCTGGCAAACATCCAACAGCATTCCTGGCACCCTATGTTATTCCTGGATTTTGAAATCCTAACCACCTTTGGTTGGGATCAAGATGTCAGAAGATATATCCAGGGCATAGGGTGGGATTTTCTACTCCGTGAGCCACCCTCCAGAATCCACCGTACCGCAACTCTGGAATTGCTTGCCTTCGTTACTATGGTGGAGATGTCATCTATGATCCCCAGAGTGCCCCCCCCCCACTCGAGATGTCTCCTACTGGATGGATGGGGCATACCGGACCACCATGCTAGATGATTTCAACATGATAATGGGTTTCTGCCAGCAAGCAAGTATAAGGACACCAAAATATAGGTCCGCATACTGTGAGAAACCCACTGCTCTCACTACCAGCAATATGTCGGAGGCCATTACTGGGACGCAATGCCTGTCGTCGCATCTGAAGGGCGCGACTTTTCTTCCTCCGCTTCACATATGCCACAAGCTACTGGCTGGGACCATCCACAACCAGAAGGAAAGCCAAGGAAAGGTGACATTGGCTGATCTCTTTATTATCTACTGCATGCATTAGGGGCATCGATGTAACCCCAGCTACACCTTCTTGAAAGCTTTAAAGGATTTGGGAACTCATGGCCTAGCAGGAGCCATCATGATGGCTCTTTTCCTCACTCCTCTAGCCGAATATTGGGGATGTTCCGACAGAGAAGATATCCCGGCGAACCTTCGACCGGAACCAATTAATGGGGCAATGCTAGCCCACATGAGCATCCTTAGTCGACAAGGATCCAGGTTTGTCTTACACCTTATGCTCTCAATTTTGCTAGATATCCATGATTTAGGTACACCACAGGATATCCCCACGCCTTCAGAATCCCAGCAGCAATCATATGATCAGGACTTCACTGGCTTATATCGACGTATGGACGACGAGCACGCATACATGGAAGGACAATTCCAGTTCATACGTCAATAATTCAACCAGCTGAATATGAGGCAGGAAAGGACGGACCGCCAAGTAGAAAATTTGGTCCAGACCCAGCAAGGGTCCAGCGTCGCATGTTCTGTCGCATCCCTTCGCCAACACCATCATCCCGCTCCAGCCCAGAAGCTGATGACTAGGATGTTTCTAGATATTTTCTGTCAGCTAGAATGCTTGAATGTACCATCCCAAAAAAGAAGTAATAAATAAAAAGTTGTTATTTCTGTTTACCTTCAAAAAGCCCATGTGTATAAAAATAATAATAATAAAATAAAAAGGCACACGTGATATCTTAAAAAGCCAGATTTCAAATAACCTGCGAGGAAAAATTAAAATCGCAAAAGAAAAGGCGAAATCAAACCACTCCAGCAAAATAAAGAACTTCGGAAAAATCAAAAGATCCGACCATCTTCCACTCAAGAAAGAGGAAGCCATCAACATAGAAAAGCCAACAGAAAGGCTTGATCACCCCCAAACAGATCCTTTCCTATTCCAGAGGTAAAACAAAAAGATTACCTCACGACTCAGCATCACCATCACATGAGTCATCAAGCATATTCATCCAAAAAGTCTCCACCATATTTTCAAGGGAGAATAAGGACTGACAAAGATCGATCAAAGAAAAATATGGAGTCAAAATCTCCACGTCCTCAGGGGATCAATGGAAAAGAAAGAAAAGAAAACCTTTCACCCCAGCAGAGGACCAAAAAGAAAAGGCCATAACAGAAAAAAGGCCGAATAAAAATCCCAAGAGGAGCATCTCAGAAAAATCTACAAAAAGAAGGAAACAAGAAAAATACCCATTCCCCAATGGAATAAGAGCATTGGCAAAGCCAACTCATACCAACAACATTCAACAAGGAGTTAAAACTCCATCCCAGAGGGGGGGCAAATCAAAGCTAGATCCCCGAGAAGGTAATCGAATCCCTAGTGGATCATAAAAAAAAAAAAAAAAAATATCCCCAACGAGCCTATCAGCAAAGGCAAAATCATAAATTCATATCTTCAATTGCCTATAAATATATAGGCAAGACCTGGCAAGCAAAAGAGCCAATATCCCTAGAAAGGGAAATCAACCTATGCAGAGGCAATACAACACCAAGCATTAAGCCTTCATCATTAGTGAAGCATTCACCTACATAAGAGGCACAATAAACAAAAATCGAAAATCCCCAGTGGATTCCTGCCTAAAAAAGAGAGGCAAAACAACAAATAATCCCCGACAGACAACATGTCGGATGGCTAAATAAAAAAGTAAAAAACAAAGAAATTTTAATCAAAATCACTCCCCATGGAGTAGGCGCATGATCAGAAACAGTAAGCCACCAGCACATCTTCAACCAGATGATGGTTTGTACTCATCAACCACAAGATTGACTACCAAAAGGGGCATCCTGAGAGCTTAGCAAACGTGGGCTCGTACCTGGTGAGGGTAAGTACTCACAATAATCTAGCAAATGCAGATTCATACCTAGTGGGGGTAGGTACCCATAAGAGCTTAGCAAATGCGGGCTCGTACCTGGTGAGGGTAAGTACTCACAAGAATCTAGCAAATGCGGATTCGTACCTGGTGGGGGTAGGTACCCACAAGAGCTTAGCAAACGCGGGCTCGTACCTGGTGAGGGTAAGTACTCACAAGAATCTAGCAAATGCGGATTCGTACCTGGTGGGGGTAGGTACCCATAAGAGCTTAGCAAACGCGGGTTCGTACCTAGTGAGGGTAAGTACTCACAAGAATCTAGCAAATGCGGATTCGTACCTGGTGGGGGTAGGTACCCATAATAGCTTAGCAAACGCGGGCTCGTACCTGGTGAGGGTAAGTACTCACAAGAGTTTAGCAAATGCGGACTCGAACCTGGTGGGGGTTTGTACTCACAAGAGCCTTACAGAAGGAGGTTCGGACCAGATGGGGGTTCATTCTCATCAAACTAGATAGGGGTTGGTACCTATCAAAAATATTCATCATCCAGAGGATTGGCAACTTCAGCGAAAAAGCATCCGAAGGATGACCGGGCAAAAAGGTTAACTCCTTCACCTACCAACTAATCTTGTGGGCACACTAGGCAACAGTTAGTTAGGCAGGTGAAGGGGGGCAGTTGTAGATCCCAAATTTTGTCCGGCCTTTCAATAAAGACCATAAGACTTCTGCTCTGAAGAAGGGTAAAGCTTCGGTGGACATCCATTGGCATCAACTGGCTTCCGTCTGAAGAAAGGAAAGCTTCCCTAGAACCACAAAACACAAGATTTGACCAGAACACTCGAGACCACCCTCTCAGAAGTGAGATAGTCTTCCCAAACAGGCGGAGACACACGTCACACATCTGAGACGCGTGTCTCAACGTGCAAAATGCCTTGAGATGGTCGTCCCAACTTCCAGACGGTCGTCCCAAGCTGTTTGGACCGCTGTCCCTATTTTCTGGGCCTGAGACGGCTGTCTCGAGTTTCTGGCTGAAAAATACTATAAATAGGGACCTTAGGTGACATTTTAGACACACCTCATTCTTCTCTACTCTCCCTCTTTCGAATGATCTCTCTGATTGCCTATAAGGTAACAATCAGTTAAGGAAGTATCTTCCAGCATTCGATTCTTCTTAAAGTTTTCTTTAGTTTCATTCCTGTATTCGGGAGGAGAGTCTGTGTAGTGCGGGGGATTGCCAAAACGCATCCTCATAGTTGAAGAATTGTGACAAAAGCTTGCTACAAAGGTTCTTTTCACTATCCTTCTCTTTTATTGCTTTATTTACTACTTTCTGTATAGAATATAGGATCATGTAGATAGTTATTCTTAATATTGCATAATAAAATAGGGTAATGGCATAATTTCTCTTAATCTTTACTTTATGAATTAATCCGTCATAGGGAACCTAGATGGGGCATTGTGGGGGTGATAACACCTTCCCCACGCGTAACTAACTCCCTTACCTAACTCTGGTTATAATGGCAAAGTTTGGTTTTTCTTAAAATCAACGCCTTTTTATCCTTTTTCAATGTTTATGGTCAAAACATTGGTGGCGACTCCATAAGAACCTTTTTGCGAAAACCTTGCTTTTATTAGAGGATAGTTCAGTTGTTGAGCACCTCGGAAGCAATGATCACATCTTTAAATAAAACGTGAGTCTAAACCATCTTATCGTGATTGATCGCAAAAACGTTCGAGATGTCCCTAGACGTCGGAACGGACGGCGGCAACACTCCTGCCTTTCTTTGCTGAAATCTCTTGCTCATTAAACCTATTAATTTCCATCTCATGTTCTCTAAGCTTTCCAAATAAGGAGGGTGTTGTCATGATGGACAAGTCTTTTGATTCTGATATTGCTGTGACCTTAGGCTGTCATGACCTGTCAAGACATTTCAAAACTTTTATATTCAATTCTTCTATATCAAAAGTCTTACCTAAGCCCATTAGATGATTGATGATGTGAGTGAATTGTTTCTTCATTTGCAATGCTTTCTCCAGTTTGCATCTTAAACAACTCATATTCTCTGATGAGAGTATGTTTCCTAGCTCTTTTCACATCAGTCGTTCCCTCATGAGTAACCTCAAGAACTTCCCACATTTCCTTGGCAGATTTGCATTAAGAAACCCTGAAAAATTCATCCATATTTAGTGCAGAAGTAATTATATTCTTAGCAGTACAATTACTTTGAAATTTTCTTTTCTCTTCATCATTTAAGCTAGACCATTCTTTTTCTGTAATTAATGGACCATTAAGAATTACATCCCAAACATTTCTATCAATGGATTCAATAAAGATCTTAATCCTTATATTCCAAAATGGATAATCTGTACCACAAAACAATGGAGGTCTATTAATAGAAGCACCCTTAGAAAAAGGTAATTTGTTTTCAGTCATGAAAGATTTTGGATCGAGAGTCTTGAGTATTTTTCAAGACCCTGCTCTGATACCAATTGTTGCAAAAAGAGGTTGAGATCAATAGGGGGCTGAATTGATCTTTGAAAGATTTTCGCACTTTTCTTAGTACATATTATCTATTTCTAAGATTTTGAATTCTAATAACTTTTTGAATAAAAAAAAACAAGCAATTTAGTATAGATCAGTAGCAAAATTAAAGAGAGTAAGGTTTAGATAAATACAACTAAGATTTATACTGGTTCACCCAATCCTAGGGCTATGTCTAGTTCTCAGCCAAATTCCAGCTGAGTTCCACTAGATTGAATATTTTACATATTACAGTTTCTAATCACACACCCAATCTACCACAAGACCCAAATTCCAAATCTTGCACCTAAACCTTCACCAAGAACCAAATTTCAGTCCTTGAACCAACCTGCAGCCAAATTCCAGCTACAGAACCAGTGCCCAACAATTCCAAACACTCACCACCCAAGAACCAAGTTCCAATTCTTGTACCAACCTATAGCCAAATTTCAGCTACATAACCAGTGCCCAACAATTCCAAACACTCACAATACAGTAAAAAATTGAAAGAACACAGAGAAGAAACTAGAACAATCAAACCCGAATTATGCAGCTCTTGCAGAATGAGTTTCTTCACAAAAAGAACACAAAAATATCCTCAAGAAAGAACTTTGAAAAACTCCACAAAACTTGCATGATTCGTTCTTGAAAGTAGCTCTTATGATTGCTCAAAAGTATATTTTTGTTAAATCAAATCTCTTTATATAGAAAAGTTTTTCAACTTCTGGTTTAATTAATCTGTTAAACAATTCTTTTAATCTATTAAAAGTTTTTGATTAATCAGTTAAAACTTCTTTTAATCTGTTAAAATATTCTTGTTCATTTTCCAGATCTATTTTAACTGATACAATGCCGTTTCTATCAATTTAAACAATTAACAAAAAGTCCCTAAGTTATTTTAATCGATTAATTCACAATTTAATCGATTAATATTCTGCTAAAAACTTTGACAAAACTTTCTAAGTGATTTTAACTGATAATAGCCAGTTTTAATCAATTAAAACAGTTAGTAGAAAGTTTCGTAAGTTGTTTTAATCGATTAATTCGATTTTACATAGATTAAAATTCTGACATAACATCTCAAGCTATTATGATCGATCATTTTTTAGATTACATCGATTAAAACTTATTTTGATTAGTCATTTTTGAGATTACATCGATAAGAAAACACTCTAAGTGGTTTTAATCGATTATTTCAATGTTACATCAATTAAAACACTGCCAGAATACTTTTCAAAACATTTAAGTGATTTTAATCGATTATTTCGAATCTATATGAGTTAAAATACTGGCAGAAGGTTTCCAACTACACCTTTAAAGAAAATAATCTATTATTTTGAAAGTGTATCAATTAAAACAACTCCAACAAATGTTTTAAATGGTTTTAATCGATTATTTCGAAAACATATCTGTTAAAACTATTTCATAACAACATATTAGTTGATTAGTATAGTTTTTAACAGATTAAAATGTTTTTAGAGGCATTTTCGATTTCTTTCAAATGATTAATCCTCATGCAGCAGAGAGATATGAATGATTATATCTATGTATAGATGCAGACTAACTAATTACTCTACCCTTCAACCCAAGCATCCTTTGACTTCATCAAATCCACAAGATCTTCGTTTTATCAAATGATTCAATAAGATCTTCAATTCTTTTGACTAGACTTTCCTTGGTTTTGTAACCAAGTCTACCTTTGCTAGAATCCACTCTTTGATAGCCTAACATAGAATCAAGATTTGTAGAAGGTTCAGAAAAATCACTCATTATTTTCTCTAACTAGAAAACCTCATTTTTCAAATTATTACAATTTTCGCAAGGTTTAACAACTTCTTTATTTTTAGACATAGTTTTAAATTTCTTAACATCTTTCTTTAAACACTCATTTTCTTCTTCAAGAATACTAACAATATTTTTTAATGCATGAAACTTTTGTTTCAGTGCAATATGTTTCTTAGCTAGTCTTTCAAGATGTTCAAACATTTCTTGATAGGCTTCAAACAACTCAGCATATGCATTTGAGAATTTTGTGCTACTTACTTGTGATGAGGTTTCTTGTGATAAGGCTTCATCATCACTTTTTGTCATCAAGCAAAGATTTGCTTCTTCTTCTCCATCACTGCTTTCGGAAGAACTCTCTTGTGTTGTGGAAGAATCATTATAAGCTTTGCATTTTCTCTTATAGATACTACTTTTCTCTTTCTTTTTCTCTTTCACATCTTTATTCTCTTTCTTAAGTTCTGGACAGTATGGTTTGATATGGTCAAGCTTTCCACATCCATAACTCTCATACCTATTGGTTTTCTCCTTTCTTTGCTGTCTCTTTTTCCTATTCTTCATGAAACGCAAAAACTGTTTAGCTAAAAGAGATATATCGAAATCAGAAAACTTACCTTCATTTTTTACTTTCATCTTGTGAAGATTTTTCTGCTTTTAGAGCTACCGTCTTGACTTGATTCTATTCACCATCCTTTAACCTTTGTAGCTCCATCTCATGTCCTCGCAACTTTCCAAATAGAGTAGCAATATTCATTTTTGTGAGATCCTTTGATTCTGGAATAGTAGTGACCTTTGGTTGCCAATTCCTGTCTAAGGATTTCAAGATCTTTGTGTTCAACTCCTCATTGTCAAAACTCTTTAATACATGTGTGAAGCGTGTCTGGAAATTTGTGATGCTTTCATTCTGCTGCATTTGAAACAATTCATACTGTTGGATGAGTGTGTTCTTACGTGCTCGCTTTACTTCATTTGTTCCTTCATGTGTCACTTTAAGAGTGTCCCATATTTCTTTTGTCGTCTTATATTATGAGACCCTGAAAAATTCATTACGAGTTAAGGTAGAAACAATAGCATTTCGGGCTCTTACATCATATTGGGAACGCTTGTTTTCATCTGGCGTCCATTGGTCAAAAGTCTTTGGAACAGCTCCAAACTTCGTTGTTCTCATCGGAATGTAGGAACCGTTGAGTGCAACATCCCAAACACCGTAATCTAGTATTTGTAAAAATATTTCCATTCTCGCCTTCCAAAACTGATAGTCTTCACCTTCAAATAATGGAAGGCCAGAATTTATACTGGTTCGGGTATAGCCAACCCTACATCCAGTTCCTAGTCAACTTTAATCACAAGAGTGACCCCAATTCACTATCTTTCAAATTCAATTTACAAATTACAATCAACTCAGCAGAGGAACTAGTAAAAAGTAAACTAATTAAAAAGATAATCACCTCCTTAGAAACCCACTAGGGATGAACACCTCCTCTGAACAAATCAAAGGATGAAAAGCACCTTCTTTGCCACCAACACACAAAGGATGAACACCTCCTTAGAATCACATAAGGGATGAACACCTCCCCGAACAAATCAAAGGGATGAACAGAGAAACACACTTCTCAAGAAACAATGCCCATAAGAAAATCCTTAGTTTGTAGGCAAAGAAAATAAGAGCAACAACCTAAACCCTAAAAAGGGAATTTAACAACAACCACCTAAACCCACAAAAAAATGAAGGCAATAAAATAAGAACAATCACACCTGGGTAATGGAGACAACAAATTGTAGAAGCTTGTAGAATGCCAACCTCCAAGAACAAGTGTGATTAGCAATGAAAACACAAAATGTTGTAGAGAAGAGGGTTTTCTCAAAAGGTGTAAAATATCTTTGTTGCCTTGCTCATAATTCTTTTCTTAAAATTGATTGAATGTAAAATTGTATTTTTGAATTCTTAATTGTGTATCTTTGATTTTCATCAAAACTCATTTAAAGAGGAAAATAGCATCAGAAAATAGTTGTTGGTCGTTAATACTTTTGTAGAGAAAAATCAGGATGTATTAAAAAACATTTATTCTTCAAAATGGATATATTTTTCAAATATGAACTGCCATAATCAATTATTTTACTAGTATAATCAATTATGACAGAGAGAAAATCGTTTTTCCATTTCTAATGCATCATTATTGATTATGATAGTGAAAAATGTTACGAATTTTTATCACACTTGTGTTTTAGAGACTTATGCATAATAACACTTCATCAACTTGGACCTCCATATCTAGTATTCTAAGACTCTATCTAGTCTTTAGGAACCATCTTGGGCTTGCTTAAGTCTTGAATGTTGTTGACTTGAATCATCATCAAAATCATCTCTTGGGAATGTAGGGACATGTTTCACATTTCCATTAATCTCCCCCTCAATGCTTTCAACCATGACATGTCAGGGCTTGATACAAGCATTGTGGAGCATTGATTACTATTGAAAGAGGGATTATGGTCGGTAAAGCAGAAACTCAGAAGAGTAAAGCTCGAATGGTCCTTAAAAATTAAGGAGGAAGTGCAGAAACTGTTAGATGTCAACTTCTTAATTATGTCCAGATACCCCAAGTGGCTAGCCAACATTGTGCCATTCATAAAAAAGAATGGAAAGATCAGAGTGTGTGTGGATTATAGGGACTTAAATCATGCAAGTCCAAAAGACGATTTCCCTTTACCACATATTGATATGTTGGTAGATCACACTGCCACAAACACACTATATTCCTTCATGAACGGATACGCAGGGTATAATCAGATTAAGTTGGTTATCAAAGACAGAGAAAATACCTCTTTTATCACACCATAGGGAACATTATTCCACGATATGATCCACAAAGAAATTGAAGTATATGTGGATAACATGATTGCCACAGCCATGAACGAGATGGACCACATCCAATATCTGAGGAAGCTATTCGGTCGACTCTGAAAGTATCAACTTAAGCTAAACCCGACAAAGTGTACCTTTGGAGTACGGTTGGGGAATTTTCTTGGGTTCATCGTGAGCACAAAGGGAATCGAGGTAGACCTCGATAAAACAAAGGAAATTTTGGAAATGCCCCCACCACAAACAGAAAAGGAAATCATAGGCTTTTTAGGCCGAATAAACTACATAGCTAGGTTCATTGCACAACTAACAGACAAGTGTGCACCCATCTTCAAGCTGTTGTGCGAGAATCAACCAACAATTTGGAATGAGGAGGGCTAACAAGCCTCTGAAAAGATTAAAATGTACTTGACCAATCCACCAATCTTGGTGCCGCCTGTTAAAGGAAAACCTCTAATCCTCTATCTATCAGTACTCGAGGAGTCTATGGGATGTGTGCTCGGTCAGCAAGATGAGACGGAGAGAAAGGAGTAAGCCATATATTATCTCAGTAAAAAATTCTTAGACTATGAGACCCATTATACACTACTTGAAAAGACATGTTGTGCATTGGTGTGGGCAACTCAACGTCTTTGACAATATATGGTTAGACATACGACTTGATTGGTTTCCAAAATGGATCCAATCAAATATCTGTTCGAAAAACCCGTCTTGACCAGAAGGATAGCGAGGTGGCAAGTGCTCCTCTCAGAGTTTGATATCAAAGGTAGTCCTCTGGTAGACTACCTAGCACACGGGTCAATAGAATAATATCAATCCCTACAAGACGACTTCCCAAATGAGCATATCATGCATATCCAACACGAAGAACCCAAAGATGATGCATGGGTCATGTTCTTCGATGAAGCCTCGAACATGATTGGACACAGGATTGGAGTTGTTTTAATATCTTCAGAAAAGAAATATATCCCGATAATGGCGAGGATAAACTACAATTGCATAAATAATATGGCCGAATATGAAGCCTGTGCCTTCGGTATCCAAGCAGCTCTAGATCACGGGGTAACCAAACTCAAGGCATTCAGTGACTCATCCCTTGTCATCTACCAACTCAAGGGTGAATGGGAAACCAGGAATTTCAAACTAATCCCATATCTAAAGTATATTCATAATTTGACTTCGAGGATGGAAAGTGTCACTTTCGAGTACATCCCTTGGGAAATGATGAGCCATTATTTTCCCGCATTTTCTTAACTTTCTGTACCTATCTTAATTGGTTCATTGTGCTTAATTGTCTAATATTAGTGTATTTTCATTGATTGGGCTTCGTTGGGCCATTATTCCGAATTTTGCTTAATTTAGTATTTATTGGTCTAATTTTCGTTTTTAATTATTTTTAGGTATTTTTGGTGAAGCAATTTTCGAGCTTCGACATTAATCTTAAGATGAAGAGAATTTTCACGTCATTTCCATAGCATTTCCACGTCATTTCAATGTGATTTAAGTGATTGGGCCAAAATTTGAGGCCTAGAGTGGCATTTTTGTAATTCTAAACCCTAGAATGGCATTTTTGAAAATATTGGCGTGCTGAGATGAGGGAATACGGGGAGAGGGTTTTATTTTGAGGAGAGGGGGCTTCTTCCACATTCACTCTCCATTTTCAGCCATTTGGGAAGCTCTCCATGGTGCCACCACTTAGGTTTTGCGTTTTCCATTCCTGAATAGACTCCATTTCATGTTTTCTTCTCATTTTTAGCTTGGAACAACTTGTATTATGTATTTAGAAGCTTAGAACAGTACCCATTGGGGTTTTTCGATTTTTCTGCACATTGGATGTTTGAGTTTGGATTTCTTGTTCTTTCATATATATGATGAAGTATTTTCATTCATGTTTTGTATTTGCATATCATTTCCATGGCTAGCTAAACTTTGAGTATTGATTCCTTGAGGAGAATGTGACGAACCCTTGAGATTTTTGTGTTTGAAGAATTTCTACCATGTCCTGTATTGGTCTCCATCTAATTAACTTTGTGCTTGATGAAGGGATGACAAATTTGATGTATGCTTAATCTCATATTTGTGTTCTTGCATTTAAACAACCCCTGTTTATGCTTAATGGATGTGGTTTGCTACATGGTTGCTTAATCCGTGGTACCAAGGTTGAAGATGTATGCTTGCTTAATGCATATTGGACTCGTTTTAGTCTTCGCTTAGTGGTCTAATTTCGGGTTTCAAGATTGAACAGGGCATTCATTTGGTAATCTGTGATAGGTGGATTTACATTTGAATTAAGGAATCAATACGTTTTTAATCTCTGCTTTTGTCACTGTTGTTGTTTTGTAGAATTTAATTTGTGTCTATCTGTTAATCTACAAACCAACCCCCCCCCCATTATTGTTTTATCTGTTTGATTGTGGATCTTTGATTGAAAGTAATAGTCCTTGGGAGACGACCTAGGAGTCACTTCCTAGTACTGCATTTATCTGTATTTATTTGACCGGATACGACTCCGATCAAATTTGGCACCGCTGTCGTGGACCAATGGTTTCTGTCGAGGGTTTAGTGTTGTGTTTTGTTTTAGTTTAGGGTAGTTTATTTATGTGATTTCGTGTTGGGGTGTGATTTACTGTTGTGGTCGGTTTTATTTTCAATTTTGCAGTTTGTTATTGAAGGTTGTAGGTGTAGCAATTTGGAGCAAGGAAGAAATTCGAATTTAGCTGCACAATTCACCTTGGAAGGCAATGGAACAGTAACTTAATTTTGCTGTATAATTGCTATTGCAGAATTTTTCTGTTTGCTGTTTCCTACAGAATTTTTCTGTTCACTGCTGTTTTTGTTAATTGTTGTTTCTGTTGTTTGCTACCATATAAATTCGTCCAAGCTTGTTTGCTATTTCTGTTTTTGCTTTTTCTGCTACAGAATTTGCTGCTATTTTCTGTTGCAGAATTTTGTTGCTGTTTTCTGCTGCAAAATTTTGTTTTTGAGACCAACCTGTTTCTGTTTGCAGAATTTTGTTGTTTCTGTCCGCAAAATTTTGCTATATTTCACTGCATATGTTGTTTTTGAGGTCAACTCTGTTTTCTCTTCCTACTACTCCTCTGTTTTGGGCCCAAAAAAAAAATTTGTTGCGTATGTGAATAGTGTTGTGAATAGTGCCAGTTTTTCACTAGTTTTTGGAAAATCTTAAAAAAATACTTTCTCAACGAATTTTTCTCTCATTTTTGGTGTCCACACTTCTTTCATCATGTATTAAGTGCATGCAAAATAGAAGGTCCAAATTCATT
Source organism: Sphenostylis stenocarpa (assembly GCA_963425845.1). Taxonomy (NCBI): domain Eukaryota; kingdom Viridiplantae; phylum Streptophyta; class Magnoliopsida; order Fabales; family Fabaceae; genus Sphenostylis; species Sphenostylis stenocarpa. The sequence goes on along the minus strand of OY731404.1, from coordinate 48,676,866 downwards.
CATTTGATTTGGTTTCCAAGTGGGTGGTGAAGAAAAAATTGTGAAAACTTCAAACGGCCATAACTTTTGCTACAGATGTCAGAATTGGTCAATTTTTTTTTTTAAAATAGGGAATTTTCTGATCTATGCAATCCAACTTAAATGGGCTGAGTTGGGCCACTCAAAACTTAAAAAAGGGTTTTTACTATTTTTTTATTTTTGAAGTTTTATTGCCCTATTTTTCTAAATTTTTCTAGGGTGGTTCACTTAGGTAGACTTAGCATTTTACCTTGATGATTTTTTTTAGTGAATCTTATAATTCTAGGTGCATGATTGCTAAAGGGTTTGGTAATTTGAGTTCTGTAGCTCAAGATTTGAATTTTTGAGTGATTCTGTTGACTTTTTGTGGACTATTTAGGTAGGGTTGACCCTTTTGTGCATGTACTTAACCTTTGAATTTTGTTCTGAAATTTTTTGTGGAAGTCTTACATATTTTTAGGGTGCTTCATGCAAAATTTCAGGTCATTTGGACATCGTTTGCAAAAGTTTCCAATTATACCCCTTGTTTAAGCTTGTTTGAGAACTACTTGATATGTTATATATAGTGCATGACTAGGGGTAATCCATGAATTTTACACCCATTTGACCCTGAAGTTGATAAGACCTACCATACATTAGTTAGGTATAATAGGAATCCACCTGTTAGTGATAATTCAAATCTGAATAATTTTGAACATTCCTCTGCATCTGACCATTCTGCTGCATCTAAACATAATCTTGATTTTGATAACATGGGTGAGCAAAACAATTTTGGACCTCGTGAGAGGACTCTTAGGGAGATGGTTGCACCTGATTTCACTTATGCAAATTTATGTATCCAATACCCTGAAGAAGATGTACCATTTGTGCTTAAAACTGGACTAATCCATTTGTTTCCCGAGTTTCATGGTCGTGCAGGTGAGGATCCACACAAGCATCTCAAGGAGTTCCATATAGTCTGCTCCACCATGAAGCCACAAAATGTCCCTGAAGATCACATATACCTGAAGGCTTTTCCTTTCTCTTTGGAGGATTTGGCCAAAGACTGGCTATACTACTTAGCTCCTGGTTCCATAACGAGTTGGGATGATCTGAAGAGAGTCTTTCTAGAGAAATTCTTCCCTGCTTCCAGGACCACTGCCATTAGGAAGGATATATCAGGTATCAGGCAACAGATGGGAGAGAGCTTATACGAGTATTGGGAGAGGTTCAAGAGACTTTGTGCAAGTTTTCCTCACCACCAAATATCAGAACAGCTACTGCTGCAGTACTTTTATGAGGGGATGAACACAATGGATAGGAGTATGATAGATACAGCTACTGAAGGAGCTTTAGGAGACATGACACCTGCTGCTGCTAGAGGTTTAATTGAGAAGATGGCGTCCAATTCCCAACAATTTAACATGAGGAGTGATGCCATAGTCCTTAGAGGTGTACATGAAGTGGGTTCATCAGATTTAGTGGAGAAGAAGCTAGAAAGTAAGATTGATGCCCTCACCACCCTAGTCTCCCAACTTGCTACAAATCAGAGATCTGCACCACCTGCAAGGGTTTGTGGCATTTGTACTTCAAATGAGCATCCCACTGATTACTGCCATTTGTTGCATGAGTCTACAGGTTCTGGAGCTCCGCAAGCTTATGCAACAAACATTTTCAATAATAGGGCTCCGAACCAACAACATAATCCTGACCTCTCAAGCAATAGATATAATCCAGGGTCGAGGAATCACCCAAATCTAAGATGGTCCAATCAGCAGCACCAACAACTGCAGAATCCTTTGCCACCACCACCATTTCATAATTTTGCTGGTCCAAGCAGACCTTATGTGCCTCCACCAATACAACAACAATATCAGAGGCAGCAAAATGAAGCACCTGCTCCACCAGCTCCTCAACCTTCTTCACCTTCATTAGAGGAATTGGTTAAACAAATGGCTGAGATGAACATACAGTACCAACAGAAAAATGATGCCTCCATTCAGAGTTTAACCAACCAGATTGGTCAACTAGCTACTGCTGTGAATCAATTGCAAAATCATAATTTAGACAAGCTTCCTGCACAGACTGTGGTTAATCCTAAGAATGTGAGTGCCATCACATTGAGGTTAGGAGAACAGATTGACATACGCATTGCAGTACCTCCACCCTCATCTGTACCTGCCTCTGTTCCTGCACCTGAGCAACCAATTGGTAGCCAAAAATTGCATACAGCTGAACCTTCTTCTAGCACCAGTTCTGACCTACAACAACATCCTATCCCTCTTCCATTCCCTCCCAAAGAAATTCCAAGCAAAAAGATGGAAGAGGTCGATAAAGAGATTCTGGAGACCTTCAGGAAAGTAGAGGTGAACATACCTCTGCTTGATGCCATCAAGCAAATTCCCAGATATGCTAAATTCCTGAAGGAGTTGTGCACCCACAAGAGGAAGATGAAGGGAAGTGAGACAATCAGCATGGGCAGAAATGTGTCTGCTTTGATAGGTAAATTTGTTCCTTACATTCTTGAGAAATGTAAGGACCCAGGTACATTCTGCATACCTTGTGTTATTGGAAATAATAAATTTGAGAATTCCATGCTTGATTTGGGTGCTTCAATTAATGTCATGCTTTTGTCCATTTTTAATTCTTTATCTCTTGGACCTCTGCAACCTACAGGTGTGGTGATACAACTGGAAAATAAGAGTGTAGCCCACCCTACAGGTTTCATGGAGGATGTCTTAGTTCGGGTTGGTGAACTCATTTTTCCTGCTGATTTCTATGTGCTTGATATGGAGGAGGGATTCTCCCATGGATCTGTCCCAATCATTTTAGGTAGACCATTTTTGAAAACAGCCCGAACCAAGATTGATGTGTATGATGGTACATTGTCCATGGAATTTGGTGATATTATTGTCCATTTCAATATTCTTGATGCCATGAAACATCCATCTGAGTGCCATTCTGTTTTTCATGTTGAGATCAAAGATGATGTTATTGATGAGTATGTTTCTGATTTTCATTCCTTACATGCTAGGGAACATTGTTTTCTTTCTGATCTGTATACTTCTTTTGCATGCACCAAATCCAAATCTGAATCTGATTTTGATATTCACATTGATCTTCATTCTAATCCTGAGTTGTGTTCTAAATTTAAATCTGATCATATGTGTGATGTTTTGGGTGTTGTACCTCTTATGGATATGAGTTCTTTAGAGTCAGAATGCACTAACCGTGTTGCAGGAAGTATACATGAATCTAACTTGCAGGTGGAGGTACACTCCATCTCTGGTTCCTTCTGTTCAGCCAACACCCACTCCAGAACTAAAGACCTTACCAGAAAACCTCAAGTATGCTTATTTGGAGGATGATGAGAAGTTGCCAGTGATCATTTCCACCTCCCTTGATGCTGTTCAAGAGGAGAAACTGTTGCACATTCTGAAAAGGCATAAGAAAACCATCGGCTGGACCCTGGCGGACATTCCTGGTATCAGCCCATCCACATGCATGCATCTGATATTATTGGAGGATGGAGCCAAGCCAGTGAGACAGCCACAGAGACGACTCAACCCCGTGATTTTGGATGTTGTGAAGAAGGAGGTGACCAAGCTTCTTCGGTCGGGATCATCTATCCTATATCGGATAGTCGGTGGTGAGTCCGATCCGGGTGGTCCCCAAGAAGACGAGGCCTCACTCGTTGTGAAGAATGAGAGGGATGAGCTCATTCCAACCGGAATACAAAACAGGTTAGAGGGTCCGTATTGACTACCGAAGGCTCAATCGAGCAACACGGAAGGACCATTTTTCACTACCTTTCATTGACCAGATGCTTGAGCGTCTGGCAGGTAAATCTCATTACTGCTTTCTGGATGGTTTCTCTGGTTATTTTCAGATCCATATTATGTTAGAATCGCGCAGCGGAATGTTCGCGTGGTCGGACAAAAACCAAGAGGGGGGGGGGGGTGAATTGGATTTTTAATAAAAATTAGGTTTTCAAAATTTTCCCCAAATTTTACCGATTAAAAACTGCGTAAATGTAAATAGAGAAGAGTAGAGAAGATTACACAGTAGGTTTATACTGGTTCGGATCAAAAGACCCTACGTCCAGTTGGTAATCACTCAAAAGAGGATTAACGCCGTCACTAAGAACAAATTGTTACAAACAGATTACAAATGAACAGAGATAAAGATCGGAAAACACCTCTCTTGAAATCCACAAGAGATGAAGAACAGACTTTCCCTAGAGACGGCACAACACACAATCCACTAAGAACTCCACTTAGTGATTCTTATCGCTTCTAGCCTCACACCAGGTTCCAAAAGCCCCCTTTCCTTGCAACAAACAGTTCTCGGCACTCACGAGCACTTAACTTTTGTATGGAAAGAGTTGTTCTTCTTTTTCGAGTGCCAAAGCGAGTTTAAGTAGGGAAATTAGGGTTTAGGAATTGGGGATTTCGAAACTAGGGTTCTTGGTAATTGGGTTTTCGAAAATAGGGTTAATTTGAAATTTAAAATGAAAAACAAACTGAAATAATCGATTATTTGGAGTGATAATCGATTAAAACAGAAGCCAAATACGTCGGAACCCAAACCTCTCCGGATTAATCGATTATTTGGTGAAATAATCGATTATCTGTACGGATCAAGTACAAAACAATCGATTATTTTGTCTGTTTTAATCGATTAAAACAGTGAGTTTGTATAGAAAGTGTTTTCTCACTGTTTTAATCGATTATTTACCTATATAATCGATTAAAGCCGAGCCTAAATGATAAATTTGAGCTTTTTGAAGCTTCTAAGTTACGGACTATGTACCGGCTATCTTAGACTCTAAAAATACGAGACTCAATCTTAAATAAAACGAGTTATTACAATACAATTATCACCAATCTTCAATCTTCAATATTCTAAGTCTTTAGTTCTTGGATCATCATCAAAATCCATTCTTCATATTCATCAAGTGCAACATCAAGTCCTTGAATTGTCAACAATCTCCCCCTTTTTGATGATGATCAAAATTTTCTTTTAAAGCCCTTTGTAATAACCTATTTTATCTGTCATACTAACAAACACATTAAACATACCGAGATAAAATTATATAATTGAATCATAGGCTTTAAATTTTTCTCCCCCTATTTTGATTATAATAAAAAAGAACTCTGCAACATCAATCATAAGAGCTCCCCCTCAAAATATGCATAAGTTAGAGAAAGCTCCCCCTCAATCATAGCATGAAAGAAACATCAAATTTTATTTCACAATCATTCAACCATTACAACATCAAGACAATAAGAAAATACATTGATTCTCTCTATATCAGACAGTTTTAATCAATTATTTCTAGCAAATAATCGATTGTCGGAGGCATTGAATCGATTATTTCACCAAATAATCGATTATTCCGAGGAGAATACCCTGTTTTGGACGTTTTGAGAAAAAATAATCGATTATTACTTCCGATGATCGATTATTCCAGAGGCTATATCAAGTTTTTAAGGTTTTTACACATTATATCCTATGAATATCCTACAACACGAATTTTAACATAACAATCATCCAAAAATAGTCAAATTAAGCAGAATTTAAGCTATTTCTAATATCCCTAAGTCTCTTCTAAGATCATAGAATCTATCCTTTGGTAGAGGCTTAGTAAATATATCTGCTAATTGACGTTTAGTGTCTACATACTCTATCTTACGGTTTCCTTTCTTGATATTATCTCTTAAAAAGTGATGTCTAATCTCAATATGTTTAGTCCTAGAGTGCATTACTTGGATTCTTAGTTAGATTGATTGCACTCGTATTATCACACATTAAGGGTATGTCATTTAAATATATACTATAATCCTCTAACTCGTTGTTTCATCCACAGAATTTGAGCACAACAACTACCTGCTGCAATATATTCAGCTTCAGTGGTAGATAAAGCTACACATGTTTGTTTCTTAGAATGCCATGATATTAAGGATGAACCTAACAAATGACATGTCCCACTAGTGCTTTTCCTATCAATTTTACATCCACCATAATCAGCATCAGAATATCCTAATAAACTAATACAAGCATCAGACGGATACCACAAGCCAAACCCAGTAGTTCCTTTTAAGTATTTTAAAATATGTTTTACTGCAATTAGGTGAGATTCTTTAGGACAAGCCTGAAATCTAGCACACACACAGACAGAATGCATAATATCAGGTCTACTAGCAGTTAAGTATAATAGTGATCCTATCATACCTCTATACATAGTTTGATTAACTTCCAAACCTGATTCATCCTTGTCTAGATAGCATGAAGTTCCATTGAGAGTCCTCTAGGTGATTGTCATTCTTTTGCTAATTGAGGAGTTTGAGAAGGCACATTATCTTCCAAGTATAATTCATCAAGGGCCTCTCTTATATATTCATCATCACCTGCAAGTCTTTTATTTGACTCAAGAGGATTTCCCCCAAGGTCTACAATCTCATCAAAGGTAACATGTATAGATTCTTCTATATTCAAAGTTCTCCTATTAAACACTCTATATGCCTTGCTAGTTAAAGAATAACCTAGAAAAATGCCCTCATCGGCTTTTGAGTCAAATTTTCCTAGATTGTCCTTTCCATTATTTAGCACAAAACATTTACATCCAAAAATCTTTAAATGAGAAACATTAGGTTTTCTACCATTAAACAATTCATATGGAGTTGATTTTATAATTGACCTAATGAGCATTCTATTTAAAACATAGCATGCAGTGCTAACCGCATCAGCCCAAAAATATTTTGGAACATTAGATTCATTTAACATAGTTCTTGCAAGTTCCTCTAATGACCTATTTTTCCTCTCAACTACACCATTTTGTTGGGGAGTCCTAGGAGCAGAAAAGTTATGTAATATACCATTTTCCTCACAATAATTCTCAAACTTTTCATTTTGAAACTCACCACCATGGTCACTTCTTAAAACTTTAATTCTTAGGTCTTTCTCATTTTGTATTTGTTTAGCAAACTTTCTAAAGACCTTAAAAGCTTCACTTTTCATAGTTAGGAAAAATGTCCAAGTGTACCTAGAGTAATCATCAACAATTACAAGTCCATAATAATTTCCACCAAAGCTTTTTATCCTAGAAGGTCCAAATAAATCTAAATGTAATAATTCTAGGGGTTTTGAAGTGGAAATCACATTCTTTGATTTAAATGATGATTTAACTTGTTTACCTTTTTGGCATGCATCACACAATCTATCTTTTTCAAATTTCAATTTAGGCAATCCAATAACTAAGTCTTTTGATATCAATTTATTCAAATGATGCATGTTTATATGAGCCGCTCTTTTATGCCATAACCAAGGGTTTTCTTCCTTAGCAACTAAACATGTTATACTAGACTCATGTAAACAATCCAAATCAATCAAATATATATTGTTATGCCTAATGCCTTTTAATTCTACTTTTTCGAATCTATTAAATGTATGGTGCAAAATTGGCTTTCAAAAGTTACCTTGAATCCTTTGTCACACAATTGGCTTATGCTAAGAAGGTTATGCTTTAGCCCATCAACAAGAAGTACATCCTTAATCTCCAATGTGTTTGCACCACCTATGTTTCCAATTCCGAGAATCTTCCCTTTGTTGTTATCCCCATAAGTCACATATCCTTGTTCTTTGGCTTTGAAACTTACAAATTTTGTTTTATCTCCAGTCATATGTTTTGAGCATCCACTATCAAGATACCACATAGACTTCTTTGATTTGGAAGTTTCCTACAACACAAGAACATATAAACTTAGGTCCCCACAACTTTTGGGTCCTTGGGGTTAGAGACATAACAATCTATTTAAATACTGCAAAACTTCTTTTAAATAATCTGCTGGTTTAATTAATCTGTTAAAAGATTCTTTTAATCTGTTAAAAGTGCAGTTTTAATCTGTTAAAACGTCTTTTAATCGATTAAAACGCAGTGTAGAAAAATTTTTTAAGTTGTTTTAATCGATTGAAACGAGATTTAATCGATTAAAAGAGTTCTGATCGGTCATAACTAAATTCTGATCGATCATAACTGATTCTGATCGGTCATAATTGCATTCTGATCGATCATCCTGACCCTTTAAATGATTTTAATCGATTGAAACGTGTTTTAATCGATTGAAAAGAATTCTGATCGCTTATAATTTGATTCTGATCGATCATCCAGACCCTTTAAGTGATTTTAATCGATTGAAATGTGTTTTTAATCGATTTAAAGGATTCTGACCGCTCATAATAAAAATATGATCGATCACAATGAGTTTTAAATGGTTTTAATCGATTAAAAACAAGTAAAAACACTTCTTTGAACATTCTAAGTGATTTTATTTGGTTCTTTCAAAACTGCATCATTTAAAAACATGTTTTAAGAAAGCTTTTGTAAAAATACTTTGTTTTTAGTTGTTTAAAACAATTTTAGAGGCTTTTCGCAAAAATCGTTAAGTGAAGAACCTTCATGCAATAGAAAAGATAAAATGTTTTTACCTAATCATTCTGTTTAAAAACATACTAACTGATCCATTTTCTTTGAATAAATACAAGATACAAATAGATTTATTTAACAATTGGAACCCAAATATATTTACCTTTAGGAACACCAAAATGTTTAATTTTACACTTATTTGAGGTATGACCTTGTTTCATACAATAAAAACATGCTTTTGATGTAGCTATGGAATAAGATGCATTATTTACATGACATGCTCTAGTTCCTTTTTCTACCCATACTCTTTTCTTTTTAGATTTACTCTTTTTCAAAGGAACTCTTTGATTTACATTATTTTGAGCAATTACCATTTCATGCTTCTTAAGATCATCAATTTCTTTTTCGGCTTTGTCAAGCAAATGGTTAAGAATATCTATGTCATATTCATGCTCTTTACAATTTGCACAAGCTAAGTCCTTATTCTCATCTAAGCATACAATTTTCGTATTAGCTACCTCCTTTTCTTCTAAACATGCAATTTTCAATTTTAAGGACTCATTTTCCTTTTCGGATCTTCTTAGATTTTTCTTTACAACTTTATATTCTTTTTTCATATCCATAAATGTAGTAAATAACTCATTATAAGCATTTTGCAATTCATCATGGTCATTTTCTTCACTAGCGGATGAATCGGAATCACTAACCTCAAAATCCGAAGAAATGTTGTTATTTGCCATCAAGCAAATGTTTGCTTCAATTTCTGAGTCGCTTGATTCTGAATTTGAATCACTGTCATCCCAAGCAATATATGCTTTCTTCTTGAATTGCTTTTTGCCCTTGTGTTCATCATTTTTCTTGTTTGGGCATTCGGTCTTCATATGCCCCGCTTCACCACAACCAAAGCATTTTATATTAACGGAAGAATTTTCTTTTACCTTTCCCTTACCTTTGAAAGGATGTCTTCCTTTTGCTTTCATCATCTTGGTGAACTTCTTTATAAAAAGACTCATCTCTTCTTCATCAATTTCTGAGTCTTCTTCTTCTTTCTTATTTTTTCTTTTTGAAATCTCGGTCTTGAAAGCTAGGTTCTTCTTTTGATATTGACCCTCTTCCTCATTTAGTCTTCCAAGGTCAAGTTCATGCTCCCTAAGCTTTCCAAATAACGCCGCCATAGACATAGTGGCAAGATTTTGTGACTCCGAGATGGCCGTCACCTTTGGTTGCCATTTCCTATCCGAGAGATTTCAAAATTTTAACATTTAATTCATCAACATAAAAAATTTTACCTAGTCCGGTGAGATGGTTCACGATATGAGTGAAACGTTTCGTACGTCAAATATCGTTTCGCCTGGTTGCATCCGGAACATCTCGTATTCTTGGATTAAAGAATTTTTACGTGCTCTTTTGACGTCGTCGGTTCCTTCGTGGGTCACCCTTAGCATTTCCCACATTTCCTGTGCACTTTTACAAGCTGAAATTCTATAAAACTCATCAAGGGTTAGAGCGAGATGAAATAATGTTTCTAGCCCTAACATCAAATTGTGCTTTTCGACTTTCTTCGCAGTCCATCTAGAAATAGGTTTAAGAACGTCAACACCGTTCTCCGTAATTTTAGGAACAAATGGACCGTTTAAAATTGCGTCCCAAACGCCTCTATCAACGGACTCTAAAAATATTTGCATACGTACCTTCCAAAAAGGATAATTTTGACCCGCAAAAAGTGGGGGTCTGTTGATAGACGCACCTTCGGCAAAAGTTTGATTTTGTCCGGCCATTTTCGAAAATATTTGAATGACTATCAAAGCAAGCTCGATACCACTTGTTAGAATCGCGCAGCGGAATGTTCGCGTGGTCGGACAAAAACCAAGAGGGGGGTGAATTGGATTTTTAATAAAAATTAGGTTTTCAAAATTTTCCCCAAATTTTACCGATTAAAAACTGCGTAAATGTAAATAGAGAAGAGTAGAGAAGATTACACAGTAGGTTTATACTTGGTTCGGATCAAAAGACCCTACGTCCGAGTTGCTAATCACTCAAAAGAGGATTAACGCCGTCACTAAGAACAAATTGTTACAAACAGATTACAAATTAACAGATAAAGATCGAGAAAACACCTCTCTTGAAATCCACAAGAGATGAAGAACAGCTTTCCCTAGAGACGACACATCACACAATCCACTAAGAACTCCACTTAGTGATTCTTATCGCTTCTAGCCTCACACCAGGTTCCAAAAGCCCCCTTTCCTTGCAACAAACAGTTCTCCGGCACTCACAAGCACTTAACTTTTGTATGGAAAGAGTTGTTCTTCTTTTCCGAGTGCCAAAGCAGAGTTTAAGTAGGGAAATTAGGGTTTAGGAATTGGGGATTTCGAAACTAGGGTTCTTGGTAATTGGGTTTTCGAAAATAGGGTTAATTTGAAATTTAAAATGAAAAACAGATCGAAATAATCGATTATTTGGAGTGATAATCGATTAAAACGGAGCCAAATACGTCGAACCCAAACCTCTCTAGATTAATCGATTATTTGGTGAAATAATCGATTATCCGTACGGATCGAGTACAAAACAATCGATTATTTTGTTGTTTTAATCGATTAAAACGGTGAGTTTGTATAGAAAGTGTTTTCTCACTCGTTTTAATCGATTATTTACCTATATAATCGATTAAAGCCGAGCCTAAATGATAAATTTGAGCTTTTTGAAGCTTCTAAGTTACAGACTATGTACCGGCTATCTTAGACTCTAAAAATACAGACTCAATCTTAAATAAAACAAAGTTATTACAATACAATTATCACCAATCTTCAATCTTCAATATTCTAAGTCTTTAGTTCTTGGATCATCATCAAAATCCATTCTTCATATTCATCAAGTGCAACATCAAGTCCTTGAATTGTCAACATATTGCTCCTGAGGATCAGGAGCAAACCACATTCACCTGCCCCTTTGGCACTTTTGCCTATAGGAGAATGCCTTTTGGCCTATGCAATGCCCCTGGTACCTTCCAGCGGTGCATGCTTAGTATCTTTTCCGATTTCCTTGAAAATTGTATAGAGGTGTTTATGGATGATTTTACTGTGTATGGATCCTCGTTTGATGCATGCTTAGATAATTTGGATAGAGTGCTTAATAGATGCATTGAAACTAATCTTGTTCTGAATTTTGAAAAATGTCACTTCATGGTGGAACAAGGTATAGTTTTAGGGCATATCATTTCTAGTAAGGGCATAGAAGTGGATCCTGCAAAAATCTCTATTATTTCACAATTGCCTTATCCCTCTTGCGTGCGAGAGGTTCGATCTTTTCTTGGTCATGCAGGTTTCTAGAGGCGCTTCATTAGAGACTTCAGTAAGAAAGCCCTTCCACTATCCAATCTGCTTCAGAAAGATATTGAATTTGATTTTGATGACAGGTGCAAAAAGGTGTTTGACTGCCTCAAGGAAGCACTGACTACCACTCCTATAATCCAGGCACCTAACTGGACAGTCCCATTTGATTTGATGTGTGATGCATCTAATTATGCATTAGGGGTTATCCTAGCACAGAGAGTTGATAAGTTGCCTCGGGTAATAAATTATGCTTCCAGGACTTTAAATGCTGCCCAAGCTAACTACACCACCACCGAGAAAGAGCTTTTGGCCATTGTTTTTGCTTTGGATAAATTTAGGTCATATCTGCTTGGTTCTCGGGTTATTGTGTTCACTGACCATGCAGCTTTTAAGTACCTACTGAAGAAGGCTGACTCAAAGCCTCGATTGATTAGGTGGATGCTCTGGCTCCAAGAATTTGATTTGGATATCCAAGACAGGAGTGGAGCTCAGAATTTGGTAGAGACCACCTCAGCAGAATTGAGAGAGCTAAGGATAATGCTGAAGTGTTGCCCATCCAGGATGATTTTCCTGATGAGAATTTTTTAGTTATTTCTTCTATCTCTGTTTCTTACCCTACCACCCCATGGTTTGCAAATATTGTCAATTATTTGGTTACTTCTGTTTTTCCTCCCTTAGCATCTAGAGCTCAATGTGATAAACTTAAGAGCGATGCTAAGTATTATATTTGGGATGACCCGTATTTGTGGAAGTTATGTAGTGACCAAGTTACCAGGAGATGCATTCCGGACCATGAGATTGACTCGGTCTTGCAATTTTGTCATTCTTCTGCAACCGGTGGTCATCTTGGCATTCAGAGGACAGCTCGCAAGGTGCTTGACTATGGTTTCTATTGGCCCACCATCTTCAAGGATGCGTTGAAGATTTGCAGCACTTGTGAGCAATGTTAGAGAGCAGGAGGGTCCCTTACATGGAGACAGCAGATGCCCCAACAACCCATGTTCGTTTGTGAGGTGTTTGATGTCTGGGGTATAGATTTCATGGGTCCCTTCCCTGTTTCTTTTGGTTTTTTTTTTTTTATATTCTCCTTACTGTTGATTATGTTTCAAAATGGGTGGAAGCCAAAGCCACTAGGACTAATGATGCTCAGGTTGTTGTGGATTTTGTCAGATCTAACATCTTTTGCAGATTTGGAGTACCCATAGCCAATGTTAGTGATCAAGGCACCTATTTCTGTAATAGGTCCATGCAAGCCTTGCTCAAGAAGTATGGGGTTGTTCACAAAGTCTCTACACCTTACCACCCCAAATAATGGGCAGGCTGAAATCTCAAAAAGGGAGATCAAGAGGATTTTAGAGAAGATTGTCCAGCCCAACAGAAAGGATTGGAGCAATAGACTGGAGGATGCTCTTTGGGCACATAGGACTTCTTACAAGGCACCTATAGGGATGTCTCCATATCGGGTTGTCTTTGGTAAGCCATGCCACCTACCAGTGGAGATAGAGTACCGAGCATATTGGGCTGTGAAATCATGCAACTTCTCACTTGATGAAGCTGGAGAGGAGAGGAAGCTACAGATAAATGAATTAGATGAGATTCGTTTGGAAGCTTATGAGAACTCCATGTTCTACAAAGAGAAAACTAAGAGATTCCATGATAGCTCCATAGCTAGGAAGGAGTTCTTTGTTGGTCAGCAAGTGCTATTGTACAATTCCAGATTGGGTCTCATGGGTGGTAAGTTGCATTCAAAGTGGATTGGACCTTTTGTTGTTACTAATGTTTATCCTTATGGTGCAATTGAAATCAAAAGTGAATCCACAGAAAAGAACTTCAAGGTTAATTGGCATCGACTGAAACCATTCCTCAGCAATCCTTCTCCAGTGGATGCAGTTGTGTAGGAGATATCCCTGATTGATCCCACTTCTCTTCCATCATGACTTAGGGAGTTTTCTTTTGCCTCTCCTTCCTTACTTTTATTGCACTTGTCCAATTTCATTGGTGATTTGATTGCTTGACTTGATGTTATGCTACATTGGGACAATTTGTAGTTTAAGTGTGGGGGAGACTGTTCTTTGTTTAGGATTTTTTAGTTTTCTTTGTATTTCAGGTTCGTGTTTTGTGTACAGTTTGCATGCTTCTTTTGGATCTCTGGGTTTTGTTTAGGTTTTGGGAACTTTCTTCACTCTTGGATAGGAGTTGCTTTATGCTTTTTGGATTGAAATCCCTGTTTTTCTCTGCTTGTCAAGTTGGTTATGATGTTTGATAGGTTGAATTGAATGCGACAATCTTACCCTTTGTGAGGAATTGAGCCACTATTTGTTCTTTCTTGTGTGTTATGTCTCTTCATTGCTTGCGCAGTAGCCTTGGCTTGACTCTGATTGATACTTCTTGATTCACATGCATGTTTGGAGATGATTAAGGCATTTTTGTTCTGATTAGCCTCTAGCCAAATGAGCCCACCTTGAATTAATTCCTTTGATATCCCCTTTGAGCCTATGTTTCCCTTTATTTCTTTTGAAGCTCATTAAAAGCCTTAAGTGAAAAACCATGATTACCTTAACCTTAGGGATTTTTGGGGCTTTGGAATTGTTTTGGGAATAAGTTATTGAATAAGTGTGGGGGGTGCATTTTGTATTTCATTGGATGATGTACTGGCTAGTTGGTTATCTCTGTTGTACAATTTTTGTGTTTTCCTTTCAGTGTATTTCATGTTTTTCAAAAAAAAAAAAGAAGAAGAAAAACGATATATATATATATAAAAGATATATATATATATATATATATATATATATATATATAAAGAAGAAAAAAAGTTGTGGTTGAGGCAAAAGACAATAGAGGAGGTTTGATATTAGAGGTTTGTTAGAAGTTTTTGGGCATGCATCTTGTGCTTATTTTTGACTTATTCCCCATTGCTCCTCTAGTTCCTTTGGTTCATAGCGACTTATCCCATATGATATACTCTACCTTGTCCCTACCCCCATTACAACCTGAAAAGACCTTTTGATCTTTTTGTGCATGTGCGTTAGGTGTTGAGTTTAGAGGCTTGCCAAGTCTTTCTGTTGTTTGCTTTTCTTGAGTGTTTTGAGAGTATACAATAGCCTAGACACATGAGAGATACAGTGCATCTTGTGAGGTTTTTGTCACTTTGATTCACCTTTTGAACTGATTGACCTCTTGCCAGGTTTTGAAATGCTTGGATGATTTCCATGAGTATCTGGTTTCTCTGACTCTTTGTGTGTTGGATGTTGTCTACTCCTTTCTTTTCCCAGGATTCATTAAGGATTGTGTAAATTTTTTTGTGTTTTGTGTGTCTTCTTGTTCCTACTCCTTTTTGTTGTGTTACTCTCTTCGATGTCTCTGGATTTGTTTCCTTGCTTTGCTTCTTGATTTTGCCCAGGAGTGCAAAAGGCTAAGTGTGGGGGAATTTGATGAACCATTATTTTCCCTCATTTTCTTAACTTTCTGTACCTATCTTAATTGGTGCATTGTGCTTAATTGTCTAATATTAGTGCATTTTCATTGATTGGGCTTCATTGGACCATTATTCCGAATTTTGCTTAATTTAGCATTTATTGGTCTAATTTTCGTTTTTAATTATTTTTAGGTATTTTTGGTGAAGCAATTTTGGAGCTTGGACATTAATCTTAAGATGAAGAGAATTTTCACGTCATTTCCACAACATTTCCACGTCATTTCCATGTCATTTAAGTGATTGGGCGAACATTTGAGGCCCAGAGTGGCATTTTTGTAATTCTAAACCCTATAATGACATTTTTGTAAATATTGGTGTACTGAGATGAGGGAATACGGGGAGAGGGTTTTTATTTTGAGGAGAGGGGGCTTCTTCCACATTCACTCCCCATTTTCAGCCGTTTAGGAAGCTCTCCATGGTGCCACCACTTAGGTTTTGCGTTTTCCATTCTTGAATAGACTCCATTTCATGTTTTTTTCTCATTTTTAGCTTGGAACAACTAGTATTCTGTATTTAGACGCTTAGAACAGTACCCATTTGGGGTTTTTTGATTTTTCTGCACATTGGATGTTTGAGTTTCGGTTTCTTGTTCTTTCATATATATGATGAAGTATTTTCATTCATTTTTTGTATTTGCAGTTCATTTCCATGACTAACTAAACTTTGAGTATTGATTCCTTGAGGAGAATGTGATGAACCCTTGAGATTTTTGTGTTTGAAGCATTTATGCGATGTCCTGTATTGGTCTCCATCTAATTAACTTTGTGCTTGATGAAGGGATGACAAATTTGATGTATGCTTAATCTCATATTTGTGTTCTTGCATTTAAACAACCCATGTTCATGCTTAATGAATGTGGGTTGCTACATGGTTGCTTAATCTGTGGTACCAAGGTTGAAGATGTATGCTTGCTTAATGCATAATGGACTCGTTTTAGTCTTCGCTTAGTGGTCTAATTTTGGGTTTCAAGATTGAACAGGGCATTCATTTGGTAATCTGTGATAGGTGGATTTACATTTGAATTAAGGAATCAATATGTTTTTAATCTCTGCTTTTGTCACTGTTGTTGTTTCGTAGAATTTAATTTGTGTCTATCTATTAATCTACAAACCAACCCCCCCCATTACTGTTTTATCTGTTTGATTGTGGATCTTTGATTGAAACTAATAGTCCTTGGGAGACGACCTAGGAGTCACTTCCTAATACTGCATTTATCTGTATTTATTTGACCGGATACGTCTCCGATCAGGAAGATAACCAATTTGCAGATGCTCTCGCTACTCTGTCATCCATGTTCGCCTTAGATCAAGAACATGAAAGGCTTATTATCCACATCAGGCTGTATGACAAGCAAGCCTTTTTCATGGTAGTAGATAGTGAGGAGGATGAATCCCCTTGGTATCATGACATTAGGCAATACCTTATGAAGGGAAAATATCCTGAGGGAATTAATGACAATGATAAAAGGACCATTCGGAAGAGGCTTGTGGGATTCACGTTGAAAGTGTTAGAAAAGAAGGCTGAGATCAAGAGGGGGGGTGAATTGATCTTTGAAAGATTTTCGCAATAAACAGATTATCTATTTGTAAAAATAAGATTTCAGATCTGTTCTTGAATCACAAAGCAATCAATCAACAATAAACGTAGTAACAAAATTAAAAGAGGAGAAAGGTTTAGAAAGATATCACCGGTGTTTATACTGGTTCACCCAATACCAGGGCTACGTCCAGTCTCCAGCCAAATTCCAGCTGGGTTCCACTAGATCAAATGTTTTACATATTACAATCTTACACTTAATCTACCACAAGAACCACAATTCCAGTTCCTGCACCTAACCTTTCACCAAGAACCAAATTCTAGTTCTTGACAACCTCTACAACCAAATTCCAGCTGCAGAGAAACCAGTGCCCACAATTCCAGGCACCAAACAATACAGTAAAAGAATGAAAAGAAATGAAAAGAAGAAACTAGAATGCTCAAACTAGTTTTATGCAATTCTGCAGTAAGTGTTTCTTCTCCAAAAGAAAGCGATTTGCCTCAACAAAGAATTTCAAAGAACTTCACAAAAACTAGCACAAATCTTTCTTGAAAGAGTATTAAAGTTTTCTTGCTTGATTGCTAAAGGATGTGTAAAAGATTGATATTCGATGATATTTAAAAAGTTCAAGCCAATCTATTTTTATAGAAGATTTTCAAAACTGCTGGTTTAATCAATCTGTTAAAATAATCTTTTAATCCATTAAAACGTTCTTGATTCTTTAACATGATTTGTTTTAACCGATACGACAACGTTTATATCAATTAAAACTCTTTACAAAAAATCTTCTAATTTGTTTTAATCGATTGTTTCGTGATTCAATCGATTAAAATACTGCAAAACTTTCTTGTAAAATTTTTCAAGTGATTTTAACTGATAAAAATAAGTTTTAATCGATTAAAACGTTGTATAGAAATTTTCTAAGTTGTTTTAATCGATTGAAACGTGTTTTAATCGATTGAAAAAGCTCTGATCGGTCATAACTCAATTCTGATCGATCATATCTGATTCTGATCGGTCATAATTGCATTTTAATCGATCATCCTGAACACTAAGTGGATTTAATCGATTAAAACCAAGTTGTATCGATTAAAATACTGCAAAAACGCTTCTCTTAACATTTTAAGTGATTTTAATCGGTTATTTTGAAGCTTTATCAGTTAAAACACTAACAGAAGGTTTTCAAAACTTTCTTTAATGAAAACAACCAGTTATTTCAAAATTATATCAGTTAAAAACTTGTTTAAGAAAGCTTTTGTTAAAATACTTTGTTTTTAACTGCTTAAACGTTTTTAGAGGCATTTTGCAAAATCTTTTAAGTGAAGAAACCTCATGCAGCAGAAAAGATAAAAAGATTATACCTAAGCATAGCTGCGGACACACTAATCCCTCTATTCTTTTATCTAAGTGACTGTTGACCGCTACAAAGTTGACTTTGACTTTATCTTTGACTTCATCAAATCAATAAGATCTTTGCCAGAGTATTTCAATAAGATCTTCATCACTTTCAGAAAGGAGAAACCCTCTACAAGAAAAGTTTTGACTCCACTCTATTAAGGTGTGTAAATCGCAAAGACACTCAAACTCTAATAAAAGAAATCCATGAAGGAATCTTCGGGACACATATGTTGGGGCATGTCATGGTAAAGAAAATCCTTAGGGAAAGATACTTTTGGTCCACAATGGAAGGTGATTACTATCAATATACCAAGTGTCACAAGTTCCAAATCTACGCCGACAATGTTCATGTCCCACCAGCACCTCTCAAAATTTTGGTTGTGCCATGGCCATTCGATATGTGGGGCATGGATGTTATTGGACCTATCGAACCCAAAACGTCCAATGGTCATCGCTTCATCTTTGTGGTCATTGATTACTTTACTAAATGGGTGGAAGCGGCGTCTTATACTCATGTGACCAAGAAAGTGGTAACCACCTTCATTAAGAGGAATATCCTCTGTCAATATGACATCCCTCATAGTCTCATTACTGATAATTGGACCAATTTGAACTACAAGATGATGGAAGAGTTACGCTAAGACTTCATGATTCAGCATCACAATTCCTCTACTTATCGACCTAAGATGAATGGTGCAGTAGAAGCATCCAATAAGAACATCAAGAAGATCATCCAAAAGATGGTCAAAACCTATAAAGATTGGCATGAAATGTTGTCTTTTTACCTTCATGGTTATCGGACTTCCATACGAACCTCCACGGGGGTCACTCCATTTATCCTTGTATATGGCATGGAGGTCGTACTTCCGATAGAGGTTGAAATACCTTCCCTGCGATTTATCATGGAAGCAAAGTTCACAGAAGCTGAATGGGTCCAAAATCGATATGACCAGTTGAACTTAATCGAAGACAAACGATTGGATGCCATACGTCATGGACAAGCCTATCAAAAGAAGATCAAAAGGGCTTACCACAAAAAGGTCAACCCCCTTCTTACCACGAGGGAGATTTAGTGGTAAAGAAATTGCTTCCGGCCCAGAAGGACAAAGTTGGAAAATGGGCGGCAAACTATAAAAGGCTCTTCATGGTCAAGCGAGATTTTTCGGGAGGACCTTTTATCCTCGCCGATATGGATGGAGAAGAACTTTGACACTCGGTCAATTCAGATGCAGTGAAGAAGTATTATGCTTGAAGGTATTGATCAAGACCCACCAAAATGAAAACTCGCAAAGGGCATCCTGGGCAGAAGATAGGGTCATATTCCTTGCTAGGATACGTCCTAGGCAAAAATTAGAGGTTAAAAAAAAATGCCTTAAGAACAATGGTTAGCTTAGTCGAAAAACAAAAGGAGGTTAAGGTAGCATCCTTCCAAAAGCAGACAACTTTGTATAGTCTTCACTCCGGGCTCGAGCATCTCGATGGAAGCAACTAGGAGAACCTGGGGGGAAGATATCATAAGATATGATTGTTGAAGCCTATACAATGTAGCCAACCATTCTTCTAAATTCCATTTGTAATCCTTCTGCAAAAATAATAAACCTTTTGTTTATACATATCAATAAAATTCTCTTTCATTTCTATTCTCTTGACCTATTTATGGAAATGCCTATTTATTGATGAATCATAAATATGCGCAAAGTCTTTTCATGCATCATAAACAAGGAAGCATAGAAAGAAAAAAGAAATAATGCCTGCTATGAGAGTCTTAGGCAAAACTTAGGATAGCCTGCTAGATCGAAAACCCCAAAAGGCCAGTTTAGGAAAAATTTAAGGCATTCTTAAAAAGGAAAAAGTCCGCTAAGATATCCTAGGCAAAAATTAAGGCAGCCCGCTAGATCGAAAACCCCAAAAAGGGAGGTCTAGGCAAAAGTTAGAGTTAAACAAAAATAAATAAAAAGAGGAGTCTATCAGCATAATAATGAAAGTCCAACAGGAGAATTCCGAACACTTTTTAGATGCATCAAATAAAATAATAGATTGCATTTTAGGGCATCCACGCACAAGTAGTCGCACAAAATGACTCGGTAAAAATAAAAAATAAAAAATAAAAATTGCTTCAGGTAAACAACAAAAAAAAAAATTCATGCATATAAGGAGACTAAGCTCCATGTTTGTGATTGAAACAGAATCGCCGAAACCCAGTCTCAAAATAAAGCTCCCCTCAAGAAAGTGGAGCAAGTCATCATCTTTAACCAAGCGACTCAGAGCTAAATAAGAGCTTCCAGAGCCCAAAGCACCAACTGCCATCCTTCCACCCAAGAAAAAAGAAGCATAACCATCAGAAAAAGGAAGCATAACCATCAGAAAAAGCTGACGATAGGCTTGATCATCCCTAAGAGGATCTTTGCCTATTCCAAAGGCAAAACAAAAATATTACCCTCAAGGCTCAACATCGTCACCACGTGAGTCATCAAGCATACTCATCTCCACCACATTCCCCAAGTGGGTTGTACAACAAAAAAATAAAGACAAGGAATAAGAAATTCCTCCCCAGCAGAATAAGAGTTTCACAAAGACCAGCTCACACCAGCGTCAATCAAGGAGGAAAGTCTTAGAATAGGAGGCTGAGATCAAGAGGGTGGTGAATTGATCTTTGATAGATTTTTGCAATTTACAGATTATCTATTTCAAAGATTAAGAGTTCTGACCAATTCTTGAATCAAATAAAACAAACAATCAAAATAAAGACAACAGCAGAATTAAAGAGAGAAAGGTTTAGAGAGATACAACTAAGATTTATATTGGTTCACCGAGTCCCAGGGCTACGTCCAGTTCTCAGCCAAATTCCAGCTGAGTTCCACTAGATTGAATGATTTACAGATTACATATTCCAATCACACACCCAATCTACCACAAGAACCAAAATTTCAGTCCTTGCACCTAAACCTTCACCAAGAACCAACTTCCAGTTCTTGAACCACCCAGCAGCCAAATTCCAGCCACAGAAACCAGTGCCCACACTTTCAGACACCCACAATACAGTAATGAAATGTATTAGAAACAAAGATAACAAACTAGAACACTCAAACCCGGATTATGCAGCTCTACAGAATGAGTTTCTTCACAAAAGAAATGCAGAAATTGCCTCAAGAAAGAACTTTGAAAAACTTCACAAAACTTGCATGATTCTTTCTTGAAAGTAGCTCTTATGATTGCTTGATTGATTGCTCAAATGTATGTTTTAAAAGACTCAAGCAATCTTATTTATATAGAGAATTGTTCTAACTGCTGGTTTAATTAATCTGTTAAAATAATCTTTTAATCTGTTAAGAGTCTTGAATTAATCTGTTAAAACTTCTTTTAATCTGTTAAAATGTTCTTGATCATTTTCCAAATTTGTTTTAACTGATGTGACATCGTTTCAATCGATTAAAACACTTTGTAAAAAATCTCTTAAAATGTTTTAATCGATTAATTCGCCTTTTAATCGATTAAAATACTACCAAATATTTTCATAAAACTTTCTAAGTGATTTTAACTTATAACAGTTTGTTTTAATCGATTAAAACACTTTGGAAAAATTTTCTTAGTTGTTTTAATCGATTAATTCGCATTTCAATCGATTAAAATCCTGTCAAATATTTTCATAAAACTTTCTAAGTGATTTTAATTGATAACACATCGATTAAAATTCTGGTAGAACTTCTTTCCAAACCTTTCAAGTGGTTTTAATCGATTAATTTGAGATTACATCGATTAAAATACTAACAGAACATCTTTCAAAACACTTCAAGTTATTTTAATCGATTATTTTGAGTTTGTATCAATTAAAATACTGCCAGAACACTTTTCAAAACATTTTAAGTCATTTTAATCGATTATTTCGAATATATATCAGTTGAAAACTGGCAGAAGGTTTTCAAAAACTCCTTTAATGAAAAGAATCGATTAATTCAAAGATATATCGATTAAAACAGTTCCAGTGAATGTTTTAAAAGGTTTTAATCGATTATTTCGAAAAGCTATCAGTTAAAAACCTGTTATGTAAGTGTTAAGAACATTTTAACTGATAAAGCTCATATAATATCAGTTAAAACAATTATTTAAAAATCATTTAACCGATTACTTTGGTTTTTAACATATTAAACATCTTTAGAGGCATTTTCAAAATCTTTTAAATGATGAAACCTCATGCAGCAAAGAGATATGAATGATTATACCTATGTATAGATGCAGACTCACTAATCACTCTACTCTTTTAACCAAGTAACTTTTGACTTCAACAGAATAGCCTTTGACTTTATTTGACTTCATCAAATCAATAAGATCTTCATTTTGTCAAATGATTCAATAAGATCTTCATCACTTTCAGTCTCCCCTTATTTGATGAAGACAAACACCTCTTTGAATAATATCTCTTTGAACGATTCTACAGAAGAAGTCACTTGAATATATAGATTAGTGAGTATTCAAAAATTAATCATTTCTCCCCCTAAAATAATGAGAATATCAAAATGTGGATTTCTCCCCCTAAAATAGTGAGTATATCAAAATCAATCATTTCTCCCCCTTTGACTTCATCAAAAATAGGGAATAGAGGAGTAAAACAAACAATATGCATGGCATGTAAAAAATCATGATACCATCTAGATGTATTACTCATTCAAGAACCAATTAAAGTTGACTCAAACTTATCTTCATTAACACGTTTGTAATGAATACAATAGACACGTGTAAAGATAAGGGAATCATGCTTTTAGTAGCATGTTACAAGAACAACCATTAACTAAAGCCTTTAATTTTCTTTCTAGAGTCATAATCGATTAAAAACAGGGCATAATCGATTAAATTGTTCTTGTTACTAATTTTAATTGATACAAATAATGTTTTAATCGATTAAAACAGTAATGAAAGATGAAGTTTAAAAACATGAGTTCATTTAATCGATTAAATCGACATTTAATCGATTAAAATAGTATGAAAAAGTTTTGTAGAGTAATTTTAATCGATTAAAGCTCGTTTATATAAATTAAAACAACCAGATTTGGAAACTAACTGAGTTTTGATGCTTCTAGGATTCCTAATTTATTTTTAATTTTAATAAAAATGGTTTTTATAAGATGTTTAGTAACAAAGTCAACTAATTTGATTAAGTTTTAACCAAAAGATAGAATAAAATCGAGTAAAGCATCTTATCAAATGAATTTAATTGATGTAAATCAATTTTAGTTGATACAGATTCATGATTTTTTATTTTAAACTGGTTAATTCGTGAATTAATCGATTAAAACAATACGAATTTTCTATATAATTGTTTCTATAAATGAATTTAATCGATTAAATTGATTTTGTATCGATTAAAACTATCAGTTTTATGTTATTGATTTCAAACTAGAGTCTCTAATTTAAAACTAAACAGTTGATATCATATAAAAGATAGTTGATCGAAGATCAGTCAATATTACAAACCATAATAGAGAATAAAAGTGACGAAAAATAAGAAAAGCATGAAAAGAAAATATAAAAAGATAGAAAGAACCCTTCTTGATGATACTCAATCATCCCAATTTGGTATAAATATCAGCAATTTGATTTCCTAGGTTGTAGAATTATGTGTTGGTCTGTTGGAAGTGCTGATAGGTCATTTGCATATGTTTCCTTTGATTTTCTTGCATTGTGGCCATTTGAGAGAGCATGGTTCTTTCAAACTGGGAGAGAGGAGATCCACGGTCAGGTTGCTCCATGTATGGTATGATCTCCATGTTCTCATAGGAAGCTTGACCACTAGTGGATTCAGGAACCTCAGCAGCAGCCGGAGAAGAAGGAATTTGACCTTGATCAGCTTCTTCTTCATCTTCTTCCTCATCTACAAACATCCCAGCATCAATCTTAGAGATCTACTCTCCATCAATTTTGATAAATCCCATCTTCTGCAAAGTGGAATCATCAATGTTATTGGAGGCCTTTGGAGTTTCCACATATTCTCCTGCAAGATCTACTTCAAAGTATCTAAAAAATTGATTAATCAGCATAGTATATGGCAGTTTATAATCAGCCAATCTTTTTGCTTTTATCATGTGATCCTTGATAACAAAAATCCAATTTACACGGATATTATTTTCAATGCAATACATAAGAGCTAAATCACCCTCATTAAGTAACGCATGATTACTCCCTCTTGGAGTAAGCATCCATGCAATGATAAAAGCAAGAATCCTTGGTTCAAGCTCCATTTTTCCAGCGTTAAGAGTTCTTACAAAATCATTTTGATTTTTGAGACAGCTGCGAAAAAATTCAATTTTGTTAAAATCAGGTAACTTTGCAATGTTACCTCTGGATACCTTTACACCAACATCATGAAGACTAGCCACTTCTTCCCACACCTCAGGAGTGATCACCAAATTTATACCTTTGACTTGCGACCTTAGAGTGGAGTTGCTGACTGTAAGGTTGGCATAGAATACCCTTACTAGATCAGGTTGAATGTTGCCAGTGGGCTCTAGAAAAGTCTTTAACTTTTGTCTTTTCAATTTTCTTCTCAAAGAGGTAAAGCCTTCTTCATCCAACCGAGCAAACTTAATATATTTAGAAATTACCAGTTGCTTTTGGCTGAAGTTGGAAATGAAGTTGTTCATTTTGTCAATGTCTCCATTGAACCATTCTTCAACATGTCCTCCAGCTTGGCCAGTAGTAGAGGAAGATTCCCCCTTATGTTTCTTTCTTGATTTTGATCTCTTAAGCATCTTGTAGCACTGATTTGATAAGAAATTTGATAGGTACAGTATGTAAGTACGAGAGAAGAGGGAAGAAAAGAAGAGGAGAACCTAAAAATGCAGAACCTGATTTCTCTTTGATGAATAGAAGCTTGGATTCCAAATTTTTGAAGTCCGAATGACAGACCTACAATATTTCAGTCATAATTGGTCGTGTCCCCTTGACTAAGTGCAGAATCACATGCTTTAGGCAGTGGGTACATCAGTTAAAGTGTTCTTCGATAAGTATTGACTTGGTCAAAATAATACAGTAAATGCACTTGTAGAATTTGATAAACAATAAATCTTGGAAATTTGTCCTTGATTAGCTGAGAATTTTTCAATTGACTGTAATTAAAATGATTTCTAAGAACGAATTAATCGATTAATCAACAAATTAACCAATTAATTTGATCTTGAATATTAGGTTTGAAAAAGAAACAGATGAAATAATCGATTAAACATAATGGTGTGGTGGAAAGAAAAATAGGTCTCTAGAAGAGTTAGCAAGAACAATGCTAAATGAAACAACTCTACCAAAATACTTTTGGACAAATGCGAGTAAATATTGCATGTTATGTTCTAAATAGAACTTTGATTAGACCAATTTTGAAATTAACACCTTATGAGGTTTTGAAAGGTAGGAAGTCAAACATATCTTATTTTAAAGTGTTTGGATGCAAATGTTTTGTTTTAAACAATGGCAAAAGTATTATTGGAAAATTTGATTCTAAAGCTAATGAAGCAATATTCTTAGGATATTCCACAACTAGTAAAACTTATAGAGTAGATAATTAGAGAACCTTAACTATTGAGGAATCTATGCATATTGTATTTGATGAAATTCTTAAAGATACACTTCATGAGTCCAGAAAAAGTGCAGATCCTGATGTTATTGAAGAAGAAACAAAAGAACCATATGTTAGAATCGTGCAACTGAATGTTCGCGTGGACGGACAAAAACCAAGAGGGGGGTGAATTGGTTTCTTAACAAAAATTAGGTTTTCAAAATTTTCCCCAAATTTTACCGATTAAAAACTGTGTAAACGTAAATAAGATAGAGATAGAGTCTTACACAGGAGATTTATACCGGTTCGGATCAAAAGACCCTACGTCCAGCTTGCTAATCACTCAAACAGAGGATTAACGCTGTCACTATAATCAAAGTTGTTACAAACAGATAACAATTGAAAATACAAAGTAAAGAAAACACCTCTCTTGAAACCCACAAGAGATGAAGAACAACTTTCCCTGGAGATCAAGACAACACACAATCCACTAAGAACTCCACTTAGTGATTCTTATCGCTTCTAGCCCACACCAGGTTCCAAAAGCCCCTTTTTCCTCCAACAAACAGCTTCTCCGGCACTCACAACACTTAACTTTTGTTTGAAAAAGGTTGTTCAATTTTTCTCGAGATGCCATAGAGAAGCTTAAGTAGAGAAATTAGGGTTTGGGAATTGGGATTTTCTAACTAGGAGTCTTGGGATTAGGTTTTCGAAAATAGGTTTAATTTGAAGTTGAAAATCAAAACTCGATTGAAATAATCGATTAAATGAAGTGTTAATCAATTATTACAGTAGCCAAAATCAACAGAACCCCAAAACTCTCGTTTTAATCGATTAAAAGCC
>OY731404.1:48543854-48650219 GCA_963425845.1 Sphenostylis stenocarpa | reverse complement strand
GTTATTACAATACAATTATCACCAATCTTCAATCTTCAATATTCTAAGTCTTTAGTTCTTGGATCATCATCAAAATCCATTCTTCATATTCATCAAGTGCAACATCAAGTCCTTGAATTGTCAACAACAATCCACCAAGAGAACCCACTCAGTGATTCTTACCGCTTCTAGCCCACACTAGGTTTCAAAAGCCCATTTTTCCTCCCTATAAACAGTTCTCTAGCAGTCACATCTCTTAACTTTTGTATGAAAAATGTTGTTCAATTTGCAGAGAGCCTTAGAGAACCTTAAGTAGAGAGATTAGGGTTTGGGAATTGGGAATAGGGTTTTTGAAACTTGGTCCAATTTTGAATTTCAAAATACATATCAGGCCCAAATAATCGATTATCTTGAGTGTTAATAGATTATTCCAGAGCCATTCTCGTAGAGGAGCAAAAACAACACCAGTTAATCGATTAATCCAGTGTATTTTTGATAAAAATGAGTTTTTAGAGCTTTTAAAGAGTGGTCTATGTGCTGGCTATCTTGGACTCTAATATTACAGAATCAAAAACATAAAAATAGAGTTATTACATAACATTACAAGTCTTCAAATCTTTAAGTCCTTTATTCTTGTATCATCATCAAAATCTACAAGCTTCATATCCTTGTATGTTCAACAATCTCCCCCTTTTTTATGATGATCAAAATTTCCTTTAAAGCCTTTTGTAATAACCTGATTTGTCTGTCACAGCTAACAAAAAACATTAAACATACCAGACAACATTTAAATTTAATAAACATAAGAAACATAAGAGGCTTTAAATAATTTCTCCCCCTATTTTGATTATGATCAAAAAAATGAAAGCTCCCCCTCAATAAGTGCATAAGATATAGAAAATAGCTCCCCCTCAAACAAAGCAAAAAACCAATTTTATTCCATAAATTAAAGTAATTACAAACAAGAAGATATGTGGAAGAGATTAAAACTCTTCACTTTCATCGCTAAGTTAGAAACCCTATCATCTACATCTGAGATACGACGAATGATTTCCTGATGTCGTTCTTGAGAGATAGTGAATGATTCTTGCATTCTTTGATTCATATCAAAGAGCATATCTTCCATTGATTGACGAGATGTAGGAGGGGAAAATGATGTCCCAGCAGTATGAATATTTTCAGTAGGAAACTCAGCAGCAGGCATCTCTTCATCAGAATCTTGAGCATCTTCAGCCATGTTGAGAGCGTCATCTTTGTGAACGTAAATTCCATTGACACGCACCATTTGTAACTGAGTGAGCGTGCTGTCAAGCATTCGATTTGAATTTATCGTCCTGACCATTTTCTCTCCTTCAACATTTACTCCTTTGTATTCAAAAATACGAGAAATAAGAAGAGCATATGGAATTTTAAAGGTTGGATGATGTTTGGCTTTCATCATGGTCATAGTAACAAGACTACCCCAATCAATTGGCTCATTATTCATGATGGCATGAATAATGCGAAGATCAATGGATGAACATTGTGCATGATTTGTTGCTCTAAGACAGAGAATCCAGACAATGAGATGCAGCAGTATGCGTTCCTCTATCTTTAATGGACCGGCCAATAGAAGTCGGCCAATTTCCAAGGAGGGATTACGAAGAAATGAGCGGTAAGCCATAATTTTATCAAAATCTTCTAACTCCGCAAAAATATTGATAGCATCTTCTCTTACAGTAAAGTGGGCAACATTTTCCCATATATCATCATCAAGGATGATAGTCACACCCTTGACTCGAGAAGTGGCTACATGATCTCTAAATTTAAAACGAGAATACAATACCCTAACTAAATCATGGTAGTAAGTACCTTGCATTTGGCTGAATGGGAGGAAACCTTGCATTTCAAGAAGATTTGGAAAGTTAAAGCCCCTATTGATGAATTGATCACCAATAATATATTTTGGAGTGATGATCCCCCTTTCTTTCCAGAAAGTTAAGAATTCTTGTCTTCCTTCTTTGTCTGAGATCCATCCTTCAACTGAATTCGGACGGGGATGAGAAGCAGGAGCAGATCTTCTTCTTGTGGGGATCTTAGCACGAGATGAAGAAGCCATTAAGATTAGAAGGAAAGAAAACAAGAGAGTTTGGACAAGTTTTGGAGAAGAATAAGGGTTTGAGGAGACAAGAGAGAGCTTGAATGATTGTGGAATGCTTTGATTCAAGGTTTCGAGGTGTGTAGATGTGAAATGAAGCATTCATATATATAGAGAACAAGTATAACGGTCATAAACGGCTAGATTTGGGTGAATGGGTGCCAAAATAGCCGTTCCAAACGGCTAGTTTATCAAAAAGTTCCAGGATAATCGATTAAAGCTGTTGTTAATCGATTAAAGCTTCAACTGAATTGATTAATCGATTAACTGATGCTGTTAATCGATTAAACTGGCTGATAATCGATTATTACTTCAAATAATCAATTATTCCAGAGAGAAACTTCTTATTTTGGTTATTTTGGTGCAGATAATCAATTATTTCCCAAAATAATTGATTATTCCAGAGAGATCATCAAATTTTTAAGGTTTAGACACATGATAATCGATTAAATCCCTATATAATCGATTATTACAATACAACATGCAAGAAATTGATCAGTTAAGAAGAATTTAGGCTATTTCTAATATTCCTAAGTCTCTTCTAAGATCATATAATCTATCCTGGGAAGAGGTTTAGTAAAAATATCTGTTAATTGATGCTTTGTATCAACATATTCAATTTTACTATTTCCTTTACTAATATGATCTCTTAAGAAGTGATGTCTAATCTTTATATGTTTATTTCTAGAGTGCATAACAAGATTCTTTGTGAGATTGATAACACTTGTATTTTCACACATTAATAGAATATTACTTAGAAAGATACTATAATCTTCTAGTTGTTGCTTCATCCATAAAATTTGAGCACAACAATTACCAGCTGCAATATATTCAACTTAAGTAGTAGATAAAGCAACACATGCTTGTTTCTTAGAATGCCAAGATACTAAAGATGATCCTAACATATGACATGTTCCACTAGTACTCTTTCTATCAATCTTACATCCACCATAATAAACATCAGAATATCCTATTAAACTAGAAGAAGCTTCAGATGTATACCATAATCCAAATCCTGTAGTTCCTTTTAAATATTTTAAAATTCTTTTTACTGAAGTTAAATGAGATTCTTTTGGGCATGCTTGAAATCTAGCACACACACAAACAGAATGCATAATATCAGGTCTACTTGCAGTTAAGTATAATAGTGAACCTATCATACCTCTATACATAGATTGATTTATTTCCAAACCTGATTCATCCTTGTCGCCGCCTCCCCGAAAACGGGGGCGCGGTCGGAGCGACGCGATGATTTTTCGACTCTTCTTGTTTTCGCGTTTTTTTATTGGTGGTTACAACGTCTTCAGGCTGTCCGATAACCGGGCTAATCTGGAGACGAGGTTTTCGAAAAGTGTCCTTGAATTGTCCGACAACCGGGCTAACCCAAGGACTTATTTATTTTGGGTTCTATGGAGTCGCCACCGATATTTTTACCATAAACATTGGAAAAGGGGTTAAAAAGGCGTTGGTTTTCGAAAACCAACTTTGGTCATTAGAACCAGAGTTGGGTAAGGGAGTTAGTTACGTGCAAAGGGAGTATTAGTCCCTTTACGACGCCCCTTTCGGGTTCCCTATGACAGGCCGGCTATTTGCGAATAATTAAACTTAGAAAATTGCGCTTTTACCCTTTTTATTATGCAGAATTTAAATATATGACTACATGGCCCTAGCTTCTATTGCGTAATTTAAATAGCAGTAATTTAAAAAAGAGAATGAGGATATGCACCTCCAAAGCAAGCTTTTATATTCAAAAGAGGGTGCGTTTTGGCAACCCTTCACTCTACAACTCTCAGAAACTCCGGTAATGCCTCGGAGGGATTCTAAAGAAGATTTAGGACACTCTGTATATGCCTAAAGACACTCAGAAGCTCCGGAAATGCCTCGGAGGGATTCTTAGAGAGAGAAATTCTAGAGAGAAGGGAGAGCTCTTGGTTTTTCTGTGTGAATGAGGGGGGGGGGAGAGCCCCTATTTATAGTTTTTTGCGCTGTCAGGGTCCAGACCGTCGTTCTCGTCTGACAGGGTCGAGACCGCCGTCTCGTAATTCGAGACCGCCGTCTCGCTCATGTCACGGGGTCGAGACCGCCGTTTGGAAAATCCAGACCGCCGTCTCGACTTGGCGAGAATCGAGACCGTCGTCTGGAAAACCCAGACCGCCGTCTCGTTTTTGCGAGTGTCGAGACCGCCGTCTGGAAAATCGAGACAGTGGTCTCGTCCTGGCGCCGAAACGAGACGGCGGTCTGGTATTTCCAGACGGCGGTCTCGTCCCTTCAAGGCGAGAAACTTTATTTTTGGGCCAAAAAACCTTCCTATCTTGGTACGGGAGCCTAATAGTCCCTTCCTAGTGGCTTGTTAGGCTCCGACCGTCTTCAAATAGGAAGCTTTCTGACTTTATTTGGAGGCCGGGCAAGATTTGGGGTCTACAGCTGCCCCCCCTTTACCCGATCAGTCGACTGCTGGCCTTTTGTGCCGAGGTGATCGACTGGAGGGTAAAGGAGTTGACCCTCTTGCCCGGTTTCCCTTCGGATGTACCGTCTTTGTGGCGGATGATCTTCTGGGGAGATGTTGTGTTGTGCGCCTCTGGGATGCCCCTTTGATGCGGTAGCTGACCCCTTCGGCTGATGAGTACGAACCCTCATCTGGTTTGACGAGTATGAACCCTCGCCCGGTAAGCCCCCTTCTATAAGGCCTGATGAGTACACACCCCCATCTGGTGTTTGACGAGTATGAACCCCCGTCTGGTAAGCCCTCTTCTGTAAGGCCTGATGAGTATGCACCCCCATCTGGTGGTTAAGCCTCCGGATGCTCCTTCTTGCGGTAGTTGATCCTTTGGAAATGGTGGCGGCTTACTGATTCTGACCATGCGCCGGTTCTCTGGAGAGTAACTTTCTGTGTTTTGGTGACTGTGATTGGACCTTTCTGGAATGGTCATCCGGGTTGCCGGAAATCTGGTTTGTTCATCCAGCTTCTGTTGGTTGCTGGGGATTCTTGTTCTTTTGATTTTTTTTTGTGGTTATCCGACTCTTGCTGGTAGTCGGGTCTTCTTTTGTGTTTGACTTTTGCTTGGTAGTCAGTTTTTATTGGTTGAGGTAGTATTAATTTTTATCCTGCCTTTTTCTCGCGGTTTTATTTCTTTTTTCTCGCGATTATGGATTTTTGGCTTTTTATTGCGCGTGTGCCTTTTTCCTTTTTAAGCTTCTTTTTTGTTACGCTGGCTTTTGTAAAAGAAGGCAAAGAATGCGGGAAATAAAATTTTATTCATAGGGAATTTTATTACAGCGATTTTTATTTTAACCCGTACCGCCCCTAAGAGTCATCATCATCGAAGGGGGCGGGGGGGGATATCTATACATGTTGTAGCTGAAGTCGGTCCTGTTCCTCGGATTTCGTCATTGTAATCCTCCCGGTGCGCCGCCCACTCCTGCCGCATCCTCTCGCTGCTCTTGGCGGATCTCATTTTGGCCCTCTTGAAGGGCCTCGCATGCGAGCATCCCGGGTTTGCCGCCACCGGGTCCGCTCTTCTCGCCACACCGCTATCCGGCTGAATTGCCGGCTCAAATAGTCCATATGCCGGTGCATGCCGACGAAGTCATCCGTGTACCGTGGGGGTTGTTGCCGTCGTTGCTGCTGCTGCCGTTGCTGGGAGCTTGGGGATGTGGGCGCATCCCGCATTGCCACTATTCCCCGGAGGTCAAGCTCAAAATCCAGGGTGGGGTGCAGGGCGAACCGATCTCCTCGGCGTATCAAGCATCCCCATGCCGACCAAGCATCGGCCCGTTGATGGGCTCGGGTCGGAGGCCGCGGCCGCCTCTTCCGGCCAGTGGCACCCCATCCTCTCTCGCTAGAGGGGTGATGAGGGGAGCTACGAGGATGGCCCCCGTGGATCTCGCTCCCGAAGTCTTTCGTGGCCCTCAAGAAGAAGTACCCTGGATTGCAACGCCGCCTCCGGTGCCTGCAGTAGAGAGCAAAGAGGTCGTGGAGGGATATCTTACCCCGGCTTTCTTTCCTCCCATGGAGCGTGCTCGCCAGCCAGCCTTATGGCGGATGCGGAGGGCCGGCTGTAGTGCGGATCCCCTCATTAAGGTGGGCAGTGTGGTTGCCCTCGTGAGGTCCCGCCACATATCTGCGGGGTGAGATGGGTGGGTCGAGAGCAGATGGCATCTCGGTATTCCCGGTTAGGGCCTCCTGGCCTGGATGAATCCAATGGAGACATTGAACTCCTCCAAAGTGGTAGTGTGGTACTGCCCACCCATAAAATAATTGACCATTTTGGTGGGCTGCATTCCCGAGGCCATGGAGGGGATCTCGACGAGGGAGACTGAGGCCAGAAATTCAAGTACCGCCTGCGGGTACACATGAGTGGGGGGAGGCTGTAGCAGAAAGCCCCACCCAATACTATCTATATGTGCCCGGACGTCCTCTTCCCATCCGAACTCAGCCAGGATGCCAGAGTCCAGTGTCAGCATGGAGTGCCACTGGTAATTCCTGAGATTGTCCAGGCGGGCCTGGTGTTGCGGTTGAAGTTGAGAAGGGTCTTGGGGTGGCGGTGGTGCCGAGCTGCTAGCACCAGAGGTACCCCTTCTCTTCCTGGAGCCACTTCTGCTGAACATCTTGAGCACAGAGGGTCTGGAGGAGGGTTTTGGAGGTTCTGGAGGTTTTGGAGGCTTGGAGAGTTGTGAGGAAACCCCCTAAGCGCGCCCCCCTTATATAGGATTTTTTTTCAGGTCGAGACCGCTGTCTGGAAAGTCGAGACGGCGGTCTCGTTTGGTCAACAAATCGAGACGGCGGTCTCGATAACCCAGACGGCGGTCTCGACTTTGCCTAAGTCGAGACGACGGTCTGGTTTCTCGAGACGGCGGTCTCGTTTGGTCAACGAAACGAGACGGCGGTCTGGGAAACCCAGACGGCGGTCTTGAATTTCGGATGATTTTTTTTTTTTTTTTTTTGATTAAGAAATAGGACCTGGTTCAAAAACATTTTATGCATGCAAATGTTTTCATGTTTGATGTCCTATAATGCCTACTTTAGTTAGTTTTTCAGAAGGATTTAACCAACGTGTCTTGTTGCGCTGGAAGCCTTCTGATTTGCTGCGTTTTACTCTTTTGGCTGTACCCTGCCGGATTCTTTGTGGCCGAAGGATAATTTCTTTCTTTCTCTTTTTTTTTGTTTTTTCCTTTTGTTTTTCTCTTTGTAGAGCACTTTCGTCATGTAGTGTCCTTTTTCCTTGCTTTAGGGATTTCAATCCTCTTGTTGACTATACGCCTCCATATTCCCAAATTAATTGTTAGAATATTGTCATGAGGGTCAAGAGGAAAGAAGCAAAGGGGGTAAAAATCAATGGTTTGTGTTTTAGAGGGTTGATTTTTATTGACAAAGAATTTGTAAGAATGGTTGGCAAAGGGTTAGGCCTGAGTGTTTAAGCTTTGCCTAAGCAAACATTTTCCCTTTTTCCTTTTTGTTGTTTTTTATTTGCGCTCTTTAGTTTTATTTCCATCGCTTTTTAGATGGCTAGCTGATTTCCCTAGATCGCCCTTTGGGTTTTCGAACTAGGGTACTGTGTGTTGGCCCTAACTTTTGTCTAGGTTTACTCTCTTGTAAAATTTCGGAGAAATCCTAGCGGACCTTTATTTGTAACCCTAACTTTTGCCTAGGCTACCCTTTATTGTTGTTCGGGTATCCTACCGGGTCGACCCTAACTTTTGTGTAGCCCCCTTAGTGGGTTTCCTACCGGGTAATTTGCCCTTTTCTTTGGCCTTTGGCTTCTCTGGGCTTTTTCTTTTTGTGTATTTATTTTTATTTTTTTTTTTCACAGTATTGGCGAAGCGTGACTTTCTTTTATGGTTTAGGCGAAGTCTTTATTTTTATGTGCTTCTAATCAGCTAACTTGATGATGATAGCAATGGTTCAATCATTTGGAAGCGCTTCTTTTTTTTTCTCTTTTTTGTGTTTACTTAGACAGGGTTATTTATGTGGTCTAGTCAAAAGTAGAAAGAAGAGAAACAGATAGAAAGAATCATTCTTTATTAATTAATAAGGGAATATGTGCCCTAAAATGCCCGGGTCTGGCTCGCCCGGGGATAGTCTCTAACAGCTCATGGGGTTTACATCCCTTAAACGAAGAAAAAGATTTCCTAATGACTAGAGTGGCTCTTGACGCTTGCACCCCTCCACTTCGGAAAATCTGTTTGAGTGTGCTGAGGGGGACTTCCCTTTGCTTTTCCCGCTCGGCCCTTGAAAGGGTTATATCCTAGGCCATACTTGTGAGGATTGTCTTTGAATTCTGGGGGTTCCCTCATTCCTTGGGAATCTGCCCCCAGTCCTTGGCCAGGATGGTAGCCATGCTTTAACATCATGCGAGCTACTTTCGTATTTTTGGGAAGTCGCTCTATGCTGGCGATTTCAAGCGCTTGAAAAGATGTTTCAAGGGCCTCTTCGGCTGCATCCACATAGGGTTGGGTGGACGGTCCACTGATCAGGATATCGTCCTCTGCTTGGACCGTGACCAGTTTGTCCTCCACTATGAATTTGACTTTCTGGTGGAGCGTCGAAGATATTGCCTTGGCGTCATGAATCCAAGGCCTGCCGAGGAGACAGCTGTATGCTAGAGTTATGTCCATTACATGGAAATCGATGTCGAAGATAGTGGGTCCCACTTGAATTGGCAAATTGATTTCTCCCACTACTTCTCGTTTTGATCCGTCGAAGGCTCGAACGATGGTGCTGCTTGGGCGCAGACGGGTTCCTTGGATAGTCAACTTTTCCAGTGTGCACTTGGGCATCACATTCAAGGACGACCCGTTATCCACAAGAACTTTAGCGATGAGGTATTCCTTGCACTTGACTGAGATATGCAAGGGCTTGTTATGCTTTGACCCTTCGAGAGGGAGTTCTTCCTCTGTGAAGGCGAGGTGATCGCTTGCCGTAATGTGACCGACAATCCTCTCGACCTTCTCTTGGGATATAGTATGAGGTACGTGCGCCTCGCTCAAGACCTTCAGCAGGGCATTTCGGTGCGGTCCCGAGCTTATTATCAAAGATAGCAACGTGATTTTTGCAGGTGTGCGATTGAGCTGGTCGATAATGGAATACTCGCTTTGTCTTATAAATTGGAGTAATTCCTCTGTCTCCTCCTTGGATTCTTTATTTTCTTTTTCTTCTTCGGTCCTTTTATTTTTTCCTTTATTTTGGAGGACATCTTCTTGTGTGTCCTTGGGGGAGTAGATTCTTCCACTTCTAGTTGTTCCCCCAATGTCGGCTATATTTGTTATTTCTTCTGTTATTGGTGAAGATTCCCCATATCTCCACGGTACAGCCTTATCTGACTCATAGGGGAAAGGACGTGGCATAAAAAGTCGCATTGGCGTCCTTGCCCCCTCTTCTTTATTTTTGAGGACCAAAGGCCGAGGTTTACTTTCCTCTTGCGATGATTCGACCGTTGGGGTGAGCTTTATTAGGAGTGACTTTCTCTCCATTCTTCTGAGTTGGAAGACGTGTTAGTTAATCCTTCCTTTTTATTATCTTATTTATTAAGTGTGAAGGAGGGGAAATTTAAATATGCAAGTGTATGTATATGCATGCAAGTAGACGACTGTTGAATAAGAAAAAGATTCTATTAATTCATTCGAAGGTGTACATTCTCCTACTCCATACTTCGAAGGGTCTTTTGACAAAAGCGGAAAAGCCTAAAGAAACCCACAGGCGGGTCTTGTTTCCTTTGTAATTCTCTTTTGGCTTCCCGGACATGGTGGGCGAGTGCTTCGCTTTGCTTATGGATCACTTGGCTCATTTCTTCGCTGTATTGCTGAGCGTCCTTGATCTTCGCCTCTTGATGTATGACCAAGGCTTCTAGTTCGTCGAGCCTTGCAACAGCTCGGTCTTTTTCTTGTAGTACTTGGTCATATTGAGCTAGCCCGCTTTTCTCCTTAATGCGTAGCTCATAGATACCTCTAGCTGAGTTTTCTGTTGTTCTCTCGCTCTTGGCGGAGATCTAGCCGAGCCTGGAGGAGTTGTTCGACAACTCCTTGATCGTTTGAGCTTGCCGAGCCGCTTCCGCCTCAAGGTGTGCCGTTTTGGCGCTTATCTCCCGCAGCTTGGCTATCCGAGCCGGTTCTCGCGCTTTGGATGCCCGGATAGCTTGTTCGTTGGCGTCAACACATTGGTCCTTGAGGCGCTCTATTTCATGATCCTTTTTCTTGCCTTGCCTCTCGTAGACCATCAATCGTGAGGATAGAGGCTTGTTCTTTTTCCTCAAGGGACCGTACCTGGGCTCCCATTATCTCTATCCTCTGGGTCAAGGCATTGACTTGTGCCTGCAGCTCTTCGTTGTTGGCGATTGGAGCGGGTGTGGTGGATGGTCGGGCCATTTCTCTTCTTCTCCTCCATGCCTCATAGTCACTGGTGACAGTTACCCGAGCCTTTCCTAGCTCTCTGTCTCCCATATAGACTGGCTTCTCCCATGCTTTTCTCATAGTTAGTGAGTTTGCCATTGTGCACGGATCTCCAAAGAAGCACAATCCTCCGAGTTCCCCTCGGGAGATAGTAGTTTGGGTCCTCATAAGTTGCCTCATAGCTACTCTAGGTGAGTAGGCTATGCAACCCCTGAGTCCTATCAAGGGTATGTTCGGATGGCTCCCGCATCTGACGAGAACTGGACCGGGTCGGAACCAAGGGCAGACCCAAGATATGCTGTTGGCATTCTTTTGTTCTAACTCGTCCCTCCATTCTATGGTCAGACGTCGCTGGAGGGGGATCTTGGAGAAGCTTCTCAGAGGATCGGGGAATATCCCCATGTGATCGGAGGCGTAGAGGTGTGTGATGCTCCACACATAAAGTAACGAAGAGCAAGCAATGGAGTGTTCTTCCTTGCTTCTATCGGCGTAAATCTACCGAGAGCAAGGTGTCGGCAAGAATAGCGGCGGGGGACTCTTCGAGTTCACGTCCCAAGCGAAGAAAGCGTCCATGACGGCGTGGTCAACCGTGTCGAGTTGGAAGGGGAACAAGATCGTTGCGAAGATTAATAGCGCCGGGGTTTTATTGAAGGCCACCCACTCGCCCTTTCAGCCAGGTAGGACAGGTGGTCTTCTAACATCGATACTTTCCAACCCCGGGTGTTCCCTCTTCCTATCGTGGTACTTTGTCTGTGACGGTAGATGGATAAGGGCAGCGACCGGTGCTCGCAGAGTATACGCCTCGTGGCGGATGTGGACCCTACCTGATTTGGGCCATTTCAACATGGTTTCATACTCCTCTAGGGTGGGCACCATGTCGAACCGCGGAAATTCAAAGCACCGTAGACTCGGAGTTCCAAAAATGAATTAGTACCTCGAGGAAGACTTGATCGACACTCGGTCTTTAGGAGGTCCAGAATTCGTCCATAGGACTTTTCAAAGTCAGCTCGGACCTCCGGTGGCATTGTCGCACTAAGCCGCTCTAGCTTCTCAGTATGGCTTCGGAGAATGTCCACCTTCCCCACTTGTCTACTTGTCCCCTCCATCTTCTAAAACCAAAATGTATGATTTGATGAAGATGATATTTATTGTATGAATGTGAGCGTTTATTTTGCTATTTTATCATGTTTTTTTCTACATGATGTATGGTATTTGCGTTTTTTTTTTTGGAAGAATAAACTATCTATATGAATGTTTTATGAGGGCAATGTCTTGGGACCAGGTCTTATTTGTGAACTTTGAAAAATGAATTTTTATTTGTATTTTTATTTGTTTATTTTATAGCCTTTTATCTCTTCTGTCGGAACTGCGTGGCTACTTAGCTTACAAAGAACCTGAAACCAAGCTAGCTAAAAGGCAGACTGTCCGAGATAAAATGTAGCTTTATGCGAAAGAAATATTTAGCGTCCCTTATCTCTTCTCGTCTGAATCTGCGTGGCTACTTAGCTTGCAAAGAACCCGAAACCAGGCTAGCTAAAAGGCGGATCGTCCGAGATAAGGGTGTTTATTTGTGAAATATTTTTTGTGATTTTGTTCTGTTGTTTGTTTATGCTATGCAACATACAAATGCAACAAACATATGCACACACAATTCAATCATCCCCGAACAGAGCGAGATTCCGTTTTTATCACGAGGTAGGGTTCTCCTGCAGTAAAAGTGTATTGGTTAGGGTATGTTCTAACTGTTCTCACCAGGCTAAGGCCCCCAAGGTGCCCCCATTATAGGGTCCCCACTCTCCAGCCGTCCGACCATGCTCAACACTAAGGCCGTAGTCGGTCTTGTTGCCAAAAGAGGAAGGTTATCACCTTGAGTGGTGGTTTCCGATCACACCGGTGGGCACAAGGCCCTAACCGCAGCCGAACCGTACCCGCCACCCACTCCCTATGGTTATCTCACTTGCCCCCGGTATAGGAGGAACTCGTAGTGTGCAAGGGACTTGTGTGCAATTTATATATCAAGCAATTGCGTAAGTATAAACAAACAATAGTTTATTGAAAGCCAAACAATAAAACATGTTATAATACAAGGCAGGGTAAAAGCGCTTATTTTCTTGGTTTAATTATTCTTAAGCCAGCCCATCACTAAATGGGATCAACTCTCTAGGCTTCCCCAGCGGAGTCGCCATCTGTCGCCGCCTCCCCGAAAACGGGGGCGCGGTCGGAGCGACGCGATGGTTTTTCGACTCTTCTTGTTTTTGCATTTTTTTATTGGTAGTTACAACGTCTTCAGGCTGTCCGATAACCGGGCTAATCTGGAGACGAGGTTTTCGAAAAGTGTCCTTTAATTGTCCGACAACCGGGCTAACCCAAGGACTTATTTATTTTGGGTTCTATGGAGTCGCCACCGATATTTTTACCATAAACATCGGAAAAGGGGTTAAAAAGGCGTTGGTTTTCGAAAACCAACTTTGGTCATTAGAACCAGAGTTGGGTAAGGGAGTTAGTTACGTGCAAAGGGAGTATTAGTCCCTTTACGACGCCCCTTTCGGGTTCCCTATGACAGGCCGGCTATTTGCGAATAAGTAAACTTAGAAAATTGCGCTTTTACCCTTTTTATTATGCAGAATTTAAATATATGACTACATGGCCCTAGCTTCTATTGCGTAATTTAAATAGCAGTAATTTAAAAAAGAGAATGAGGATATGCACCTCCAAAGCAAGCTTTTATATTCAAAAGAGGGTGTGTTTTGGCAACCCTTCACTCTACAACTCTCAGAAACTCCGGTAATGCCTCGGAGGGATTCTAAAGAAGATTTAGGACACTCTGTATATGCCTAAAGACACTCAGAAGCTTCGGAAATGCCTCGGAGGGATTCTTAGAGAGAGAAATTCTAGAGAGAAGGGAGAGCTCTTGGTTTTTCTGTGTGAATGAGGGGGGGGGGGAGAGCCCCTATTTATAGTTTTTCGCGCTGTCAGGGTCCAGACCGCCGTTCTCGTCTGACAGGGTCGAGACCGCCGTCTCGTAATTCGAGACCGCCGTCTCGCTCATGTCACGGGGTCGAGACCGTCGTCTGGAAAATCCAGACCGCCGTCTCGACTTGGCGAGAATCGAGACCGCCGTCTGGAAAACCCAGACCGCCGTCTCGTTTTTGCGAGTGTCGAGACCGCCGTTTGGAAAATCGAGACGGTGGTCTCGTCCTGGCGCCGAAACGAGACGGCGGTCTGGTATTTCCAGACGGCGGTCTCGTCCCTTCAAGGCGAGAAACTTTATTTTTGGGCCAAAAAACCTTCCTATCTTGGTACGGGAGCCTAATAGTCTCTTCCTAGTGGCTTGTTAGGCTCCGGCCGTCTTCAAATAGGAAGCTTTCTGACTTTATTTGGAGGCCGGGCAAGATTTGGGGTCTACAATCCTTGTCTAAATAGCATGAAGTTCCCATGGGTGTGTTAGCTTCCTTTGTAGTGTCCATTCCAAATTTCTTGAGAATCTCTTTGCAGTATTTGGTTTGAGACACAAAAATGCCATCCTTAAGTTGTTTAATTTGAAATCCAAGGACGAATGTTAATTCTCCCATCATTGACATTTCAAATTCTCCCTGCATTATCTTAGCAAATTCTACACACAAGAAATTATCAGTTGATCCAAAAATGATATCATCAACATATAGTTGAACTAATAAGATATGTTCTTTTACTTTCTTAATAAACAAAGTAGAATCAATTTTTTCTCTAGAAAAATCATTTGAAGTTAGAAAACTACTTAGTCTTTCATACCAGGACCTATGAGCTTGTTTCAAACCATATAACGCTTTCTTCAATTTAAAAATATGGTTGGGCTATTTAAAATCTTCAAATCTAGGGGGTTGTTCCACATATACATTCTCTTTGATAAACCCATTTAAAAATGCACTTTTAACATCCATTTGATATAATTTAAATTTCATCAATGAGGCATAAGCAAGAAGTAGGCGTATAGCCTCTAACCTGGCAATAGGAGCATAAGTTTCATCATAATCAATACCTTCCTCCTAACAGTAACCTTTGACAACAAGTCTGGCTTTATTCTTTGTTATATTTCCATCTTCATCAAGTTTGTTTCTAAATACCCATTTTGTTCCAATTACTTGATGTGATTCTTCTCTTGGAATTAATTCCCATACCTGATTCCTTTCAAATTGATTAAGTTCTTCTTGCATTGCTATGCACCATTGGTCATCTTTAAGAGCTTCTTCAACACTTTTGGGTTCAATCTATGAAACAAAAGCTACAGACATACAGAAATTTGTCATATTTCTAGTTCTTACCCCTTTTGAGATATCACCAATTATATTGTCCATTGAAAGTCCTCTTGGTGATTGTCATTCTTTTGCTAATTTAGTTGGTTGAGATGGCTCATTCTCATTCAAGTACATTTATTCTAGAGCCTCTCTTATGTACTCATCATCACCTGCAAGTTCTTTATTTGACTCAAGAGGATTTCTCTCAAGGTCTACAATTTCATCAAAAGTGACATGTACATATTCTTCAACATTTAAAGTTCTTCTATTGAACACTCTATATGCTTTTCTTGTTAGTGAATAACCTAAGAAAATGCCCTCCTCAGCTTTTGAGTCAAATTTTCCTAAGTTATCTTTTCCATTATTTAACACAAAGCATTTACATCCAAATATTTTTAAATGAGCAACATTAGGCTTTCTACCATTTAACAGTTCATAAGGAGTTGATTTTATAATTGGCCTAATAAGCATCCTATTCAACATATAACATGCAATACTTACAGCATCAGCCCAAAAATATTTAGGAACATTTGATTCATTTAGCATTGTTCTAGCAAGTTACTCTAGTGATCTATTTTTCCTTTCTACTACACTGTTGGGGGGTCCTAGGTGCAGAAAAGTTATGCAAGATACCATTTTCCTCACAATAATTTTCGAACCATTCATTTTCAAACTCTCCACCATGGTCACTTCTTAACACCTTAATTCTTAAGTCTTTCTCATTTTGGATTTGCTTGGCAAACTTTCTAAAGACCTTAAAAGCTTCACTTTTTAATGTTAAGAAAAATGTCCAAGTATATCTAGAAAAATCATCAACAATTACAAGAGTATAATAATTTCCACCAAAACTTTTTATCCTAGATGGACCAAATAAATCTAAGTGTAATAATTCTAAAGGTTTTGATGTGGAAATAACATTCTTAGATTTAAAGGATGATTTTACTTATTTACCTTTTTGACATGCATCACATAATCTATCTTTTTCAAATTTTAACTTAGGCAAACCAACAACTAAGTCCTTTGATATTAATTTATTTAATTGATGCATATTTATATGAGCCGCTCTCTTATGCCATAACCATGGGTTTTCTTCCTTAGCAACTAAGTATGTTATACTAGTGTTAGATACACAATCCAAATCAATCAAATAGATATTATTATGCTTAATGCCTTTCAATGTTATATTTTCGAAATTCACTAAATGTATGGTACAAAACTTACTTTCAAAGATTACCTTGAATCCTTTGTCACAAATTTGACTTATACTTAGGAGATTATGTTTTAGCCATCAACAAGAAGCACATCCTTTATCTCCAAAGTATTTGCACCAACAATATTTCCGATTCCAAGTATTTTTCCTTTGTTGTTGTCCCCATAGGTTAAATATCCTTGTTCTTTAGCTTTGAACCTCACAAATTTTGTTTTGTCTCCGATCATATGTTTTAAACATCCACTATCAAGATACCACATAGACTTCTTGAATTTGGAAGTTTCCTACAAAACAAGAACATGATAATCTTATGTCCCCATAACTTTTGGGTCCTTGGGGTTAGAGACAATCAAGTCATTTAACTATAGGAACTCACACATATGTTCCTTTAGGAACACCAAAACACTTAATTCTACATCTATTTGAAGTATGACCATGTTTCATACAATAAAAGCATGTATTAGATGTAATCTTTGAATATGACACACTTTTAACTTTTGAAGTTTTATTTCCTTTTTCAACCTATACTCTTCTATTTTTAATTTTAGGCTTTTTCAAAGGAACATGACAATTTTCACTATTTTGAACAATAGTCTTATCCTTATAACTATCACTTATTTCCTTCTTAGCTTTATCAAGCAAATGGCTAAGTATATCAATATCATGTTCATACTCTTTACATGATGCACATGCTATATTCTTATTATCTTTTTCCTCTAAACATACAATTTTCGTTTTCAAGGTTTCTACCTCTTCTTCAGATTTAATCAAACACTTTTTCACAGATTTATATTCATTTTTCAAGTCCTTAAAAGCATTAAACAAATCTCCATATGCATTTTGTAAAGCATCAAAGTCATTTTCATCATCACTTGAGGAAGAGTCAGAATCACTAACCTCAAAGTCGGAAGAGATGTTGTCTTTTGCCATCAAGCAAATGTTTGCTTCAATTTCCGAATCACTTGACTCCGAACTTGAGTCATTATCATCCCAAGCAATGTAGGCTTTCTTCTTGAAAAATTTCTTGCCTTTATGATCTTCATTTTTCTTATTTGGACATTCGGTTTTTATATGTCCTGTTTCACCACAACCATAGCATTTAATATTTAATGAAGTACTTTCTCTTACCTTTCCCTTACCTTTGAAGGGTTGCTTCCCTTTGGCTTTCATGAACTTTGTAAATTTCTTTATCATGAGACTCAAATTTTCATCATCTTCATTCTCCGAGTCTTCTTCCTCCTTTTTGTTCTTACTCTTGGAAATTTCAGTTTTGAAGGCAAGGTTCCTCTTTTGGTGTTGACCTTCTTCATCATTTAGCCTTCCAAGTTCAAGTTCATGCTCTCTCAACTTTCCAAAGAGCGCCGCCATAGACATTGTTGCAAGATTTTGTGACTCTGTGATGGCCGTCACTTTATGTTGTCATTTCCTATCCAAAGATTTAAGAATTTTTACATTTAACTCATCAATGTCAAAAATTTTACCTTACCCAGTGAGATGGTTCACAATATGTGTGAAACGCTTTTGAACGTCAAAAATCGTTTCTCCTTGTTGCATCCAGAACATCTCATACTCTTGTATCGATGAGTTCTTTCTTGCTCTTTTAATGTCATCGGTACCTTCATGGATTACT
This sequence comes from Sphenostylis stenocarpa, assembly GCA_963425845.1. Lineage (NCBI taxonomy): Eukaryota > Viridiplantae > Streptophyta > Magnoliopsida > Fabales > Fabaceae > Sphenostylis > Sphenostylis stenocarpa. The sequence continues at coordinate 48,632,604 of OY731404.1, read as the reverse complement.
CTTAGCATTTCCCACATTTCTTGAGCACTCTTACAAACCGATATCCTGTAGAACTCATCAAGGGTTAAAGAAGATGGAATTATATTTCTAGCCCTAACATTGTTAGAAAAGTAGGCTGAGATCAAGAGGGGGGGGGGTGAATTGATCTTTGAAAGATTTTCGCAATTTACAGATTATCTATTTCAAAGATTAAGAGTTCTGATCAATTCTTGAATCAAACAAAGCAACACAATCAAATTAAAGGCAGTGGCAGAATTAAAGAGAGAAAGGTTTAGAAAGATACAACCAAGATTTATACTGGTTCACCCAATCCCAGGGCTACGTCCATTTTCCAGCCAAATTCCAGCTGGGTTCCACTAGATTGAACGTTTTACAGATTACAACTTCAATCACACACTCAATCTACCACAAGAACCAAAATTCCAGTCTTTGCACCTAAACCTTCACCAAGAACCAATTTCCAGTTCTTGAACAACCCTGCAGCCAAATTCCAACCATAGAAACTAGTGCCCACACTTCTAGGCACCCACAATACAGAAAAGAAAAGTAAAGAAACAAAGAGAAGAAACTAGAACACCCAAACCAGGTTTATGCAGCTCTGCATAATGAGTTTCTTCACCAAAAGAATGCAAATATTGCCTCAAGAAAGAACTTCTAAGAACTTCACAAAAATAGCGCGATTCTCTCTTAAAAGTAGCACTCATGATTGCTTGATTGATTGCCAAAAGATGTATTTTAAAATGTTCAAGCAACTCTATTTATATAGAAGATTTTCCAAACTGTTGGTTTATTTAATCTGTTAAAATAATCTTTTAATCTATTAAAAGTCTTGTTTTAATCTGTTAAAACTTCTTTTAATCTGTTAAAATGTTCTTGATTATTTTCCAAATTTGTTTTAACTGATACAACAACGTTTATATCAATTAAAACTCTTTGTAAAAAATCTTGCAAATTGTTTTAATCGATTGTTTCGTATTTTAATCGATTAAAATACTGCTAAAGGTTTTCATAAAAACTTTCTAAGTGATTTTAACTAATATCAATCTGTTTTAATCGATTAAAATACTTTGGAAAAAGTTCACTTAGTTATTTTAATCGATTGAAACGCATTTTAATCGATTAGAATTCTGCCAAAAGATTTCATAAAACTTTCTAAGTTATTTTAATTGATAACATACTTGTTTTAATCGATTAAAACATTATGGAAAAACCTCTTAGTTGTTTTAATCGATTATTTCACATTTGTATAATACTTGACAAAACAACTTTTAAAACACTTCAAGTTATTTTAATTGATTATTTCGAGTTTGTATCGATTAAAATTCTGCACGAACACTTTTCAAAATATTCTAAGTCATTTTAATCGATTATATCAATTCTATATCGGTTAAAATACTGCGGAAGGTTTTCAAAATTCCTTCTAATGAAAACAATCGATTATTTCGAAAACATATCAGTTAAAAACCTGTTTCAAAAGTGTTAAGAACATTTTAGTTGATAAAGCTCATATACTATTAGTTAAAATAGTTACTTAAAAACCTTTTAACAAAATACTTTATTTTTAACAGTTTAAACACTTTTTAAAGGCATTTGCAAAATCTTTTAAATGAAGTAACCTCATGCAGCAGAGAGATAAAAATGAATATACCTAAGTAAAGATGCAGACTCACTAATCACTCTACCCTTTTATCTAATTGTCCTTTGACTGCAACATAGTAGCCTTTGACTTCATTTTTACTTCATCAAATCAACAAGATCTTTGTTTAAGTAATTCAATAAGATCTTCATCACTTTCAAACATCATATTGGGCTTTTCTATTTTCTTCAGCCGACCATCTAGAAAATGGTTTTTGTACCTCTTCTCCGTTTCAGTAATTTTAGGAATAAAGGGACTGTTTAAAATTGCATCCCAAACACCTCTATCAACAGACTCCAAAAATATTTGCATTCTAACTTTCCAAAAAGGATAATTTTGCCCCGCAAAAAGTGGGGGTCTATTGATAGAAGCATCCTCGGCAAAAGTTTGATTTTGTCCGGCCATTTTCGAAAATTGAATGACTATCAAAGCAAGCTCTGATACCACTTGTTAAAATTACGCAGCAGAATGTTTGCGTTTACGGACAAAAACCAAGAGGGGGGGTGAATTGGAAAATTAGGGTTTTAAAATTTCCCCCAAATTTTGACCGATTAAAATGTTGTGTAAAGTAAATAGAGAAGGGATAAAAGATTACACAGTCGATATATACTGGTTCGAATCAAAAGACCCTACGTCCAGTTGCTAATCACTTAAACAGAGGATTAATGCTGTCACTATAATCACAGTATTGCAAATAGATTACAAAAGAAAAGATAAGGTAAAGAATACACCTCTCTTGAGTCACACAAGAGACGAACACCTCCTTTGAATCCACAAAGGATGAAGAACAGCTTTCCCTAGAGACGGAACAACACACAATCCACCAAGAGAACCCACTCAGTGATTCTTACCGCTTCTTGCCCACACTAGGTTTCAAAAACCCATTTTTCCTCTCTACAAACAGTTCTCTAGCAGTCACAACTCTTAACTTTTGTATGAAAAATGTTGTTCAATTTGCAGAGAGCCTTAGAAAACCTTAAGTAGAGAGATTAGGGTTTGGGAATTGGAAATTTTCGAAATTGAATGAATTGGGAATAGGGTTTTTGAAACTTGGTCCAATTTTGAATTTCAAAATACATATCAGACCCAAATAATCGATTATCTTGAGTGTTAATAGATTATTCCAGAGTCATTCTCGTAGAGGAGCAAAAACAACACCAGTTAATCGATTAACAAGTCATTTAATCGATTAATCCAGTGTATTTTTGATAAAAATGAGTTTTTAGAGCTTTTAAAGAGTGGTCTATGTGCTGGCTATCTTGGACTCTAATATTACAGAATCAAAAACATAAAAACAGAGTTATTACATAACATTACAAGTCTTCAAATCTTTAAGTCCTTTATTTTTGTATCATCATCAAAATCTAAAAGCTTCATATCCTTGTATGTTCAACATTCATATCCTTGTATGTTCAACAACTACTTGATGGCCTCAACACTTGTACAATCTGAGGAGATAGATTCAGGACCCACCATGATCAGGAAGGCTTTGTTTGTTTTAGCTGAAAAAAGTTGCTACTTGATGGCCTCAACACCTATACCATCTGAGGAGATAGATCTGGGACCCACCATGATTAGAGAATTCTTCTTTCCACTTCCACTCTTTATCTTACTTAGTGGATATGATTGTGTTTACATTGAGGACAATGTCTGATTTAAGTGTGGGGTGGGAGATGTAGGATTGTAGGTTTATACTCTATGTTTTGTTTTATTTTCAATTATTTTATTTTTAGTTATTTTATTTTATTTTCAATTATTTTATTTTCAATTATTTTATTTTTAGTTATTTTATTTTCAATTATTTGAATATTTTATTTTATTTTTAGTTATTTTATTTTTAGTTATTTGAATATTTTATTTAATATTCTTACTTCTCTCAATGTTATTTTGATAACCCACTGTTGGGTTTTTTTCAAAAAGTCTTTTGAAAAAAAAATTCAAAAATTCAAATTTTTTTTTCTAATTTGTTTTTCTAGCTTTATTTTAAAAAAAAAATTATTATAATTTTTTCTTGTGTGCTCCCTAACCATTCTTATAGGAAATTTTTGATAAGTCATCCTTGTAAGAAAATTCTTGAAAACCATTCTCATAGCAAATTCTGGATATAGCTTGGTAGTATGAGAGTGCATCTCTAGGAGGGTTCTGCCTAGGAAAGACTTGATATTTAAGCGTGTCCATTAGTGACCCACCTCTCTTTCCTGGGAACCTACCTGGTGTACTTGTTCATGATCTACCGTTGCCATTCCAGTAAATAAGTGATTTTGAGGATATGAACCTTGAAAGAAAATTGGATGAGCTAACATCTAGGGTACAATAATTGGTCATAAACCAGCACACATTTCAATATCAACAATATGTATGTGGGATATGCACCTCCGTATATCATCCCACTGATGTATGCCCTCAACTTCAGGAGACACCAAGCTTAATTAGGGAAACAGTGGGCAGTATATTCCCTGAACGACAACATTATGGACAATTATATTCATACAGTCCACAACAGGAGTACTACCTGTACATGGGCACATATAATTCTGGCTGGAGAGACCATCCAAACTTGGAATATGATCTTGTCTTCAACCAGCCACCAGAGATTCATTTCCAATCAAGCAACCAAGGCATTTACCAACAACAAGAGTATCAATCTACCTCACTAGGATAACAGGTGAATCCACACCTTATGCCAATATATCAAAGCTCAAGTGGTATTATGCAACAGGGTAACTCTAGGCCTACACTAGAATATTTGATGAAGCAACTCAGACAACAAATGATAACGCAGAACACACAACTAAAGCAATGCTTCAATGACTTGGAAACCCAAGTTGGGAAAGTGGTTACTACCATGAATTCACTATAGCAGCAAGGTGTGAATTCTCTTCCCTCACAAACAGTGATTAATCCTAATGAGAATGTACGTGCAATTACTCGAAGAAGTGACCAAGAAGTTCAAATAGATTAGAAGAACCCTGACACATCTTTGCTCAGTGAGGAAGAGTTATTCTTAACATACGTCTTCTGTGTAGATCCCAAATCTTGCCCGACTTCACAATAAAGCTAGAAGACATTCATTCGAAGATAGAAAAAGTCTCTAGGATCCATCATTAGGATAGGACTTCCTGTACACAGAAAATAAGTGAAAATAAGAGAATTTTTGCCTAGAAGCCCGACATAGCCATCCCGATTGGCCAAACGGCCGTCTCGCCACTTATAAGACGAGACAACCATCTCACCACTTGGCGAGATGGTTGTCTCGACTCTAAAGTGGCGAAACAACCGTCTCGACTGGTGAGACAACCGTCTCGCCTGACAAAGGTCGAGACGACCGTCTCGGTCTGATAGGCACGAATTCCTATAAATAGGGGTCTCCTCCCCCTCGATTTTAAGAACTTTCACCTAAATTGATCCTTCGATACTCTTCTAAAAACCTCTCTGACGCATTTCCAGAGTTTGAGTGCTCTTTTAGACACTCTGTAGTTAGAGTCTTTCTGTCGATAGAGGAGTGAGCAGCGTTGTAGAGTGAGGGGATAGCCAAAAAGCATCCTCAATCTTCAAGAGATTAATACAAAGCTTGCTTCGAAGATCTTATCCACTCTCCCTTTTACTGCTTTTATTTACTACTCTTCTTGTATGCATTAGACAGTATGATCATGTAGACATTTAATTTTTTCAAGTAAAACAAATAAATAAGGGTAAAAGCATGGTTTTTTAGTCTTTATTTTAAACTAGTCCATCATAGGGAACCCGAAAGGGGCGTTGTGGGGTGCTAACACCTTCCCCACATGTAACTAACTCCCTTACCCTACTTTGGTTGTAATGGCCAAAGTTGGTTTTTTCTAAAAGCACTGCCTTTTTACCTTTTTCAGTGTTTAAGGTTAAAACACTGGTGGCGACTCCGTCGAACCTTTCCGAAAACCTCGCCTTTAGGTCCAGCCCGGTTATCGGACAACCTAAAGGCGTTGAACACCTTCTTTAAAAAATGCGAGTCATACCAAAACCATCGCGTCGCTCTAACCGCCTCCTTTGACGACGACGACATATGGCGACTCTAATGGGGAAGCTAGAGAGTTGATCCCATTTAGTGATGGACTAAGTTTAGAAAATAAAAACTTGAAATTATGCTTTTATCCTTCCTTGTTTTTGTAACATGCTCTACTGTTTGGCTTTAATAACTGTTGTTTGTTTACTTTATGCAATTGTTTGAAATAAAAAATTGTACACAAACCCTTACACCCAACAATTCCCTCTATACCCAGGGGAAAGTGGGATAACCTTAGGGAGTGGGTGGCAGGTACAATTTTCCGTAGTGATGGCCATGAGCTCACCGGTATGGTCAGAAACCACCACTCAAGGTGATAAACTTCCTCTTTTGGCTTAAAGACTGACAAGGCCCTAGTGCCATGCATGGTCTGAAGGCTAGAAGAGTGGGAACCCTATAATGGGGGCACCTTGGGGGCCTAGCCTTGGTGAGGATAATTAGAACCACCCTGAATCCGCACTTTTCTACAGGATACCCCTACCTCATGATAAAAATATCATCACACTGTTCGCAGATGAGTGAATTGTTTGTCCATTTGTTTGTTGCATTTGTTTGTTGCATAGTATAATCATACAACAACAAAAATAGAAACAAAATCTAAAAAATCTTTTCATAATAAACAACCTTATCTCGAATAGTCTACTTTTTAGCTAGCCTGGTTTCAGGTTTTTTGTAAGCTAAGTAACCACATGGACCGATAGAAGAGATAAGGGGTTTTAAAACCTTTCTTTTATAATAAGCCACTTTTATCTCAGACAGTCTGCATTTTAGCTAGCCTGGGTTCAGGTTCTTTGTAAGCTAAGTAGTCATGCAACCTGACAGAAGAGATAAAAGGGGTTATAAAAATCAAATAATCATAATAAGAGAAAATGGGACCTTATTCATGGTGTTAAGCATCAAATTCATGAACATCCATATAAGTAGTTTCCTTTCTCTTGAAAAAAAACAAACAAAAAGTCTAAACACTATCATGCATCACGTAGAAAATAAAACATGATAATGTTTAGGAAAACAAAACACTTCCATGCATGCTCGCATCAACATCATACTCATAGCATGCATTTTTTTCGTTTCTAGAAAAATGGAGGGGTCTAGTAGACAGTTGAAGAAAGTGGATATTCCCTGGTATCGTGTGGAGAAGATAGAACGGTTGTGCACATTAATGCCACCCGAGGTCCGCTTCGATTTCAAAAAATCTTATGGACAGATTCTCGATCTTCTGAAGATCTGTGTCTATCCCATCTTCATCAGGCTTTTGATCCATTTCTAGAATTACAGTCTACACTGCTTTGAATTTCCACAATTCGATCTGGTATCGACTTTGGAGGAATATGAGATCATGCTGAGATGGCCCAAATCAGCCGGAATCTACATTCGTCGCGAAGCATATATTCTTGTAGCTAAGGTCGCCGCCATCATCCAATTGTCGCCTCATTAGGCTGCTGTGATGGTAAAAGGGAATATCCAGGGATGGAAAGTTGCAATGCTAGAGACCATCTGTCCTCTTTTGTTGATAAGATAGATTGGTTTGTCTTTAACAAAACCCTTGCTCTGATTGTGTTTGGGACCTTGTTATTTCCCTTTCACATTGACATAGTAGATTAGGCCGTTATGGATGCCTTCTTCGCGTGGAACGTACACTCAAAGAGTCTCGTGCCTGCACTTCTTGTCGACACCTTGCTTTCAGTTGAGTTTTGTCACCAAAAACAAGGAAGAACGCTCAAATGTTGCTCTTCGTTGTTATTCATTTGGGGGTATCACGCACTTCTATGCCTCGAGCCCCATGGGGATCTTCCCTGATCCTTTGAGAACGATGCAGTGGAAGGTTGAGTTGGAACGATGGAACATCAACCACCTATCTTGGGCTTGTCCTTGGTTCCGACCCAACCCTATCCTCATCAAATGCGGAGACTATCCGAGCATACCACTGTTAGGCCTTAGGGGTTGCATAGCCTACTCCCTAAAGGTAGTTATGAGACAACTCATGAGAACCCAAATTACGTCATCACGAGAAGAGCTTGAAGGACTGTGTTTCTTCGGAGACCGATGCAATGTTGCAAACTCACTGGCCATACGGAGAGCATGGGAGGGACCAGTCTACATGGGGGATAGAGAGCTAGGCAAAGCTCAAGTGGCTATCTCCAGTGACTACGAGGAATGGAGAAGAAGAAGGGGGATGTCACAACCATCCGCTCCACCCATTGCATCATCAACAAATGAAGAGCTCCAAAATCAAGTCGATGCCTTGACCCAAAGGATAGAAATCATGGGAGCCCAGATGAGGGCCCTTAAGGAGAAAGCACAAGAATTTATCCTTACCATTGATGGTCTGTAAAGGCAATGCAAGAAGAAGGACGAAGAGATATAGCGTCTCAAGGACAAATGTGTTGACTTCAACGAGGAGGTTATCCGAGCATCCAAAGTTCCAAAACTCAAACCAGATAATCAACTCCAAGAAATGACTGCCAAGTTAGCACACCTTGAGGCCAAATATGCAAAGCAGGCACAGATGACCAAGATGATGCAACAAGATCTCGTGAGAACTTGGTCTGAAACGCAACGGAGGTGGGAGACCACCTAGAGACTCAATAGAAGCCTTACTAAGCTACGCTGCAAAGAAAGAGATAGGTTAGCTCAGTATGGCCAAGTGCTGCAAGAAAAAGACCGAGCCATCCAGAAGATTGACAACTTACAAACCTTGGTCGTCCATCAAGAGGCAAAAATAAAAGAGGCTCAAAAGTATAGTGAAGATATGAGCCAGGCAGTCCATCAGCAGTCCGAAGCACTCACTCATCACGTACGGGACCCACCATGCTCAGGAAGACTTTGTTTGTTTTAGCTTAATAAAGTGGCTACTTGATGGCCTCAACACCTGTACCATCTGAGGAGATAGATTCGAGACCCACCATGGTCAGGAAGACTTTGTTTGTTTTAGCTGAATAAAGTTGCTATAGGATAGCCTCAACACCTGTACCATCTGAGGAGATAGATCCGGGACCCACCATGATCGGGGAGTTCTACTTTCCCCTTCCATTCTTTTATCTTTCTTGTCCAATTTGTTTAATGGATATGATTATGTTTACATTGAGGACAATGTCTGATTTGAGTGTGGGGTGGGAGATGTAGGATTGTAGGTTTATATTCTATGTTTTGTGTACAATTTTGCATATTTTTATTTGATTTTTGGGTTTTGTATAGGTAGTAGACACTTGCTTCACTCTTGGATATGAGTTGCTTGATATTCTATGGATTGAAATCCTTGTTCTTCTTTGCATGTCAAGTAGATTTTGAGGTTTGAGAGGTTGATTTGGAAGTGACAGATTTACCCTACAAGGTACATTAATCCATGTTCTTTATTGATGAGTCCCTAGTTGCCCCGTAGGCGGGAGAGGTCATCCCTAGGAGGATTACTAGAAGCATGACTAGAAGGGAGTCATCCTCTTCACCTTCCATTTTGAATTTACTTAGTATTTTCTTTTCCTAAGTTTTTCACTTATTTTCGCTTTCCTTTTGTATGCTCACTTTTTGACCTCCTTTTTTGAAGAATACCACCTCTTTTTGGTGGAAAAGAAGCCTTGGATCCATAGTATACATGCATGGGCAGCCCAAAGGTGTAGGACACTCCTTTTTCATGTCCTACACCCCTTTTTGGAGAGGAAGAAGCTTGGGATGCGGGATTGGTAGGCTTGGGACAACCCAAAAGGAAGCACACCTCTTTTTTTATGTTTTACCCACCTTTAGAGGTATTTTTGGTGGGCTAGGACGAATTTAATATATTTGGACCATGGGGACTCTAGCCTTTAGGTTTAGGTTAAGTTTATGTCTCCATTTGTAATTTCATCTAGGTCCCTCCCCCAAAAGCCTATAAATAAAAGGCTCCCTCTCATGTAATTAGGTTGAACATTTATGAAAAGTTTGTGAGGTTTCTTAGAGTGTTCCATCTCTTTGAGTGTCTTATCTTGACCCTTGGTTCAAGTGGCGGCAACCACCACTTATCTAGGGTGGCTCATCCCCTAGTCACGTGCCAACACTCCACCACCACCATACTTCTCTTCTCTTCCTCTTTTCGTCTTTATTTCTTCACTTCATTGATTTATCCAAGGGGCTAGTCCATTTTTCTAGCCCTTGTCTCTATTCTTTTATAGTTTTATTCCATCTCTTCCTCCCTTCATAATCCTTGGAAATGAACCTTCAGATCTAGATAGACAACTATCTTAATGTCCAGTGGGAATTTTCTTTGGGTTTGCTTACTTTATTGCTTAAAATTCTGCAACTTATCTTCTTAAAATTTTGTACCTTACTTTATTTTACATCATTTATTTTTCCTAAAGTCTTAGCCCACTTAGCTACTTTAACTTACCCTTAACCCTAGTCGCATTACAAGTCAGGAAAAAGTCCTATTGATTCGTTATGGTATGTGTTCTAAAGGTGGGAATTTAGAGATATTTTAAGCCTATAATATAGGATGATGTCATGATGCGATAATGAGTGGAGTTCTAAGCATAAACACTTGAGAGATTAGAGTAAATACTTTAACACGGGGATGTTGATAGGGACATGACCATTAGCAAGGGCAAGGATCCAATTGAAGAACTTGGAGGACCTATGACAAGGGCTAGAGCAAGGAAAACAAAGGAAGCTCTTCAACAAATGTTATCCATATTATTTGAATACAAGCCCACATTTCAAGGAGAAAAGAGTTGTAAATTGCATCATGCCCCAAATGGAGGAGGACTAATGCGTCACTCTGTTTCAGTCTTTAAGTTTATTTAAATAATGGTCCAATCCTTTGTAAAATTGGTTGACCAAATTATGTTTTGGGTTAATCAATTAACGAGATTTAGTTTGGTTTTGTTTCAAGTTGTAATAAGGACCCAATTGGAAACTTAGGTATCAGCCTTTTGGAGATCAAGAGGGTGCATAGTTTGTTGACTTTTGGTTGCCACAATTTTAGTTATAATTATCCATTAAGTAGTTTTCAATTTCTAGATTAATGGATCATTATTAGCATTTAGTTGCCTCCATTAAGTAGTTTTCAATTCCTAGGTTAATGGATCATTATTTGCATTTATTTGCCTCTATTAAGTAGTTTTCAATTCCTAGATTAATGGATCATTATTAGGATTTATTTTTCTTTATTGAATCTTTGTAACTCTAATGGCAAAGCTTCTATATAAGCTGAACCATTTTTATCAAAAATACAAGTTAAGTTTTATTCAGAAATATTAGAGTTTAACTCTTTTATCTTAGTGAAAGTGATTCTCCTAAGTTCTTGAGTGATTCAAGAACCCTTGGTTGTATCAAAGGACTTTCACATCCTTTGTGAGTTGCCTCCCATGGGAAGAGTGATTCTTTTCTTCAACCTTTCACATTCACCTCTTGTCCTTTTTTCACCAGAACCCAAAAATCTCAATTCTACCCATATTTATTTCGTGGTTATCACTGTCGTCCCCAACTGCGAAGGCGGTCAGTTGCGATGTAATGGTTAATTGGCTCATGTTTTTTAAAGTGTGGTCATCATTCTTAGAATGTTCGCTAAACAAACTATCCTTAAGAATGAGGTTTTCGAAAAAGGGTTCTAAGTAGTCACCATCAATGTTTTAACCTTAAACATTGAAAAAGGAAAAAGAAAAGACATTGGTTTAAGAAAAACCAACTTTGGCCATTATAACCAGAGTTGGGTAAGGGAGTTAGTTACGTGTGGGGAAGTTATTAGCACCCCACAACGCCCCTTTCGGGTTCCCTATGATAAACTAATTCTAAAAATAAAGATACATAAATTATGTCTTTACCCTATTTATTTATCTACGTGCAATAATTAAATATCTACATGGCCCTAACTTCTAATGCACACAAAGAAAAGCGATAAAAGAGAAGGAATAGAAAAGGAACCTCTGAAGTGAGCTTTTTATATATCTCAAAACTTGAGGACGCTTTTGGGCAGTTCCCTCCCTCTACAAGAATACTCCTCCCCAAACAATAAAAGTTATTATACTACCGAGCGCTGGATATCTCAAAAAGAGACTTTCTTAACCGATTTACTCCAAACAGGATAATCAGAAAGACTACTTGGACTTTGAAACAAAGCAAAAATGCCCGAAATCGTTTTAAAGTAAGAGAGAGAAGAGAGAGCTCTCAGAATTGTGTGAAAAATGGGAGAAATGACGCCCCTATTTATAGGCTTGCTGATCCAGGAGGCCGGGATGGCCGTCCCGGATTTTGTCATGTCGTACTCGATCAAATAATTAAAACATAAAAATGTAGTACTAGGAAGCTTTCCTAGGTCGTCTCCCAAAGACCATGAATTCCTATCAAAGCTTGTCAATTTTTCAAATTAAAACAGAAATAAAAGGGGGATTTTTCAGATTTAAAATATTAAATGAACCAAAACAAAAACAGATTATAAAAATGCGGATTAAAAACATATTAGAATGCAATTGATTTCCTGATTCCAATGTAGTGTCACTTATCCTAGGTTACGAAGTTAATTCGAAATTAACCAACTAAGAGAATATAAATCCCAAATTATATTCTAATTCGAAATTAATCAACTAAGCGAAGATTAATCCCTGTAGACCCCAAATCTTGCCCGGCCTCATAATAAGAGCAAAAGACCTCCTTTTCGAAGATGGATGAAGCCTAAGAAGCCATTAGGAGAGACTATTAGGCCACATACTAGGATAGGAAGGATTTTCTGCATTAAAATAAGGATTTTCGCCTTCAGGGAACGAGACCGTCGTCTCGCTTTTCAGGACCGCCGTCTCGCCATTCCTGCAAGTCGAGACCGCCGTCTCGTTTGGAGAGACGGTCATCTTGCCACTTGCGAATGGCGAGACCCCCTTCCCGTTTGGCGAGAAGACCTTCTCGTTTCTGGAAAATTCGATACCGCCGTCTCGCCAAACGAGATGGTGGTCTCGCCACTTTTGCAAGGTGAGACGACCATCCCGAATGGCGAGACGACCGTCTCGACCTTGTCAAACGAGACGACTGTCTCGACCTGACAGACGCGAATCCCTATAAATAGTGAACGCTCCCCCCTTTATTTCACACAGTTCTTCCACTTTCCCTTCTACAACTTCTTCAAATTCTCTTCCTAGAACCCCTCCGAAGCATTTTCGGAGTTTCTGAGAGTTCTTTAGAGTTTTTATAGTGTTTTGAGAAAGTTTTTGGCGTTGTAAAGAGCGAAGGGCTGCCAAAATGCACCCTACTTTCAAGAATATTAATTAAAAAGCTTGCTTCGGAGGTTTCTTCACTCTCTCCCTCTCTTTTATTGCCTTTATTTTTATGATTAAATTGCATAATAGATATTAGGACCATGCAGTCGTTATTTTAATTCCGTAAATAAAAGGGTAAAAGCGTCTTTTCAAAAAGTTATTTATAAAATAGCTGACCTATCATAGGGAACCCGAAAGGGGCGTCGTAAGGGAACTAACACTTCCCTTACACGTAACTAACTCCCTTACCTAACTCTGGTTTTAACGACCAAAGTTGGTTTTCGAAAACCAACGCCTTTTTACCCCTTTTTCAATGTTTCTGGTAAAAACATCGATGGCGACTCCATAAGAACCCCTTCAAATTAGTTCTTGGGTTAGCCCGGTTATCGGACAATCCAAGAACACCTTTTCGAAAACCTCGCCCCTAGGTTCAGCCCGGTTATCGGACAACCTAAAGGCGTTGTAAAATCACCCATAAAAACGCAAAAATTGGAAAAGTCAGAACCATCGCGTCGCTCTGACCGCCTCTTTTTGACGGCGGCGACAATCCCAAATTAGCTTTAACCCTTATTCCAATATGAAATTAACCAACTAAGCGAAGATTAACCCCAAATTATCCTTATACAATTAAGCATTGCATACATCACATAATCTCATCTCTAACACAGAATTAAGAAAACTGTGATATTAGTTTTAGTTTATTAAACATAAACAATTTATAATTCAACAATGAGATTAAGAGATGAAGAGTTAAGAGAACAAACAAAATATAAGAACAAAACCTCAAAGATCTACTGCATTCTCCTCAGAAAATCAATATAAAGATTTAGCTATCCATGGAAAATCGAAAACACAGAAGAAGAGACAAAATTGAAATTGAAACAAGAATTTAAAATAATGACAGAAGAGTAAACAAACTTGAATACAAAATGCAGAAGACGAAAATGACATTTGGAGGATGCAACTGCGTGATGTGTGTCTCCGTGATGTGCCTACTTCATCCTCTATATTGTTGAATATAGAAGAAATAGAGTTTGAGATTAATCTCCCTTGTGTATAAATCACACATAGGGTAATCTATTTATAATAGAGAGATACAACTAAAAGAGTAACTGAAAGTAACAAAATAAACAAAAAATATTGTTTGATATTGTGGTTAACAATATCTTAATAATATCAAATAATATCTAAACAATATCTAACACTCCCCCTCAAGTTGGAGCATACAAATCGTATGTGCCAAGCTTCTTACAAATATATTCAATGCTAGGCCCCGTAAAGATTTAGTAAAAATATCTGTTAACTGATCACTTGAGTTAACAAACTCAGTCTTGATGTCTCCAGGCATAATCTTTTCTTGAATGAAATGACAATCAATCTCAATGTGTTTGGTCCTCTCATGAAAGACAGGATTAGAGCTAATATGAAGAGCAGCCTAATTGTCACACACAAGTGACATTTGAGTGACATCTCTAAATTGTAACTCTCTAAGCAATTGCTTGAGCCAAACAAGTTCATAGGCAGCTGAGGCCATAACTCTATATTCTACTTCTGCACTAGATCTTGCCACAACACTTTGTTTCTTACTTTTCCATGAGACCAAGTTACCACCAATGGAGACACAATATCCAAATATAGGTCTTCTATCTGAAGGAGATCCTGCCCAATTAACATCTGAGTAGCAAACAACTCTTGTATGGTTATTAGAATCATATAACAATCCTTTTCCAGGAGATCCTTTAATATACTTTAAGATACAAATGAGTGCATTCCAATGATCTTCACATGGGGAATTAAGAAATTGTCTTACCACACTGACTGCAAAGGAAATGTTAGGACGAGTAACTGTAAGATAATTCAATTTTCCAACCAATCTTCTATACTGCTCAGGATCAGGTATAAGCTCCCCCTGATTTGGTAGAAGTTTAGTATTGGGATCCATGGGTGTATCAACAGACTATGAACTCATCAACCCAGTTTCCTCCAAAATATCCATGGCATACTTCCTCTGAGATATAACAATACCATGTCACTACCTATAAGAACGATGTCATCAACATATACTATCAAGTAAATACATCCAGCACTCGAGTGTTGATAAAAGACAGAGTGATCTGCTTCACACCAAGTCATACCAAATTGTTGAACAACCTTGCTAAACTTTCCAAACCAGGCCCTAGGAGACTGTTTTAGGTCATATAGGGATTTGCAAAGACGACATACCATCCCAGAAGACTCCCCTTGAGCAACAAACCCAGGAGGTTGCTCCATATAGATTTCTTCTTGCAAATCACCATTGAGGAAAGCATTTTTAACATCTAGTTGATAAAGAGGCCATTGTTAAAGAGCGACCATGGAGGTAAATAAACGAACATAAGTCATTTTTGCCACGAGGGAAAAGGTATCTCCATAATCCAACCCAAAATTTTGAGTATAACCTTTGGTCACAAGACGAGCTTTGAGGTGATCAATAGTACCATCAGGTCCAACTTTCATAGTAAACACCCACCTGCAACCAACAACAGATTTCCCATAGGGTAACGAGACCAATTCCCAAGTTCCACTATTATGAAGAGCACTTAGTTCATCTAACATGGCCTAACACCAACCAGGATGGGCTAAAGCTTCACGGATAGTTTTTGGAATGGTCACAGAAGAAAGAGAGGAAAGACATGTATAAAAAGGTAATGACAGTCGATGATAACTCAAACCAATATAATGAGGAGAGGGATTACGTGTAGAACAGATACCTTTTCGGAGGGCAATGGGAAGGTCAGACTCAGGTGTCACATCTGGAGGAGACAAAGTAGTTGACACTTGAGTGGAGTCACATGGTGGTGGTTGTGATTGGTTTCAACAACTATAAACTTGAAGAGGCGGTGAAGAAGAAGCTGACTGCGGAGCAGAAAATAATGGTGAAGAAGACACAATTAGAGGGTCACAAACAACAAGAACATTAAATGTACGAGGAGTGTTGACAAGATTGGATGGAGATAGAGGTGAAGATTGACTTTTAAAATAAAAAGATAACTCATCAAAGGTGACATCTGTAGACACAATCTTGTATCCTTTTTGTGATCTTGTAAACCCTAAGAAAACACATTTATGTGATGTAGGAGAAAAATTGTCAACTAGAACTGAAATTATGAACAAAACATGTAGATTCGAAAACTCTTAGAGGTAAGGGATGAAGTGGTTTACGAGGGAATAAAATGGAATGAGGTATTTTATTATCTAAAACCGAAGATGGCATGTGATTAACGAGATAACATGCAGTAAGAAGAGCATCACCCAAAAAATGCTGAGGAACCTCTCCATTAATTAAAAGAGTGCGAGTTGTTTCAATAAGATGTCTATTTTTACGTTCAGCTACACCATTTTTTGAGGTGTATAAGCACAAGAAGTTTGATGCAAAATACCATGAGAAGCCAAGAATTGTTTAAAAGAATGAGAAAGATATTCACAACCATTATCACTGCGCAAAACTCTAATAGAAACACCGAACTGAGTTTGTATTTCATTAAAAAAAGATTGAAAGATATGAAATACTTTAGAACGATTTTTCATAAAAAATAACCAAGTACATCTGGAATAATCATCAATGAAAGTAACAAAGTATTGAAAACCTAAAGTAGACTTAATGCGGCTAGGTCCCCAAATATCAGAGTGAACCACGACAAAAGGGGACGAAGCACCACGTGTGACACTACGAGGAAAGGAAGTACGACTATGCTTGCCTAATTAACACGACTCACATGCCAAACTAGACAACTTAGATAAGGCAGGGACAAACTGTTGTAACTTGACAAGACTTGGATGACCTAACTGAGCATGGAGAAGAGAGGGAGACTCTATAACTGCACCATCATGTGTAAAGGGATGAAGATGATAAAGACCATGAGACTCACATCCTGTGCCAATCACCTGTTTCGAACTTCGGTTCTGTAAACACACAGAATTATTGGTAAAAAAAACAACACAATCAAAAGAACGAGTTAGAAGACTGATGGATAACAGGTTAAAAGGAGACTCAGGGACATAAAGAACATTATCAATGGTTAAAGAAGGGAAAAGTTTAATAGTTCCAACACCATGAGATGATACTCTAGAGCCATTAGCCAGTGTAACAAAAGGTAAAGGATTAGGAGAGGATAAAGAGGAGAATAAAGATTTGTTACCAGTAATATTATCAGTGGCTCCTGAATCAAAAACCCAAGGACCAGAAGAAGATTGGGTCAGACCAGCAAAAGATGTACTTGTGTGTGCGACAGACACAGTGGAACTAGAAGACTGTTGATCCTTATACCATTTGAGAAATTTGTTTAACATAGCAGGTGTGTCTGATGAAATAGAAGAAGGAGGATCCTTAGCAAATAAAGGTGGAGAAAGATCAATTTGAACAACTATAGTAGATCGAGGAGGATGACCATGTAATGCATAACACTTGTCAATCTTGTGACCTAGCTTGCCAAAATGTTCACACTCATGTAATGCATAACACTGGTCAATCTTGTGACCAAGCTTGCCACAGTGTTCACACTTAGGACGCCCTTTTCCCTGTTTGCGAGGGCGAGTTCGGTCATCACGGTGAGATACCAATGCAGAAGAATCATTAACAAAAGCAGGTGTGTCTGGGTTGGGTTTGGCTGGTACACGCAAAAGAGTGGAGCAGGTCGATGTCAACGTGGGGACAACCGGAGAACCCAAAATCTGATCACGAATATGTGAATATTGATCAGCAAGTCCGTGTAATGCCCCTAGCATGAAGAACTTTGATCGTTGTGCTATCTCGGTGGCAGGGTCGGGGGAAGGAGGCAATAACTCATTGAACTCATGAAAAAGAGCATGAATTTTGCCCATATAATCATGTTGAAACATACAAGGATATGAATGTTGAACTTACATGGATATGAAGCTTGTTGATTTTGATGATGATTCAAGAACAAATGACTTAGAGATTTGAAGACTTGTATTCTTGTGTAATAACTGTTTTTATGATTTTGAGTCTGTAATATTAGAGTCCAAGATAGCTAGCACATAGTCTACTATTTAAAGGCTTCAAAAACTCATTTTTATCAAAAACATACTGGATTAATCGATTAAACGGCAGGATAATCGATTATTACAGAGAGAAAAACCATTTTCAGCATCTGCTCTATGGAATAATCGATTAAACCATCTGCTAATCAATTAAACCAATTGTTAATCGATTAAATGCCCAATTAATCGATTAGACTGCGTGGATTTGGGTTCCAGGTAAATTTGGCTCTGTAATAATCGATTAACACTCAAGATAATCGATTATTTCAGTCAGATATGTGTTTTGAATTTCAAAATTGGACTAAGTTTCGAAAACCCTATTCCTAATTCCTCTGGTTTCAAAAATCCCTAATTCCCAAACCCTAATTCTTCTACTTAAGGCTCTCTGCAAATTGAACAACCTTTTTCAAACAAAAGTTGAGAGCTGTGACTGTTAGAGAATTGTTTGTTGGAGGAAAAGGGGGCTTTTGGAACCTAGTGTGGGCTAGAAGTGATAGGAATCACTAAGTGGGTTTTCTTGGTGGATTGTGTGTTATGCCGTCTCTAGGGAAAATTGTTCTTCATCTCTTGTGTGACTCAAGAGAGTTGTTTTCGTTACCTTATCTTTTCAATTGTTATCTATTTGTAAAACTGTGATTATAGTGACAGCGTTAATCCTCTGTTTGAGTGATTAGCAACTGGATGTAGGGTCTTTTGATCCGAACCAGTATAAATCATCTGTGTAAGACTCTATCCTTGCTCTATTTATTTTACACAGCAATTTAATCGGTGAAATTTGGGAAAATTTTTAAAACCCTAAGTTTTGTTAAGAAACCAATTCACCCCCCCCCCTCTTGGTTTTTGTCCGTGTTGAATATAGAAGAAATAGAGTTTGGGATTAATCTCCCTTGTGTATAAATCACACATAGGGTAGTCTATTTATGGTAGAAAGATACAACTAAAAGAGTAACTGAAAGTAACAGAATAAACAGAAGATATTGTTTGATATTATGGTTAATATCTAACAATATCTTAACAATATTAAATAATATCAAAACAATATCTAACACTCCCCCTCAAGCTGGAGCATACAAATCGTATGTGCCAAGCTTGTTACAAATATAATCAATTCTAGGACCCCGTAAAGATTTAGTAAAAATATCTGCTAACTGATCACTTGAGTTAACAAACTCAGTCTTGATGTCTCCAGACATAATCTTTTCTCGAATTAAATGACAGTCAATCTCAATGTCTTTGGTCCTCTCATGAAAGACGAGGATTAGAACTAATATGAAGAGCGGCCTGATTGTCACACACAAGTGACATTTGAGTGACATCTCCAAATTGTAACTCTCTAAGCAATTGCTTGAGCCAAACAAGTTCACAAGCAGCTGAGGCCATAGCTCTATATTCTGCTTCTGCACTAGATCTTGCCACAACACTTTGTTTCTTACTTTTCCATGAGACCAAGTTACCACCAATGGAGACACAATATCCAGATGTAGATCTTCTATCCGAAGGAGATCCTGCCCAATCAGCATCTGAGTAGCAAACAACTCTTGTATGGTTATTAGAATCATATAACAATCCTTTTCCAGGAGATCCTTTAATATACTTTAAGATACGAATGACTGCATTCCAATGATCTTCACATGGGGAATTAAGAAATTGGCTTACCACACTGACTGCAAAGGAAATGTCAGGACGAGTAACTGTAAGATAATTCA
The DNA here is from genome assembly GCA_963425845.1 of Sphenostylis stenocarpa. Classification (NCBI taxonomy): domain Eukaryota; kingdom Viridiplantae; phylum Streptophyta; class Magnoliopsida; order Fabales; family Fabaceae; genus Sphenostylis; species Sphenostylis stenocarpa. Next base: position 48,612,969 of record OY731404.1, on the reverse strand, counting down.
ATTTTCCAACCAATCTTCTATACTGTTCAGGATCAGGTATAAGCTCCCCCTAATTTGGTAAAAGTTTAGTATTGGGATCCATGGGCGTATCAACAGAATTTGAATTCATCAACCCAGTTTCCTCTAAAATATCCATGGCATACTTCCTCTGAGATATAACAATACCATCATTGGACTATGCCACCTCAATACCCAAGAAATATCTAAGTTTGCCAGGATCTTTGGTCTGAAAATGGTGACAGAGATGTTGTTTCAACTGAGAGATGCCATGGTTATCACTACTTGTAAGAACGATGTCATCAACATATACTATCAAGTAAACACATCCAGCACTTGAGTGTCGATAAAAGATAGAGTGATCTGCTTCACACCGAGTCATACCAAATTGTTGAACAACCTTGCTAAACTTTCCAAACCAGGCCCTAGGAGACTGTTTTAGGCCATATAGGGATTTGCGAAGACGACATACCATCCCAGAAGACTCCCCCTGAGCAACAAACCCAGGAGGTTGCTCCATATAGATTTCTTCTTGCAAATCACCATTGAGGAAAGCATTTTTAACATCTAGTTGATAAAGAGGCCATTGTTGAAGAGCGGCCATGGCAATAAATAAACGAACATAATTCATCTTTGCCACAGGGGAAAAGGTATCTCCATAATCCAACCCAAAAATTTGAGTATAACCTTTGGCCACAAGACGTGCTTTGAGGCGATCAATAGTACCATCAGGTCCAACTTTGATAGCAAACACCCACCTGCAACCAACAACAGATTTCCCAGACGGTAACGAGACCAATTCCCAAGTTCCACTATTATGAAGAGCACTTAGTTCATCTAACATGGCCTGACGCCAACCAGGATGGGCTAAAGCTTCACGGATAGTTTTTGGAATGGTCACAGAAGAAAGAGAGGAAAGACATGTATAAAAAGGTAATGACAGTCGATGATAACTCAAACCAATATAATGAGGAGAGGGATTACGTGTAGAACGGATACCTTTTCGGAGGGCAATGGGAAGGTCAGACTCAGGTGTCACATCCGGAGGAGACAGAGTAGTTGGCACTTGAGTATAGTCACATGGTGGTTGTGATTGGTTTCGACAACTATAAACCTGAAGAGGTAGTGAAGAAGAAGTTGACTGCGGAGTAGAATCTAATGGTGAAGAAGACACAGTTAGAGGGTCACAAACAACAGGAACATTAAATGTACTAGGAGTGTTGACAATATTGGATGGAGACAAAGGTGAAGATTGACTTTTAAAATAAAAAGAGAACTCATAAAAGGTGACATCTGCAGACACAAAATAACGGTTAAGAGAAGGAGAAAAACATTTGTATCCTTTTTGTGATCTTGTAAACCCTAAGAAAACACATTTATGTGATCTAGGAGAAAGCTTGTCAAGACTAGAACTAAAATTATGAACAAAACATGTAGACCCGAAAACTTTTAGAGGTAAGGGATGAAGTGGTTCATGAGGGAATAAAATGGAATGAGGTATTTTATTATCTAGAACCGAAGATGGCATGCGATTAACAAGATAACATGCAGTAAGAAGAGCATCACCCCAAAAATGCTGAGGAACCTCTCCATGAATTAAAAGAGTGCGAGTTGTTTCAATAAGATGTCTATTTTTACGTTCAGCTACACCATTTTGTTGAGGTGTATAAGCACAAGAAGTTTGATGCAAAATACCATGAGAAGCCATGAATTGTTTAAAAGAATGAGAAAGATATTCACGACCATTATCACTGCACAAAACTCTAATAGAAACACCGAACTGAGTTTGAATTTCATTGAAAAAAGTTTGAAAGATATGAAATAATTCAGAACGATTTTTCATCAAAAATAACCAAGTACATCTGGAATAATCATCAATGAAAGTAACAAAGTATTGAAAACCTAAAGTAGACTTAACGCGGCTAGGTCCCCAAATGTCAGAGTGAACCACGACAAAAGGGGACGAAGCACCACGTGTGACACTACGAGGAAAGGAAGTACGACTATGCTTGCCTAATTGACACGACTCACTTGCCAAACTAGACAATTTAGATAAGGCAGGGACAAGTTGCTGTAACTTGGCAAGACTTGGATGACCTAACTGAGCATGGAAAAGAGAGGGAGACTCTATAACTGCACCAACATGTGTAAAGGGACGAAGATGATAAAGACCATTAGACTCACATCCTGTGCCAATCACCTGTTTCGAACTCCAGTCCTGTAAACACACATAATTGTTGGTAAAAGAAACAACACAATCAAGAGAACGAGTTAGACGACTGATGGATAACAGGTTAAAAGGAGACCCAGGGACATAAAGAACATTATCAATGGTTAAAGAAGGGAAAAGTTTAACAGTTCCAACACCATGAGATGATACTCTAGAGCCATCAGCTAGTGTAACAAAAGGTAAAGGATCAGGAGAGGATAAAGAGGAGAACAAAGATTTGTTACCAGTAATATGATCAGTGGCTCCTGAATGAAAAACCCAAGGACCAGAAGAAGATTGGGTCAGACCAGCAAAAGATGTACCTGTGTGTGCGACAGACACAGTGGAACTAGAAGACTGTTGATCCTTATACCATTTGAGAAATTTGTTGAACATAGCAGGTGTGTCTGATGAAATAGAAGAAGGAGGATACTCAGCAGATAAAGGTGGGAAAAAATCAGTCTGAGCAACTGCAGTAGATCGAGTAGGACGACCATGTAATGCATAACACTTGTCAATCTTGTGACCTAGTTTGCCACAATGTTCACACTCATGTAATGCATAACACTGGTCAATCTTGTGACCTAGCTTGCCACAATGTTCACACTTAGGACGCCCTTTTCCCTGTTTGCGAGGGCGAGTTCGATCATCACGGTGAGATACCAATGCAGAAGAATCATTAACAGAAGCAGGTGTGTCAGGGTTGAGTTTTGCTGGTATACGCAAAAGAGTGGAGCAGGTCGATGTCAAGGTGGGGACAACCGGAGAACCCAAAATCTGATCACGAATATATAAATATTGATCAGCAAGTCCGTGTAATGCCCCTAGCTTGAAGAACTTTGATCGTTGTCCTATCTCGGTGGCAGGGTCGGAGGAAGGAGGCAATAACTCATTGAACTCATGAAAAAGAGCATGAATTTTGCCCATATAATCAGTCATAGAATCTTGATGTTTAGAGGCAATAACATCTACAAATTTAGAACAGACATCATAGAGACGTTGAGTATCATTGGTGTATAATAACTTGGCATGTTCCCAGATTTTGGCACATGTTTCGTAGGAACGAAAAATTTGTTTTAATGAAGGATCAAGAGTACCCTTGAGAACCACGCATAATTGAGCATCAATGGTGTCCCAACGGTCTTCCTCACCAGGAGTGAGAGTAGGTGCTTTCGGGGAAAGATGATCAAGATACTTCTGACTCTTAAGCCATAATCTGACATCTGATGACCATGTGGCATAATTAGGGCCAGTTAACTTGTCAATGGATAAGTGCACATTAACATAGTTAGCGTAGATGGAAGTACTAAAAGGAGCGGAAGAACTCATAAATGGCGGAGGCGATAGTGACAACGGCGTGAACCAGTACACCAGGTAAGTTCCCAGGAAAGAGAGGTGGGTCACTAATGGACACGCTTAAATACCAAGTCTTTCCTTGTCAGAACTTTCCTAGACATGCACTTTCACACTACCAAATAACTGACAACGATAGTGGCGGTGGTGGCGACTTCAATAGTGGTCAAAGGCGAAAAAAAAATTCAAAATAACCTTAAGCTCTAGATACCATGTTGAATATAGAAGAAATAGAGTTTGGGATTAATCTCCCTTGTGTATAAATCACACATAGGGTAGTCTATTTATAGTAGAAAGATACAACTAAAAGAGTAACTGAAAGTAACAGAATAAACAGAAGATATTGTTTGATATTATGGTTAATATCTAACAATATCTTAACAATATTAAATAATATCTAAACAATATCTAACAGTCCGGATACGCAAACATTCCATTGCGCGATTCTAACAAGTGGTACCAGAACTTGCTTTGATAGTCATTCAATTTTCGAAAATGGCCGAACAAAATCAAACGTTTTCCGAGGGTGTTTCTATCAATAGACCCCCACTTTTTGCGGGTCAAAATTATCCCTTTTGGAAAGTTAGAATGCAAATATTTTTAGAGTCTGTTGATAGAGGTGTTTGGGGCGCAATTTTAAACGGTCCCTTTATTCCTAAAATTTATGAAAACGGAGTAGATGTTTCAAAACCATTTTCTAGATGGATGGCGGAAGAAAAAAAAAAGCTCAATATGATGTTAGGGTTAGAAATATAATTTCATCTGCGTTAACCCTTGATGAGTTTTACAGGATCTCCGTTTGTAAAAGTCCTCAAGAGATGTGGGAAATGTTGAGAGTGACCCACGAAGGTACCGATGACGTTAAGAGAGCACGGAAAAATTCACTAATCCAAGAATATGAGATGGTCCGAATGCAACAAGGAGAAACGATCTTTGACGTTTCACACACATTGTGAACCATCTCACCGGGTTAGGTAAAATTTTTGATGTTGATGAATTCAACGTAAAAATTTTGAAATCTTAGGATAGGAAATGGCAACCTAAGGTGACGGCCATCACGGAGTCACAAAACCTTGACACAATGTCTATGGCGGCGCTCTTTGGAAAGTTGAGAAGCTTGAACTAGGAAGGCTAAATGATGAAGAAGGTCAACACCAAGAGAGGAACTTAGCCTTCAAAATCGAAATTTCCAAGAGTAAGAACAAGAAGGTAGAAGAAGACTCAGAAAATGAAGAAGAAGAACAAATGAGTCTTATGATAAAGAAATTTACCAAATTTATGAAAGCTAAAGGGAAGCAACCCTTCAAAGGTAAGGGAAAGGTAAGAGAAAATACTTCCTTAAATATCAAATGTTATGGTTGTGGTGAAACAGGACATGTAAAAACTGAATGTCTAAACAAGAAGAATGAAGATAACAAAGGCAATAAATTCTTCAAGAAGAAATCCTACATCGCTTGGGACAATAGTGATTCAAGTTCGGAGTCAAGTGATTCGGAAATAGAAGCTAACATTTGCTTGATGGCAAAAGACAATATATCTTCCGACTTTGAGGTTAGTGATTCCGACTCATCCTCAAGTGATGATGAAAATAACTTTGATGAATTACAAAATGCATATGATGAATTATTTAATGCTTTTAAGGACTTGAAAAATGAATACGAAGCTGTGAAAAAGAGTTTGAATAGATCCGAAAAGGAGGTGGAGTCCTTAAAAACGAAAATTGTATGTTTAGAGGAAAAGAAAACCTTAGAAATGAAAATTGTATGTTTAGAAGAAAAAGATAATAAGAATATAACATGTGCATCATGTAAAGAGTATGAATATGATATTGATATACTTAATCATTTGCTGGATAAAGCTGAGAAGGAAATAAGTGATAATAATAAGAATAAAGTTGTTATTGCTCAAAATAGAGAAAACCATCATGTTCCTTTGAAAAAGCCTAAAATTAAAAATAGAAGAGTATGGGTTGAAAAAGGAACTAAAAATTCTATAGTTAGAAATGTATCAAATTCTAAAACTATATCTAAAGCATGCTTTTATTGTATGAAACATGGTCATACCTCAAATAGATGTAAAATTAAGCATTTTGGTGTTCCTAAAGGAAAATATGTTTGGGTTCCTATTGCTAAATGACTTGTTTGTCTCTAACCCCAAGTACCCAAAAGTTATGGGGACCTAAGATTACTATGTTCTTGTTTTGTAGGAAACTTCCAAATCAAAGAAGTCTATGTGGTATCTTGATAGTGGATGCTCAAAATATATGACCAGTGACAAAACAAAATTTGTAAGTTTCAAAGCTAAAGAACATGGATATGTAACCTATGGGGACAACAACAAAGGAAAGATACTTGGAATTGGAAATATTGGTGGTGCAAACACTTTGGAGATAAAGGATGTGCTTCTAGTTGATAGGCTAAAGCATAATCTCCTAAGTATAAGTCAACGTTGTGACAAAGGATTCAAGGTAATCTTTGAAAGTAAGTTTTGTACCATACATTTAGTGAATTCCAAAAATGTAGCATTGAAAGGAATTAGGCATAATAATATCTATTTAATTGATTTGGATTGTATACATGATACTAGTATAACATGCTTAGTTGGTAAGGAAGAGAACCCATGGTTATGGCATAAGAGAGCGACTCATATAAATATGCATCAATTAAACAAATTGATATCAAAAGACTTAGTTATTGGTTTGCCTAAGTTAAAATTTGAAAAAGATAGATTATGTGATGCATGTCAAAAAGGTAAATAAGTAAAATCATCCTTTAAACCTAAGAATGTTATTTCCACATCAAAACCTTTAGAACTATTACATTTAGATTTATTTGGTCCTTCTAGGATAAAAATTTTTGGTGGAAATTATTATGCTCTTGTAATTGTTGATGATTTTTCTAGATATACTTGGAAATTTTTCTTAACATTGAAAAATGAAGCTTTTAAGGTCTTTAGGAAGTTTGCAAAGCAAATTGAAAATGAAAAAGACTTAAGAATTAAGGTATTAAGAAGTGACCATGGTGGAGAGTTTCGAAATGAATGGTTTGAAAATTATTGTGAGGAAAATAGAATTTTGCATAAATTATTTTTCTGCACCTAGGACTCCCCAACAAAATGGTGTAGTAGAAAGGAAAAATAGGTCACTAGAGGAACTTGCTAGAACAATGTTAAATGAATCAAATGTTCCTAAATATTTTTGGGCTGATGTTGTAAGTACTGCATGTTATGTTTTGAATAGGATGCTTATTAGGTCAATTATAAAATCAACTCCTTATGAATTGTTAAATGGTAGAAAGCCTAATGTTGCTCATTTGAAAATATTTGGACGTAAGTGCTTTGTGTTAAATAATGGAAAGGACAACTTAGGAAAATTTGACTCAAAAGCCGATGAGGGCATTTTCTTAGGTTATTCACTAACTAGCAAAGCTTATAGAGTGTTCAATAGAAGAACTTTAAATGTTGAAGAATCATTACATGTTACTTTTCATGAAATTGTAGACCTTGGGGGAAATCCACTTGAGTCAAATAAAAAACTTGCAGGTGATGATGAGTACATAAGAGAGGCTCTTGAAGAATTGTATTTGGAAGAGAATGAACCTTCTCAACCAACTGAATTAGCAAAAGAATGACAATCACCAAGTGGACTTTCAACGGACAATATTATTGGTGATATCTCAAAAGGGGTAAGAACTAGAAATATGACAAATTTTTGTATGACTGTAGCTTTTGTTTCACAAATAGAACCCAAAAGTGTTGAAGAAGCGCTTAAAGATGACCAATGGTGCATAACAATGCAAGAAGAACTTAATCAATTTGAAAGGAATCAAGTCTGGGAGGTAATTCCAAGAGAAGAATCACATCAAGTAATTGGAACTAAATGGGTATTTAGAAACAAACTTGATGAAGATGGAAATATAACAAAGAATAAAGCTAGACTTGTTGCCAAAGGTTACTTTCAGGAGGAAGGTATTGATTATGATGAAACTTATGCTCCTGTTACCAGGTTAGAGGCTATACGCCTACTTCTTGCTTATGCCTCATTGATGAAATTTAAATTATATCAAATGGATGTTAAAAGTGCATTTTTGAATGGGTTTATCAAAGAAGAATTATATGTGGAACAACCCCCTGTATTTGAAGATTTTAATTATCCCAATCATATTTTTAATTTGAAGAAAGCATTATATGGCTTGAAACTGGCTCCTAGGTCTTGGTATGAAAGATTAAGTAGTTTTCTAACTTCAAATGATTTTTCTAGAGGAAAAATTGATTCTACTTTGTTTATTAAGAAAGTAAAAGAACATATCTTATTGGTTCAAGTATATGTTGATGATATCATTTTTGGATCAACTGATAATTCTGTGTGTAGAATTTGCTAAGATAATGCAGGGTGAATTTGAAATGTCAATGATGGGAGAATTAACATTCTTCCTTGGACTTCAAATTAAACAACTTAAAGATGGAATTTTTGTGTCTCAAACCAAGTACTACAAAGAGATTCTCAAGAAGTTTGGAATGGACACTTCAAAGGAAGCTAACACACCCATGGGAACTTCATGCTATTTAGATAAGGATGAATCAGGTTTGGAAATTAATCAATCTATGTATAGAGGTATGATAAGTTCACTGTTATACTTAACTACAAGTAGACCTGATATGCATTCTATTTGTGTGTGTGCTAGATTTCAAGCATGTCCAAAAGAATCTCATTTAACTGCAGTAAAAAGAATTTTTAAATATTTAAAAGGAACTGTCGCCGCTGTCCGTTCCGATGTCCCGGGGACGTCTCCGAACGTTAATGCGAGCGGTCGCGAAAAGATGGGAGAGACTCGCGTTTTTTGTTAAAATTGTGTTCATTGCTTCCGAGGTGCTCAACACTGAACTATCCTCTAATAGAAGCAAGGTTTTCGAAAAGGGGTTCTTTTGGAGTCGCCACCAATGTTTTGACCAGAAACATTGGAAAAGGAAAAAAGGCGTTGATTTTATAAAAAACCAACTTGGCCATTATAACCAGAGTTGGGTAAGGGAGTTAGTTACGTGTGGGGAAGGTGTTAGCACCCCCACAACGCCCCTTTCGGGTTCCCTATGACGGATTTATTCATTAAGTGAAGATTATGAGAAATTACACTTTTACCCTTATTTTATTCGTACAGTATTTAAATATGGCTATCTACATGATTTATCTACATTGCATACCAAAAGCAATAAATAAAGCAGTAAAGAATAAGAGAATTGAGAAAAACCTCCGTAGCAAGCTTTTATATTAAGAATCCGTTACAAGGAGGACGCTTTTCGGCAGTCCTTCGCTCTACAATTGCTCTCCTCTCGACTTACAATATCGACTCGACTAATTTTTCTAGAAGAAATCGAATGCCGGAATAGAAATTCCTTAACTGATTGTTACCTATAATAGGCAATCAGAGGGATCATTCGAGAGAGGGAGAGAAGAAGACAAGTCTCAGAGTTCTCTGGAGTGTCTGGGGTGAGGAATGAGACAAATGAGGCTCCTATTTATAGCATTTTCGCTGCCTGGGACTTTGGGACGGCCGTCCCAAACGTGATTTTTGCGTTGTGCCAATCTGGGACGGCCTTACTGGGTTGGGACGGCCGTCCCAAACGCAATTTTGTGCACGTTGGGACCCCCTGGGGTTTGGGACGGCCGTCCCGAATGTGGGACGCGCGTCCCAACTGCTTAATTGCAGTTGGGACGGCCGTCCCAACCTTGGGATGGTGGTCTCGACCTGTTTTGTCCAGTTTTTGTATTTTGGGACCCCGGGAAGCTTTCCTTGCCGTTTTCGGACATGGATTGGTGCCGATATATGTCCGTTGAAGCTTTATCTTCGTGTAGGAAGTCTTCTTGGCCTTCATTTGTAATGTTGGGCGAGCTTTATCTATGTATAGGAAGTCTCCTTTGTGTGGATGAGTGAACTCCGTCTTATTATGAGAGGTCTTCTTTAGTCTTTATCGTGCATATGAGCGAATTCCATGTTGTTGCGGGAGGTTTCCTCAGTTTTTGGAAAGCCAGATGAACTCCATCTTCGGGCGAAGTTCCTCTATCTTTTATTTTGAGAGGCCGGGAAAAATTAGGGGTCTACAGCTGCCCCCCCTTCACCTGCCTAACTAATTTGTTGGTTTTAATATGCCGACATAATTAGTTGGTAGGGGAAGGAGTTAACCCTTTTGCCCGGCTATCCTTTGGATACTGCTCCTTGCTGATCCTCCGGATGATAAATATTTTGATAGGTACTAACCCCTATCTGGTTTGAGCCTTCTTTTTCTAAGACTCTGGTGAGTACTTACCCTCACCTGGTATAAGTCTGTATTTGACTAGACTTTTGTGGGTACCTACCCCCTGTCGCCGCCGTCCGTTCCGACGTCCGGGGGACGTCTCGAACGTTCTGCGAGCGGTCGCGAAAAGATGGTTGGACTCGCGTTTTTTGTTAAAATTGTGTTCATTGCTTCCGAGGTGTTCAACACTGAACTATCCTCTAATAGAAGCAAGGTTTTCGAAAAGGGGTTCTTTTGGAGTCGCCACCAATGTTTTGACCAGAAACATTGGAAAAGGAAAAAAGGCGTTGATTTTATTAAAAACCAACTTGGCCATTATAACCAGAGTCGGGTAAGGGAGTTAGTTACGTGTGGGGAAGGTATTAGCCCCCCACAACGCCCCTTTCGGGTTCCCTATGACGGATTAATTCATTTAAGTCCAGATTACAAGAAATTACGCGATTACCCTTATTTTATTTATTTAATAAATATGGCTATCTACATGATTCATCTACATTGCATACGAAGTAAATAAAGCGATAAAGGAGAAGAGAATTGAGAAAAAACCTCCGTAGCAAGCTTTATATTATAAGTCTTTTACAAAGAGGACGCGTTTTGGCAGTCCTTCGCTCTACGACAACTCTCCTCTCGATTACAGACTCGACTCGACTAAAATTTCTAGAAGAATCGAATGCCGGAATACAAATTCCTTAACTGATTGTTACCTATTAAAGGCAATCAGAAAGATCATTCGAGAGAGGGAGAGAAGAAGACAAGTCCAGGAATTCTCTGGTGTCTGAGGTGTGTGAAATGAGACAAATGAGGCTCCTATTTATAGTATTTTTCGCTGCCTGGGACTTTGGGACGGCCGTCCGGGTTGGGACGGCCGTCCCAAACGCGCTTTTCACGTTGTGGCAATCCGGGACGGCCGGTCCGGGTTGGGACGGCCGTCCCAAATGGAATTTAACGAAGGCTGAGACCCCTGGGGTTTGGGACGGCCGTCCCACATTCGGGACGGCCGTCCCAACCCCGGGATGGTGGTCTCGGCCTGTTTTGTCCAGTCTTCGCGTTCTGGGACCCCGGGAAGCTTTCCTTTCCTTTTTCGGACATAGATTGATGCCGATGTGTGTCCGTTGAAGCTTTATCTTCATATAGGAAGTCTTCTTGGCCTTCATTAAGATGCCGGGCGAGCTTTGTCTTTGTGTAGGAAGTCTCTTTTGGTCTTTATTGTGTGAATGAATGAACTCCGTCTTTTGTTGTGGGAGGTCCTTCTCGTTTTGGGGAGCCGGATGAACTCCATCTTTGGGCGAAGCTCCTCTAGCTTTTATTTTGAGAGGCCGGGCAAAATTAGGGGTCTACAGCTACCCCCCCTTCACCTGCCTAACTAATTCGTTGGTTTTTAACATGCCACCAAAATTAGTTGGTAGGGGAAGGAGTTAACCCTCTTGCCCGGCTGTCCTTCGGATGCTGCTCCTTGCTGATCCTCCGGATGATAAATATTTTGATAGGTACTAACCCCTATCTGGTTTGAGCCTTCTTTTTCTAAGGCTTTGGTGAGTTTTTACCCTCACTAGGTATGAACCTTGTTCTGCAAGGTTTTGGTGAGTACCTACCCTCACCTGGTATTTTGCTAAACTTTTGTGGGTACTTACTTCCGAGGCGCTCAACACTGAACTATCCTCTTAATAGAAGTACAGTCTTAGCAACCCATTTTTGAAATGCTTAGGTGAGTATTTTTACTCCACCTAATGCATTCTGCTAAATTTTGATGAGTACTTACCCTCATCCGGTATGAATGATAAGCCTCATTCTACAAGGCTTAGGTGAGTATGTACCCCCACCCGGTGTGAATGATAAGCCTTTTTTACAAAGCTTAGGTGAGTACACACCCCCACCCGGTGTGAATGATAAGCCTTTTTTGCAAGGCTTAGGTGAGTATACACCCCCACCCGGTGTGAATGATAAACCTTTTTCACAAGGTTTAGGTGAGTACACACCCCCACCCGGTGTGAATGATAAACCTTTTTTGCAAGGCTTAGGTGAGTATACACCCCCACCCGGTGTGAATGATAAGCCTTTTTGCAAGGCTTAGGTGAGTATACACCCCCACCCGGTATGAATGATAAGCCTTTTCGCAAGGCTTAGGTGAGTACACACCCCCACCCGGTGTGAATGATAAGCCTTTTTCGCAAGGCTTAGGTGAGTATACACCCCCACCCGGTATGAATGATAAGCCTTTTCGCAAGGCTTAGGTGAGTACACACCCCCACCTGGTGTGAATGATAAGCCTTTTTTGCAAGGCTTAGGTGAGTACACACCCCCACCCGGTGTGAATGATAAGCCTTTTTCGCAAGGCTTAGGTGAGTACACACCCCCACCCGGTGTGAATGATAAGCCTTTTTTTTGCAAGGCTTAGGTGAGTACACACCCCCACCCGGTATGAATGATAAGCCTTTTTTGCAAGGCTTAGGTGAGTACACACCCCCACCCGGTGTGAATGATAAACCTTTTTCACAAGGTTTAGGTGAGTACACACCCCCACCCGATGTGAATGATAAACCTTTTTCCCAAGGCTTATAGGATGAACTTTTTTGTAGTCAATCCTATGATCATCTGTTTTTTTGGAGATGAGTTGACGGCTTACTGTTTTTGGTCATGCGTCTCTGGGGAGTAATTGATTTTTCTTTTTGACTTTTCTTTTTTAGTCATCTGGTTTTACCAGGGATTTATGTATTTTGGCTTTTCTTGTTTTAGCCGTCCGGCTTTTGCCGGGGATTCTTTGATTTTGTCTTTTCTGTTTCGCCATGGGGATTTTATTGTTTTGGCTTTTTCTTTCTGTTTCGGATCGTGTGATTGCTGCTGGGACTCTGAAGTAGTGGGGATGTCTTGCGGTGTACCGAAGTCGCGCATATCCCATGAAATCGAGATGATAGGGTTCAAGATGAAACCTGATCCTTCTCTGCTGAGGATATTCATGTGCGTCAGCACTCCTCCGTTGATAGGCTCTGGTTGAAGTACAGCTGGGATATCTTCTCCGTCCGTGCATCCCCAATATTCAGCTAGAGGGGTAAGGAAGGGAGCCACCATGATTGCTCCCGCTGGTCCCCGAGTACCGCATTCCTTTACGGCCTTCAGGAATGCGTATCCCGGGTTGCATCGGTGTCCCTGATGCATGCAATAGACTATAAAAAGATCAGCCAGCGTGACCTTTCCCTGGCTTTCCTTCCTGCTGTGAATGGTCCCAGCAAGCAACTTGTGACATATGCGAAGAGGGGGATTGAAGGCTGCACCCTTCAGATTAGATGGGAGATTGATAGCTCCAGTAATCTCCTTCCACATATTGGTGGTGGTGAGAACAGTAGGTTTCTCCAGATATGCGGACCGATATTCCGGTGTTCTTGTATCGGCTCGTTGGCAGAATCCCATGATGACGTTGAAGTCATCCAGGGCCGTGGTCCGGTAGGCTCCATCCATCCAGTAGGAGACAGCTTGTGTTGGTGGCACTCCAAGAATTGTAGATGGCATTTCCATCATGTTGACAGAGGCGAGAAACTCCATTGCGGCGGTGCGATGGATTCGAGTGGGCGGCTCGCGAGTAGGAAGTCCCATCCTATGTTGTGGATGAACTTCCTAACATCTTGCTCCCAGCCGAATGTAGCAAGGATCCCAAAATCTAACCGCAAAGCATAGGGTACCAGTGCAAATTGTTGGATATTTGCCAATCGTTGTTGATGCACTTCGCCATCATCATGCTAGTGACGAGGAGTTCTTCTAGCAGCGAGTCCCGGTGCGTTTTCTTCTGGACGAGGCTTCTCCGTGTTCCATTGTAAGCTCTACTCTTTTAGAAATGCTAAAAATGTATGGAGGAGTAGAAAAAACAAGATAGGAAGCTTGGAATGAAGTGCCAGAGCCAAAATCCGCGCCCAACATATATAGGTCGCGCAGGGGAATTTGGGATGGCCGTCTGGGTTGGGACGGCCGTCTCAAATGGACAAAATTCACATGGGCCAACCCCCACCTGGGACGTGCGTCCCAACTGACAATTGGCACTTGGGACGGCCGTCTGGGTATTGGGACGGCCGTCCCAAACTTCATATGTTGGTTTTTTGATTTTTTGAGTTAAATTTCGTGTTTTTTGATGAAATTGAAGATAGGATTCCCTTCATTTATGCTTTAATGCATGCAATGCTTCATGATATGCATTCTATGATCTATTTCAGTTAATATCTTGAAAGTTTTAACTGATGTGCTTTGACTTGGGGCACATTCCTGGTGCTGTGCCTTTATGTCATCTTGTTTCTTGGATAGTAAGCTTAGCTGTATTGATTTGCCGTCTTGGAATTTTCTTTGCTATGGCTGAAGAGAAATCTTCTGTTTGTGGGGCAACTGCCATATCAATGCCTTTCTTCCTTTCCTTAGGGATTTCAACCTTCCTATTGATCACTATGTTACCGCATTCCCCTTCATTACTTGAATGCTTTATAGTGAAATGGTCAAGAGAAGAGAAGGAAAAGGATTTATTGCAAAGGCTTGTGTTTTAGAGTGATATTTTTGTAATAAAGGTTTTTGTAAGAATGGCTAGCCAGGGTTGGTCGGTGTTTAGGCTAGTTTAGACAAAACGTTTTGCTCTTATAATGTGGCGTCATTGTTTATCGATTTATGGCGCTTTTTGTGATTGACTAACTTCCCTAGACCGCCCTTTCGGGTTTTCAGCCTAGGATGCCGTGCTTTTGTCCTAACTTTTGTCTAGGTTTCCTTTTTGTATTTATTTTTTAGGAATACCTAGCGGACTTTTAATAACCCTAACTTTTGCCCAGGCTACCCTTTATTATTGTTCGGGTCTCCTGCAGGTTTACCCTAACTTTTGCGCAGCCCCCTTTGTGGGTTTCCTGCCGGGTATTTTGCCCTTTTATTTTCTTGTCTCGGCCTTTGACCTTGATGGGCTTTCCTTTTTTGTATGCGTATATATTATATTTTTTGCACAACATTGTCGAAACTTGATTTTATCAAGATAAATTTTGATTATGTTTCTAATTAATCAATTTATTTTGACTTTGCTTTGCAGGCGCTTTACTTATTTGGACGCATTTGGAACAAAACATTTATCTAAACTTTGTTTATTAAAATGGGGTATAGATACATTTTAGCAAGAAAAGAAGCGAGATAGTAAGAATAGCATTCTTTTGTAATTTCAGGGAAATGTGTGCCCTAAAGATGCTCTGGGGACGGGCAAACCCCGAGGAGTGATCTCTAATAGTCACTAGATTTACATCCCTTAGAATCGGAAGAAGGACACCTAATGACTAACGCTACCCTTTGCGCTAATTCCCCTCCTTTTCGGAATACCATCTTCGAGGGGTAAGACTTCCCTGTTCTTCGTATGGTTTGATCTTTCGTAGGGTTATACCCTAATCCATACTTTAGCGGATTGTCCTTGAAGTCTGGTGGCTCTCTTATACCTTGAGCGTTCTTTCCGAGCCCCTGTCCTGGGCGATATCCATATCTTTTCATCATATGGGCCACCTTTGTATTACCAGGGAGTCTTTCTATGTTGGCAATTTCAAGTGCTTGAAAAGGCGTTTCAAGAGCCTCTTCAGCCGCATCCACATATGGTTGGTCAGTCGGTTTGCTAATCAGAAAGTCTTCTTCAGCTTGAACTGTGACGAGTTTATCATTTGTCACAAACTTGATTTTCTGGTGGAGCGTTGAAGGTATTGCCTTAGCGCTGTGAATCCAAGGTCTACCAAGGAGACAACTGTATGCTGGCGTGATATCCATCACGTGGAAGTCTATGTTGAAAATAGTAGGTCCAATTTGGATTGGTAGACTGATCTCTCCTACTACTTCACGCCTTGATCCGTCAAAGGCTCGAACAATTGTATTACTCGGTCGCATGTGGGTTCCTTGATTTTTATCTTGTCGAGTGTACTTTTAGGCATAACATTTAGGGATGACCCATTATCCACAAGTACTTTGGAAATGAGATACTCTTTGCATTTGACAGAGATATGCAAAGGCTTATTATGATTTGACCCTTCCAAAGGGAATTCTTCGTTGGTGAAGGTAAGATGATTATTAGCTGTAATATTACTAATAATTCCTTCGAACTTGTCTTGGGATATTGCATGCGGAACGAATGATTCATTCAAAACCTTTAACAGTGCGTTTCGATGCGGTTTCGAACTCATGATGAGGGATAACAAAGTTATTTTTGCTGGAGTACGATTGAGTTGATCTATGATGGAGTACTCGCTTTGTCTTATGTACTGGAGTAACTCATCTGTCTCCTCCTTGGATTCGTTTTCTTCTTCGACTTTATTTTTCATTTTATCTTTAGGAATATTATCTTGTAATTCCTTGGGGGAATATATTCTTCCGCTTCTTGTCATGCCCCCAATACCGGCTATGTTGGAGATATCTTGATTGACTGACGATTCTTCTGAGTATCTCCAAGGTACAACTTTATTTGATTCATAAGGGAAAGGACGCGGTACGAATAAGCGTAAAGGCGTTATTGCTTCTTCCCTTTTAGTGTTTGGAATGATTAACGGTGCTTGTTTGTTATCATCTTCAGATTTATTGACCGTCGTAGAGATTTTGATGACGAAAGGCTTCTTTTCCATTTTTCTGATTTGTGAAAAGCACATCAGTTAATCCTTTCTTTTTATTATCTTTATTATTAAATGAGGAGGGATATGTGAATGTATGCAATTTATGAATGCAATAGACAATTTAAGGAGAGAAAAATAAATCCTTTTTATTAGAAAGTGTAAATCCTTCTATACAATGCTTTGAAGCAAGTGTTGACAAAAGCGAAAAAGCTTGAAGAATCCTATAGGTAAATTAGGCTTTCTTCGTAATTCGTCTTCGATTGTTATCACGTGATTTCGAGCCTCTTGATTTGCTCGAATACCGCCTGACTCATGTCTTCACTATATCGACGAGCCTCTTTTATCTTTTCTTCTTGATGAACGATCAAGGCATGCTGCTGATCGGACCTCTCTATTAGTCGGTCCTTTTCACGAAGTAATTGACCGTATTGAGCTAATCCATCTTTTTCTTTTTCATGTAGCTCCTCTAGGTCTATTCTCGTATTTCTCAGCGGTTTCCCACCATTTTTGTGCTTCGACCGAGTATTTGCTAGGTCATCTTGTATTAACTTGATCGTTCTTGCTCGTCCCGCAAGCGTGTTTTCGAGATGTGCTATTTCGTCATTCAAGTCCCGGAACGGACTATCTTGCTCAAGTCTTGGAATCTTTAATGCTTGCTTAGTCTCTTCCCGATAATCAGCACAATCGTTCTTAAGACGCTCTATTTCGTGGTCCTTCTTTTTACATTGCCTTTTTAGGCCATCTATTATAAGGGTTGACTCTTGATCTTTTTCTTCGAAGGCTCTCAGCTGAGCTTCCATGACTTCAACCCTCTTGTTTAAGGCATTGAACTGCAATTGTAGCTCTTCACCGACTAAAGTTGTAGTGAATGCAGCGAGATGGTTGGGGTATCCCTCTATTTTTTCTCCATTCTTCATATTCATGGGACGTAGAAACCTCGAACCTTTCCAAGTTCTTTATCTCCCATGTAGACCGGTCTTTCCCATGCTTTCCGGACAGCGGATACTTCTTTAAAGTTATGGGAATAATGACATAGACTCAGCCCTCCGAGCTCTTCTTGAGTTGGTGCGGTCCGGGTTCTCATAAGTTGTCTCATAGCCATCTTAGGAGAGTAGGCTATACAACCCCCGAGGCTTAGTAATGGTATGCTCGGGTAATCTCCACATCGTATGAGAATATAACTGGGTCGGAACCAAGGGCATACCCGGGATATGTGTTCTATGTTCCATCTTTCCAACTCGGTTTTCCATTCTAGCACTTGACGATGCTCGAAGAGGGATTTTTGAAAAACTCCTTAAAGGATCGGGAAATACGCCCATATGGCTTGAGGCGTAGAAATGAGTAATACCCCACACGTATAGTAGTGAAGTGCAACATCTAAGTGTTTTCCCCTGTTTCGTCGGCAAAAATCTACGAAAGCGGGGTGTCAGCAAGGATTGCAGGTATAGGACTCTTTGAATATACATCCCGGGCAAAGAATGCGTCCATTGCGAGCATGATCCACGATGTTCACATGGAATGGGAATAATATGATTCCGAACATTGCTAATGCTAGAGTCTTGTTGAATGTAGACCAGTCCTTCTTTTCGCCTAAAGAGATTAAGTGGTCTTCTATTATAGCCATTTTCCAACCTCTCGATATTCCCTTTTCCCTCTAGGGTGGATTGATGAGGAGGCAGTCAGTATAATAGTAGCAACCTTACTCACGGCCGTATATACTCCCGAGCAAACGTAGACCCCAACCGACCGAGGCCATCCGACCATGAGTTCATATTCTTCTAAGGTTGGTACCAAGTCAAACTGCGAGAACTCGAAGCGGTGTAAATCGGGACTCCAGAAGTGGACCAATGCTCTAACAAATATTGGATCAATGCTGATCTTTAGGAGGTCAAGAATTCTTCCGTAAGACTTCTCAAAGCTAGCATAGACCTCCGGCGGCATATATGTACACAAGTGCCTTAACTTCTCTACACGACATAGAAGGATCTCCACTTTCTTTAATTGTCTATTACCGGGTCCCTCCATTATCTAGCAAAATTGAAAATGCATGATATGAGGATGAGTTTTTGTAAATGCATGTATGCAAGTGTTTATTTTTCTAAGTATTATCATGTTTTATTCCTAGTATGATGCATGATAATACCGGGTTTTCCTTGAAAGAAAAGCTTATCTATATGAATGTTTATGGATTTTAATGAAGAGAGTCCTATTTTCTTCCTTTTTTTTTATTTTTATGAAGAAAAGGTAATATGAATTATAAGACTTTTGCTAATAATTTTAATTTTGTAACAGAGGTATTTTTATGACTTTAATCTGTTTTTATATTTTTTATGACCCTTTATCTCTTCTGTCGGTCAACGTGGCTACTTAGCTTACAAAGAACCTGAAACCAGGCTAGCTTAACTGAAGACTGTCCGAGATAAAGGTCTTTTATCTTTTCACTTTTTGTGATTTTTAGGGTTTTTCATTTTTTTGTTGTATGATTACCCTATGCTAATGCATCAATACAAATGCAGCAAACAAATGCACACACAATTCGTACATCCACGAGCAGAGCCACACTTATTTAATCACGAGGTGGGATTTTCCTGCAGAAATGTGCTTGGTTTAGGTGGTTCTAGCTGTTCTCACCAGGCCAAAGGTCCCCAAGGTGCCCCCATTATAGGGACCTCTCAACTCTCAATCCTCGGGTCATGCACAGAACTCCGTGTCGACATCCTTAGACCAAAAGAAGAGAGTTATCACCTTGAGTTGGTGGTTTTCCGACAACGGTAGTAGCCCCGTGTGCCAACTAACCGATCGTATCTGCCACCCACTCCCTATAGGTATTCACTCTTGCCCCCGGGTATAGAGGGACTGTTGTGTGCAAGGGTTTTTGTGTGCAATTTATATTTCAAACAATTGCAGAAATAATCATACAGCAGTTATTTAAAGCCATACAATAAAAACATACAAAAGGGTAAAGGCGTAATTTCAAATCTTTGCTTAGTTTGAATTTATCCGTCACTAAATGGGATCAACTCTCTAGCTTCCCCAGTGGAGTCGCCATCTGTCGCCGCCGTCCGTTCCGACGTCCGGGGGACGTCTCAAACGTTCTGCGAGCGGTCACGAAAAGATGGTTGGACTCGCGTTTTTTGTTAAAATTGTGTTCATTGCTTCCGAGGTGTTCAACATCTGAACTATCCTCTAATAGAAGCAAGGTTTTCGAAAAGGGGTTCTTTTGGAGTCGCCACCAATGTTTTGACCGTAAACATTGGAAAAGGAAAAAAGGCGTTGATTTTATTAAAAACCAACTTGGCCATTATAACCGTAGTCGGGTAAGGGAGTTAGTTACGTGTGGGGAAGGTATTAGCACCCCACAACGCCCCTTTCGGGTTCCCTATGACTGGATTAATTCATTTAAGTCCAGATTACAAGAAATTACGCGATTACCCTTATTTTATTTATTTAATAAATATGGCTATCTACATGATTCATCTACATTGCATACGAAGTAAATAAAGCAAGTAAAGGAGAATAGAATTGAGAAAAACCTCCGTAGCAAGCTTTATATTATAAGTCTTTTACAAAGAGGACGCGTTTCGCAGTCCTTCGCTCTACAAGCAACTCTCCTCTCGATTACGAGACTCGACTCGACTAAAATTTCTAGAAGAATCGAATGCCGGAATACAAATTCCTTAACTGATTGTTACCTATTAAAGGCAATCGGAAAGATCATTCGAGAGAGGGAGAGAAGAAGACAAGTCCAGGAATTCTCCGGTGTCCGAGGTGTGTGAAATGAGACAAATGAGGCTCCTATTTATAGTATTTTTCGCTGCTCGGGACTTTGGGACGGCCGTCCGGGTTGGGACGGCCGTCCCAAACACGTTTTTCACGTTGTGCCAATCTGGGACGGCCGAGTCCGGGTTGGGACGGCCGTCCCAAATGCAATTTAACGAAGGCCGAGACCCCCGGGGTTTGGGACGGCCGTCCCACATTCGGGACGCGCGTCCCAACGCTGCAATTGCAGTTGGGACGGCCGTCCCAACCCTGGGATGGTGGTCTCGGCCTGTTTTGTCCAGTCTTCGCGTTCTGGGACCCCGGGAAGCTTTCCTTTCCTTTTTCGGACATAGATTGATGCCGATGTGTGTCCGTTGAAGCTTTATCTTCATATAGGAAGTCTTCTTGGCTTTCATTAAGATGCCGGGCGAGCTTTGTCTTTGTGTAGGAAGTCTCTTTTGGTCTTTATTGTGTGAATGAATGAAATCCGTCTTTTGTTGTGGGAGGTCCTTCTCGTTTTGGGTAGTGTAGACCCCTAATTTTGCCCGGCCTCTCAAAATAAAAGTTAGAGGAACTTCGCCCGAAGATGGAGTTCATCCGGCTTCCCAAAACCGAGGAAACCTCCCGCAACAAACATAGAGATTGCGCGTCTGCACGATAAAAGACAAAGGAGACTTCTTATACAAAGACAAAGCTCGCCCGGCATCTTAATGAAGGCCAAGAAGACTTCCTATATGAAGATAAAGCTTCAACGGACGTTTATCGGCATCAAACGACGTCCAAATACACAAAGGAAAGCTTCCCGGGGTCCCAGAACACGAAAGCTGGCCAAAGCAGTCGAGACGGCCGTCCCAAAGTCGAGACGTCCGTCCCAACCTTTCTCGGCCATTTGGGACGGCCGTCCCAAATGGGACTGCCGGTCCCGGATCCCAGTGTGGTCCCAGTCGAGTGCAAAAGTGGCATTTGGGACGGCCATCCCAGATCCAGGACGGCCATCCCGGATTCCCGGGGGTCCCAGCCTGTGTAAATTTGCCATGTGGGACGGCCATCCCAGTCCGAGACGGCCGTCCCACCCGGACGGCCGTCCCAAAGTGCGCCAGCTGCGAAAAACTATAAATAGGAGGCTCATTTGCCACTTTTTCACACCACGGACATCCCGCAGAGCTCGAAACACTTTCTAAAACTCAGAGCACTTGTCTATTTCTCCCCCTTTCTCGAATGATCTTTCCGATTGCCTTAAATAGGTGAACAATTGGTTAAGGAATTATATTCCGAGCATTTGATTCTTCTTTAAATTTTTAGTGGAGTCAATCTTGTATTAGTGAGGAGAGTACTATAGAGAGGGGTTGCCAAAACGCATCCTCACGCTTGGAGATTCTCAATATAAAGCTTACTACGGAGGTTCTTTTCAAATCTCTTCTCTTTTATTGCTTTATTTATTGTTTTATTTAGCTTTATTTACTTGTTTATGCCATGTAGAATAAAATCATGTAGATAGCTATTTTAATATCTCTTTTATTGCTTTATTTAGCTTTATTCATCATTTTATGCATGCAACATAGAATAAAATCATGTAGATAGCCATTTAATATTATGTAATAAAATAGGGTAATCGCGTAATTTTCGTAGTCTTTACTTAAATGAATTAATCTGTCATAGGGAACCCGAAGGGCGTTGTGGGGTGCTAACACCTTCCCCAACACGTAACTAACTCCCTTACCCAACTCCTGGTTATAATGGCAATGGCAAGTTTGGTTTTTCATTAAAATCAATGCCTTTTTATCCTTTTCTAATGTTTATGGTCAAAACATTGGTGGCGACTCCATAAGAACCCCTTTTCGAAAACCTTTTAAAACAAATACGCGAGTCTAAACCATCTTTTCGCGACCGCTCGCATAAACGCTTTCGAGACGTCCCCGACGTCCGAAGGGACGGCGGCGACAGATGGCGACTTCATCAGGGGAAGCTAGAGAGTTGATCCCATTTAGTGACAGATAAATTCAAACTAAGTAAAAATTTGAAATTACGCCTTTACCTTCTGTATGTTTTTACTGTATGGCTTTAATAACTGCTGTATGATTATTTCTGCAATTGTTTGAAATATAAATTGCACACAAAAAAACCCTTGCACACAACAGGCCCTCTATACCCTGGGCAAGAGTGAATATCTATAGGAGTGGGTGGAGTAGACGATCGGTTAGTTGGCACATCGGTGTAATCCGTCGTCTGTCTGAAAACCACCAACTCAAGGTGATAACTCTCTTCTTTTGGTCTAAGGGTGCTCGCCACGGAGTTCCGTGCATGACCCAGAGGATTGAGGGCCTAGGTTGAGCAGGTCCCTATAATGGGGCACTTGGGACCTTTGGCCTGTGAGAACAGTTAGAACCACCTAAACCAAGCACGTTTCTGCGTAGAAAAATCCTACCTCGTGATTAAATAAGCGTGGCTCGCCTTCGTGGATGTATGAATTGTGTGTGCATACGTTTGCTGCATTTGTATTGATGCATTAGTATAGGGTAATCATACAACAAACAAAAAAGTGAAAAACCCTAAAAATCATAAAAAATGAAAAACCCTAAAAATCATAAAATAATGAAAAAACCCTAAAAATATAAAAACATTAAGGTCATAAAAATACCTTTTTACAAAAGATTTTTGGCAAAGTCGTATCATTCATACCATATCATTCAATAAGTGGTAAAACCAAGAGAGAAAACCAATGCATTAAGAAAAGTATGCATAAACATCATCATAATAAAACCTCTCATACATAAACACATTCATCCTAGGGCATATTTATTCCACGCTAATCATTTAAAATAAAAAGTCATAATAAGAATCATTAAAATCATTGAGAAGGTGGCTGGTCTTCGGCCATGCCTCACTCCGTGCTCAAAAAGCTAGAGTAATAGAAGATGGAACAACTAGAAGAGCAAAACCGAAAGCTCACCGTTGAGATTACTACACTGAAAGAACAAATGGCTCAAATGTTAGAAATGATGCATCAACAGAATCTTCATCGAGAGGGTCCCTAGAATGGACAAGCCTCTCACCAGGAAGAAGAAGAGGAACCTCAAAATGAGCACGATCAATCTGACACAAGCAAGCAGTACATATTCATGCTCCTGAAATATCAAAACAACAAATCACCGCTCTTGAAGAGAGGCTGAGAGCCATGGAAGGTCATAACTCCGATATAAAGCAAGCGCTGACATGTGTCTCGTCAAAGATATCCAATTCCCTAACAAGTTCAAAACTCCGGACTTCCCAAAATACATGGGAACGACCTGCCCAAGAAGCCATCTTACAATGTACCTGTCGTAAGATGGCCGCACATGCCTGATAATGAAAAACTCCCGATCCACCGCTTTCGGAGAGCCTGGCCGAATCAGCTTTAAACTGGTATATGCAACTCGGAAGGAGGGCAAATCCAAACCTGGAGACATATGGCGAGATGCATTTCTTCGTCGTTATAAATACAACATTGACTCTCGACCTACCCGAAGAGCAGAATCTACAATTATTAAGCAAGAAAAACGACGAATCCTTCAAAGCATATGCCCAAAGATGGAGGGAATTGGCAGCACAAGTGGAACCTCCTCTATCCGACAAGGAAACCACATCCATGTTCATCAATTCTTTAACTGGTCCCTATTATGACAAAATGATAGGGAACACATCAACACTCTTTGCGGATGTGGTCATTATAGGAGAAAGAGTAGAGCAAGGGCTAAAAAGCGGAAGAATTGCACAACATACTTCCTCTAATTCCTCTACTCCTGACGTTAAAAAAGGTTTTGGCCAGAAGAAGGAAGGAAGCGTAAATGCCATCAACCTTGCTACTCCTTCTCCCTCTTCGCCACCAGCTGGGCAATCACGCAGACAAGAGAAGAAATTTACCCCCATTCCAACCTCTTATGGGAGTCTGTTGCCAAAACTATTAGAGGCCAAGCTCCTAACACGTATCCCTCCAAAGAAGAAAGATCCACCTTACCCCGGTTGGTACAAGCTCAACGAAAAATGTGATTACCACTCAGGCGCTCCTGGGCATTCTGTGGAAGATTGCATCAACTTAAAATATAGGGTTCAAGAATTGTTGAATGCGGGATGGATTACCTTTGACGCATCTACTCCAAAGGTGGACGACCAACCCTTATCGAAGCCCGAGTAAAAGACGGGATAAGGGAGACCAGCAGATTAGGGCTCATCATTTTTACCATTTTTTGCAATAAACATAAAGAAATAATTCAAGCTTCCGATGTATCTCTCGTGATCCTCGCCCTTGATCACGAGATTTCTGATTAAAGTGGGCTTTATATATATTTCTCTTTTCATCAATACAATGAGGCATTTTCATAATATTCATATGCTTCTCATTCTTTTCTCTCTCATTCCAAAATAATTGAATAACATCTACACCCAAATATATACCATATAAACAAGTCATGTCTCGTGATTGAAAACTCTCTGCGGGATCTAAAAGCCGAAGGCGAATGAACTAAGTCGACAAGTGAGGAGGGGACCATTTCCCGGACATGCAAAGACTGTTGAAAAAAATAAGCTCAATGGATATAGCCCAGGACGAGGGCTTGGAAAGGATGCTCAAGGAATAAGAGAGCCACCAGATTTTAAGGATAACCCTTTAAAGAACAACCCTACAAAAGAACAAGTTATACGATGAAAAGGGAAGTCTCCCTCCGTACCTTAAAAAGACGATCTTCCGAAAAGGAGGGATATTAGCATCAAGAATAGCATTAGTCATTAGATGTCCTTCTTCCGATTTTAAGGGACGTAAACCCAATGACTGTTAGAGATCACTCCTGGGTAGGCCCGAACCCCGAGCATCTTTAGGGCACGCATTTCCCTTTGAATTACAAAAGAATGCTATTCTTACTATCTCGCTTCTCTTCTAGCTAAACATTTCTATACCCCATTAAATAACCAATGTTTAGACAAACGTTTTGTTCCAAAATGCGTCAAAATGCCATAGACAAAATGAAGCCAAAGTTAACATGATTGATTAGCTAGAGACACAAATAAGAAAATCGTGTTTCGACAATGTTTGAGAAAAGAAATTATTATTAAAAGAAGCCCGTCAAGGTCAAAGACCAAGACAAAAAGATAAAAGGGAAAAATCCTAGGCGAACTAGGAAAGTTGATCGACCACAAATAGGCGCTTGATGACGCCACATCATTAAAACAAAACGTTTGTTTAAACTAGCCTAAACACCGACCAACCTTGGCTAGCCATTCTTACAAAAACTATTATTTCAAAAAAAAAAATCCCACTAAAACACAAGCCTTTGCAATAAATCCCTTTTCTTTCTCTTCTCTTGACCATTCATCGTAAAGCATTCAAGTAATTGACTCGGGAAATGTGGAAATATAGTGATCAATAGGAGGATTGAAATCCCTAAGGAAAGGAAGAGGGGCATTGACATGACAATTGCTCTACATTCAAAAGAATTACTCTTCAGTTACAGCAAAGATCCGAGACGGCAAATCGGTACAGCTAATCATGTTGACAAAAGCACATGATGATGGAATTCAACTTAACAGAAGTTGAATGGGTTCAAAGCCGATATGACCAGCTAAACCTTATTGAAGAAGAACAACTGAATATGATATGTCATGGACAAGCCTATCAAAGGAAAAGAAGAAAGGCTTACAAAAAAGGTCAACCCTCATATTTACCATAAGAAGGACTTAATGGTAAATAAGTTGCTTCCAAATCCGTAATAATAAAATTGGAAAATGGGCAAGTGAACTATGAAGGACCCCTTGTGGTCAAATGAGCTTTCTCGGAAGGGGTTCTTATCCTCGTTAGTATGGATGGAAAAGAACTTTGACACCTAATCAACTCCTGGTACGATGAAGAAGTATTATGCTTGAAGACATTGCTCAAGACCCATCAGGAATGAAAATCCGCAAAGGACATTCTTGGGCAAAAGATAGGATCCATATTCCTCGCTAGGATACGTCCTAGGCAAAAAGAAGAGGTAAAAAATAAAAGTAAAAAAAAAAAAAAAACTAACTAAGAGCAATGGTTACTTTAGTCGAAAACCGAAAGGCGGCTAAGGTAGCATTCTTCCAAAAGCAAGCGACTCGCATGATCTTCACTCTGAGCTCGAGCATCTCAACCGAAGCAATTAGGAGAACCAGGGAGCAGATATCATAGACATGACTCGTATAAGCCTAAACAGATACAACCAACCCCGACCACCCATTCTTCTAAATACCTTTTGAAATCCTTCTATAAAAGAAATAAAACTTTTGCTCATTTATCAATAAAATTCCCTTTCATTTCCTTTCTCTTGACCAAATATTATGGAAATGCCTCTTTATTGATAAATCATAAATATGCGCAAAGACTTTTTCTTAGGTAAAAACTAGGGTAGCCTCGCTAGATCTGAAGCCCCCTAAGATATTCTAGGCAAAAATTAAGGCAGCCCGCTAGATTGAAAACCCGTAAAGGGCGATCTAGGCAAAAGATAGGGCTAAAAACAAGAGATGGATAAAAAGAGAAGCCCATCATCATGATCATAGATAGGAGCCCATCGGCGTATTCATGAGAAGCCAACAGGAGAAGGCCAGTTACTTTCTAAATGCATCAAAAATAAATAAACATTAGATTGCATTTAGGACATCCAC
The DNA here is from genome assembly GCA_963425845.1 of Sphenostylis stenocarpa. Taxonomy (NCBI): domain Eukaryota; kingdom Viridiplantae; phylum Streptophyta; class Magnoliopsida; order Fabales; family Fabaceae; genus Sphenostylis; species Sphenostylis stenocarpa. The sequence continues at coordinate 48,586,122 of OY731404.1, read as the reverse complement.
ACACAAAATAGTTGCATAATACGACTTTGTCAAAATTAAGAAAAAATAATTTTCTTCAAACAAGAATATTAAACATGCATATAAGGAGGCTAGTCTCCATACTCGTGATTGAAAACAGGAGGCGCCGAATCTAGTCTCCATATGAAAATCAAAATCGCAAAAGACAAAACCAAAAACCATTTCAGCAGAATAAGGAGCTTCAAAGAGACTAGCTCCAACCATCTACAACAATAAAAGAAGGTACATCAAAAACGGAAAAGAGCCAACGGAAAGACTTGATAATCCCCAAGCGGATCCTTGCCTACTCCGAAGGCAACACAAAAATTATTTCATGACTCAAGCACCACCACATGAGTCATCAAGCATAAATCACTTGGAGCCGTAATCGGCATCTTTCCATCCAGAAAATTCATCAAGAAAAGCCAACGGAAAGGCTTGATAATCCCCAAGAGGATCCTTGCCTACTCCAGAGGCAAAACAAAAAGAATACCTCGCGACTCATCTTCGTCACCACATGAGTCATCAAGCACACTCATATAAGGATCTCCACTTCATTCCCCAACGGAGAATAAGGGTTACACAAGAGCCCATCATACGAAGTCAAGCCCTTTACATCACCTAGGGGCAACAAAAAGAAAAGAAAGAAAATTTTTCATCCCCAAGCAAGCCTACCAGCAAAAGGCAAAATACAAAATTCATATCCTCGGAGAGTTAATCATCCGGAACACCCAATATGAATATCCCCAGCTGAAGTACAAAACCTTCACTCCCAAGAATGCCTATGCTTACTCGTAAACAAGCAAAGAGCCGATATCCCCAAGAAACGGGAAATCAACCTATAAAAGGTAATACAAGCAAAGCTTTCAAGAAACATCTACCTACTCGGAGGTATTATCAAGAACAAATATTCTCAAATAGAACATCAGCCTATTCGGAGGCGAACAACAAGTAAAAAGCCTTCACCACTATCGAAGCACCCGCCTAATCAAGAGGCACAATAAAAAATCAACAAATCCCCAGTGGATTCCCGCCTAATCAAGAGGCACAACAAAATCCCCAAGTGGATCTTCGCCTAATCAAGAGGCACAATCAATAAGAGAATTCAAAATCCCCAAAGGATTCCCGCCTAAAAAGAGGCAATCGACAGTAATCCTGCCAATACCGGATGGTTAACAAGAAAAGCCAAAATACAAGCAATCCCTGGTAAAACCGGATGACTAAAACAGAAAAGTCAAAAAGAAAAATCAATTACTCCCCGGAGGCGCATGATCGGAGACAATAAGCCGCCAACACATATCCAAAAACCGGGTGAGGGTTTGTACTCATCAAAAGATTGACCGCCAAAAGAGAATCCTAAGAGCCTTGCAAAACGAGGCTCGTCGGAGAGTTTAGCAAACGCGAACTCAAACATAGTGGGGGAAAGTACCCACAAAAATCTAGCAAATACAGACACAAACCGGGTGGGGGTTTGTACTCACAAGAGCCTTACAAAAGAAGGTTCGAATCAGATGAGGGTTCATTCTCATCAAACCAGATAAGGGTTGGTACCTATCAAAACTATTCATCATCCGAAGGATCGGCTACCTCTCCAAAGGAGCATCCTGCAAAACGAAGGATCGGCTACCTCTCCAAAGGAGCATCCTACACACCGAAGGATCGGCTACCTCACCAAAGGAGCATCCTACACACCGAAGGATCGGCTACCTCACCAAAGGAGCATCCTGCACACCGAAGGATCGGCTACCTCACCAAAGGAGCATCCTGCACACCGAAGGATCGGCTACCTCACCAAAGGAGCATCCCGCACACCGAAGGATCGGCTACCTCACCAAAGGAGCATCCCGCACACCGAAGGATCGGCTACCTCACCAAAGGAGCATCCCGCACACCGAAGGATCGGCTACCTCACCAAAGGAGCATCCCGCACACCGAAGGATCGGCTACCTCTCCAAAGGAGCATCCCGCACACCGAAGGATCGGCTACCTCACCAAAGGAGCATCCCGCACACCGAAGGATCGGTTACCTCACCGAAGGAGCATCCCGTACACCAAAGGATCGGCCACCACATCGAAGGAGCATCCCAAAACTACAAAATTCATACTCATCAACCACAGGATCAGCCTACCGCATCGAAGGAGGATCCCGAGGTTCACATTCATTATCCGAGGGGTCGGCTACCGCATCAAAGGAGCACCCTAAGGGAAAAATCTTCATTCACTAGCCAAAGGGTCGGCTACCGTATCAAAGGAGCATCCCGAAGCTTCACACATATCGATCGAAGGATCAGCCTCCCTAGCAAGGAAGCATCCCGAAGACAACAACACATATCGACTCGAAGGATCAGCAAAGAGCAGACATCCGAAGGATGACCGGCAAAAGGGTTAACTCCTTCCCCTACCAACTAATTTTGTCGACATATCCAGTCGACCAATTAGCTAGGCGAGGTGAAGGGGGGCAGCTGTAGACCCCTAATTTTGCCCGGCCTCTCAAAATAAAAGTTAGAGGAACTTCGCCCGAAGATGGAGTTCATCCGGCTTCCCAAAACCGAGGAAACCTCCCGCAACAAACATAGAGATTGCGCGTCTGCACGATAAAAGACAAAGGAGACTTCTTATACAAAGACAAAGCTCGCCCGACATCTTAATGAAGGCCAAGAAGACTTCCTATATGAAGATAAAGCTTCAACGGACGTTTATCGGCATCAAACGACGTCCAAATACACAAAGGAAAGCTTCCCGGGGGTCCCAGAACACGAAAGCTGGCCAAAACAGGTCGAGACGGCCGTCCCAAAGTCGAGACGTCCGTCCCAACCTTTCCTGGCCATTTGGGACGGCCGTCCCAAATGGGACTGCCAGTCCCGGATCCCCAGGTGGTCCCAGTCAGTGCAAAAGTGGCATTTGGGACGGCCATCCCAGTCCAGACGGCCATCCCGGATTCCCGGGGGTCCCAGCTGTGTAAATTTGCCATGTGGGACGGCCATCCCAGTCGAGACGGCCGTCCCACCCGGACGGCCGTCCCAAAGTGCGCCAGCTGCGAAAAACTATAAATAGGAGGCTCATTTGCCACTTTTTCACACCACAGACATCCCGAGAGCTCGAAACACTTTCTAAAACTCGGAGCACTTGTCTATTTCTCCCCCTTTCTCGAATGATCTTTCCGATTGCCTTAAATAGGTAACAATCGGTTAAGGAATTATATTCCGGCATTTGATTCTTCTTTAAATTTTTAGTGGAGTCAATCTTGTATTGGTGAGGAGAGTCTCGTATAGAGAGAGGGTTGCCAAAACGCATCCTCACAGCTTGGAGATTCTCAATATAAAGCTTGCTACGGAGGTTCTTTTCAATTCTCTTCTCTTTTATTGCTTTATTTATTGTTTTATTTAGCTTTATTTACTTGTTTATGCCATGTAGAATAAAATCATGTAGATAGCTATTTTAATATCTCTTTTATTGCTTTATTTAGCTTTATTCATCATTTTATGCATGCAACATAGAATAAAATCATGTAGATAGCCATTTAATATTATGTAATAAAATAGGGTAATCGCGTAATTTCTCGTAGTCTTTACTTAAATGAATTAATCTGTCATAGGGAACCCGAAAGGGGCGTTGTGGGGTGCTAACACCTTCCCCACACGTAACTAACTCCCTTACCCAACTCTGGTTATAATGGCCAAGTTTGGTTTTTCATTAAAATCAATGCCTTTTTATCCTTTTCTAATGTTTATGGTCAAAACATTGGTGGCGACTCCATAAGAACCCCTTTTCGAAAACCTTTTAAAACAAATACGCGAGTCTAAACCATCTTTTCGCGACCGCTCGCATAAACGTTTCGAGACGTCCCCCGGACGTCGGAAGGGACGGCGGCGACAGGGAGCCGGATGAACTCCATCTTTGGGCGAAGCTCCTCTAGCTTTTATTTTGAGAGGCCGGGCAAAATTAGGGGTCTACACCCCCACTAGGTATGAACCTTGTTTTTCAAGGTTTTGGTGAGTACCTACCCTCACCTGGTATGAGTTTGCATTTTGCAGAACTTTTGTGGGTACTTACTTCCGAGGTGCTCAACACCGAACTATCCTCTAATAGAAGTAAAGTTTTTGCACCCGTTTTTTACAATGCTTCTCGGTGAGTATTTTTACTCCACCTGATGCATTTTTGCTAAGTTTTGATGAGTACCTACCCTCATCCGGTACAAACCTTATTTTTATAAGGTTTTGGTGGGTACCTACCCCCACCCGGTACAAATCTGCATTTTTTGCCAGATTCTGAATGAGTCTTGTTCTGCAAGACTTTGGTGAGTATCTACCCTCACCCGGTATGAAGTTTTTGGTAAGCCCCGTTCTGCAAGGCTTAGGTGAGTACGTACCCCCACCCGGTATGAAGTTTTTGGTAAGCCCCGTTTTGCAAGGCTTAGGTGAGTACGTACCCCCACCCGGTATGAAGTTTTTTGGTAAGCCCCGTTTTGCAAGGCTTAGGTGAGTACGTACCCCCACCCGGTATGAAGTTTTTTGGTAAGCCCCGTTTTGCAAGGCTTAGGTGAGTACGTACCCCCACCCGGTATGAAGTTTTTGGTAAGCCCCGTTTTGCAAGGCTTAGGTGAGTACGTACCCCCACCCGGTATGAAGTTTTTTGGTAAGCCCCGTTTTGCAAGGCTTAGGTGAGTATGTACCCCCACCCGGTATGAAGTTTTTGGTAAGCCCCGTTTTGCAAGGCTTAGGTGAGTACGTACCCCCACCCGGTATGAAGTTTTTTGGTAAGCCCCGTTTTGCAAGGCTTAGGTGAGTACGTACCCCCACCCGGTATGAAGTTTTTGGTAAGCCCCGTTTTGCAAGGCTTAGGTGAGTACGTACCCCCACCCAGTATGAAGTTTTTTTGGTAAGCCCCGTTCTGCAAGGCTTAGGTGAGTACGTACCCCCACCCGGTATGAACCCCGTTCTGCAAGGTTTTTAGGATGAACTTTTTTGTAGTTAATCCTATGGTTATCTGTTTTTGGAGATGAGTTGGCGGCTTGCTGTTTCTGATTATGCGCCCCTAGGGAGTAATTGATTTTTCTTGTTTTCGTCATCCGGCTTTGCCGAGGATTTTCGTTTTTTGGCTTTCTTTTTAGCCATCCGGTCTTGGCCGGGGATTCTTGATTTTGCCTTTTTCTTTTAGCCATCCGGTCTTGACCGGGGATTCTTTGATTTTGGCTTTTTCTTTTGGTCGTCCAGTCTTGGCCGGGGATTCTTTGATTTTGGCTTTTTCTTTTAGCCATCCGGTCTTGGCCGGGGATTCTTTGATTTTGGCTTTTTCTTTTAGCCATCCGGTCTTGACCGGGGATTTCTGTGGGCTTTTTAGCCATTCTTTGATTTTTGATTTTGGCTTTTTCTTTTAGCCATCCGGTCTTGGCCGGGGATTCTTTGATTTTGGCTTTTTCTTTTAGCCATCCGGTCTTGACCGGGGATTTCTGTATTTTGGCTTTTTAGCCATCCAGCTTTGCCGGGGATTCTTTGCTGGCTGCCTCTTATTAGGCGGGAATCCTCTGGGGATTTTGAATTTTCTTATTGATTGTGCCTCTTGATTAGGCGAAGATCCACTTGGGGATTTTGTTGTGCCTCTTGATTAGGCGGGTGCTTCAATAGTGATGAAGACTTAGGTTTTGGATTGCCTCTTGTATAGGTTGATTTCCCGTTTCTTGGGGATATTGGCTTTCTGCTTGCCTGTTGGAAGTGAAGACTTTGCTTTTCACTGGGAATATTTGAATTTGGGAATTTATAAGCGATTCCCTGAGGATATAAACTTGTAGTTTTGCCTTCATTTGGTAGGCTTGCCGGGGATTTTCTTGTTTGATGATCCATTGGGGAATATTTTTGAATTGCCCCCTAGGGAGAAATGGAGTTTTGACTCCTTATTAGATGCTGTTGATTGAGCTGGCTTTTGCCTAAAACTCTTATTTTGCTGGAGAAATGGTTTCTACCCTTTTCTCGCAATTCTTCTTTTAGCGATTTTTAGTTTTTGCATATGTGCTCCTTTTATGCACATTGGCTTGATGCTTGGATGAAAAAAGATATATTTTTCTTCCTCTTTTCTTTTTGGTGATCCCTGGGGAATTTTTCTTTGCTTCTTGGGGATCCAATCCTTGGTTTGATTTTTTATGATGGAGTCTTGGCTCCGACTTTTGTGACGCTCTTTATTGAGCGGAATGAAGAGTTTTTTCTTCTTTTTCTTTTTTGGGATTCACCGAGGAGTCTGTCGGTTTCCTGGGGATCCAAATTTGATGGAGTCTTGGCTCCTGGCTTTGTGAAACTTCTTATTTGAGCTGGAAGATGGAAATTTTTGTTTTCCTCTTTTTGTCTTTTTGTAGACTTTTCTTGATATACTTTTCTTGGAGATTTTTTATTTGGCCTTTTTCTGTGGTGGCCTCTATTAGGGGATGAAAAGTTTTTCTTTCTTTTCTTTGGTTGCCCCCTAGTGATGTGGAGGATTTGATTCCGTATTTTCTTTGATGGACTCTTATGTAGTCCTTATTCTCCTTATTCTCCTTATTCTGCTTTGGGGAAGTGACGGAGACTCTTGCATGAGTGTGCTTGATGACTCATGTGGCGATGAAGCTGAGTCGTGAAGTAGTCTTTTTGTTTTGCCTTTGGAGTAGGCAAGGATCCTCTTGGGGATGGTCGAGCCTTTCCATTTGGCTTTTTTCATTTTGATGGTGTCCTTCTTTCTTGGATGGAAGGATGCTGATTGCAGCTTTGAATGACTATGTTTGATGACTCATGTGGTGGCGTTGAGTCAGGGAGTATTTTTCTACCTTTGAATAGGCAAGGATCCTCTTGAGGATGATCAAGCCTTTTCCATTGGCTTTTCTTCTCCTTCTTTTATTGGTGTAGAAGGTTGATGACTTCCTTTTCCTTGGATGGAAGGATAGTGGTCAGATCTTTAAATGATTATGGTTTGATGACTCATGTGATGATGATGCTGAGTCATGGAGTAATTATTTTTGTTTTGCCTCTAGAGTAGGCAAGGATCCGCTTGGGGATCATCGGGCCTTTCCGTTGGCCTTTTTTGATGTACCCTCCTTCTATTGGGGTTTGAGGAGAATGGTTGGAGCTATGGTTTTCTTAAAGCTCTTTATTCTGCTGAAATGGTTTTTGATTTCGCCTTTCGCGATTTTGATTTTCATTTAGAGGCTAGATTTTGGCGCCTTCTATTTTTAATCACAAGCATGGAGACTATCCTCCTTATATGCATGTTTTATTATTCTTGTTTGAAGAAAATTATTTTTCTTGATTTTGACAAAGTCGTATTATGCAACTACTTTGTGTGTGAATGTCCTAAATGCAATCTATTGTTTATTTATTTTGGATGCATTTAGAAAGTAACTGGCCTTCTCCCGTTGGCTTCTCATGAAAATGCCGATGGGCTCCTTTCTTTATGACCATGATGGGCTCCTCCTTTATGATGATGGGCTCTTCTTTTATTAATGTTTTGGTCTTAGCCCTATCTTTTGCCTAGATCGCCCTTTACGGGTTTTCGATCTAGCGGGCTGCCTTAATTTTTGCCTAGAATATCTTAGGGGGTTTTTGCCTTATCTTTTGCCTAGACCGTTCTACTGGGATTTCCGATCTAGCAGGCTACCCTGATTTTTACCTAAGAATATCCTAGCAGGCATTTATTCTTTTATTATTTTTTATGCTTTTCTTTTTAGATGCATGTTTGATCTTTGATTAAAGGTCTTTGCGCATATTTATGATTTATCAATAAAGAGGCATTTCCATAATATTTGGTCAAGAGAAAGGAAATGAAAGGGAATTTTATTGATAAATGATCAAAAGTTTATTTCTTTTATAGAAGGATTACAAAAGGTATTTAGAAGAATGGGTAGTCAGGGTTGGCTATACTGTATAGGCTTAAACAGTCATGTCCATGATATCTGCCCCCTTGTTCTCCTAATTGCTTCAGTTGAGATGCCTGAGCTCAGAGTGAAGACCATGCAGACTGCTTGCTTCTATAAGAATGTTACCTTAGCCGCCTTTTCGGTTTTCGACTAAAGTAACCATTGCTCTTAGTTTCTTTTTTTTTTTTTTACCTCTTCTTTTTGCCTAGGACGTATCCTAGCGAGGAATATAGACCCTATCTTTTGCCCAGGGATGCCCTTTGCGGGTTTTCATTCCTGACGGGTCTTGAGCAATGTCTTCAAGCATAATACTTCTTCACCGTGCCAGAGTTGATTAGGTGTCGAAGTTCTTTTCCATCCAAATTGGCGAGGATAAGAGCCCCTCCCGAGAAAACTATCGGCTTTGATCCCATTCATCTTCTTTTAAGTTTACTTCCATCATCATATGTTTTTGTCGACATGATTAGATGTACCAATTTGCCGTCTCGGATCTTTGCTATAACCGAAGAGTAATCATTTTGAATATAGAGCAATTGTCATATTAATGCCCCTCTTCCTTTCCTTAGGGATTTCAATCCTTCTATTGATCACCATATTTCCACATTTCCTAGTCAATTACTTGAATGCTTTATGGTGAAGGGTCAAGAGAATAGAAAGAAAGGGGTTTATCACAAAGGCTTGTGTTTTAGTGAGATTCTTTTTATGAAATAATAGTTTCTGTAAGAATGGCTAGCCAAGGTTGGTCGGTGTCTAGGCTAGTTTAAACAAACGTTTTGTTCTTAATGAGGTGGCGTCTTCAACTGAATATTCTGGCGCCTATTTGTGACTGATTAACTTTCCTAGTCTGTCCTTTTGGATTTTCAGCCTAGGATGTTGTGATTTGTCCTAACTTTTGTCTAGGTTCCCTTTTTTCATTTTTTGGGATACCTAGCGGACTTTGTTTTGTCTATGACGCTTTGATTGTTTTGACGCATTTTGGATCAAAACGTTTGCCTAAACATGGTTATTTAATGGGGTATAGACATATTTAGCAAGAAGAGAAGCAGATAGTAAGAATAACATTCTTTTATAATTTCAGGGAAATGCGTGCCCTAACGATGCTCGGGGGTCGGGCACACCCGAGGAGTGATCTCTAATAGTCATTGGGTTTACATCCCTTAGAATCAGAAGAAGGACATCTAATGACTAATGCTACCCTTGATGCTAATATCCCTCCTTTTTGGAAGATCGTCTTTTTAAGGTACGGAGGGGAGACTTCCCTTTTCATCGTACAACTTGTCCTTTTGTAGGGTTGTTCTTTAAAGGATTATCCTTAAAATCTAGGATGTCTCTTATTCCTTGAACATCCTTTCCAAGCCCTTGCCTAGGCTGTATCCATATCTCTTCATTATATGGGCCACTTTTAAACTGCTAGGATGTCTTTCCATATTTTCAAATGTCTTCTTCAGCCGCATCCATTTAAGGTATGGTAGACGGTTCGCTGATTCGAATCTAGTCTTTAACTTGAACCATGATCAATTTGTCACCTACCACGAATTTGATTTTTCGGTGGAACGTTGAAGAAACTGCCTTAGCACTTTGAATCCAAGGTCTGCTCAATCTTCCCCTTGGATTTTTTTCTTTTTTCTCTTCGGTTTCTTTATTTTTCCTTTGTTTTTAGGAGCATTATCTTGTAGCTCCTTGGGGAATAAATTCTTTTGCTTCCCGTCGTGCCCCCAATACCGACTATATTGGAGATATCTTCATTGACGGATAATTCTTCTGTGCATATCCACAGTACAGCTTTTATCCAATGTATAAGCGCAAAGGCGTTATTGCCCCTTCCCTGACATTATCAATTTGGGTACCGACATTTACTTCTTTCTTATTTGTTAGAAAAATAGTTTTAAATCAAGAGGGGGGGTGAATTGATTTTTGAAAGTTTTTCGCAATACACAGATTATCTAATTCGAAAATTAAGATTACTTATCAATTCACAAATCACAAAGCAATCAAACAGTTTAAGTGCAGCAGCAGAAATTAAAGAGAGAAAGGTTAGGAAAGATTTCACCGGTAATTTTATACTGGTTCACCCAATACCAGGGCTACGTCCAGGACTCCGACCAAATTCCAGTTGGGTTCCACTAGAATAGATGTTTTACGAGACTCACCCTCTTACACCTATTCTAACTCTCCACCAAGAACCAAATTCCAGCTCTTGGAAACCTCTCGCAACCAAATTCCAGCTAGCAGAGAAACCAGGTGCCCAAATTCCAGGCACCACACACAAGAACCAAATTCCAGCTCTTGCTTTAACCTTTCCACCAAGAACCAAATTCCAGTTCTTGGCAACTTTCTACAACAATTGCAGAAAACTTGTACCCAAATTCCAGGTACAAAACGAGTACAAATGAATGAATAGAAATTTAAAAGAAGAAACAAAGAAAGCTCAAACCGGATTACACCAATCCACAGTCAGTTTCTTCTTCAAAGAAATGCAAAGTGCCTCAAGAAAGATTTCAAAAGAAGTTCACAAAAACAGTTGTGTATCTTTCTTGAAAAATGCTAATAGTTGTTTGTATTGATTGCTTGAATTGTGTAAAAACTGATATGTGATCTCTATCTCAAAGTTTCAAGCAAATCTGTTTATAAAAGAGTATTTTCAAATCTGCTGCATTAATTAATCTGTTGAAAGTTTGTTTTAATCTGTTGAAATAGCCGTTATAATCTGTTAAAAGTCCTTTCAACCCATTAATGCATTCTTGATCTTTAACAGAAAATGTTTTAGTTGATACAACCATGTTTATATCAGTTAAAACGTTTTACAAACATTTTCTAAGTATAAAACAATCGATTGAATCGCGTATTAATCGATTGATTTGTTTAAAAACCTTCTTATAAAACTTTCGAAGTTATTTTAGCTGATATAAAGTCGTTTCAATCGATTGAAAAACTGCACATATATTTTCAAGTCATTTTAATCGATTGAAAGTTTGTTTTAATCGATTGAAAAGATTTTCTAAGTTATTTTAATCGATTGAAATACGTTTTAATCGATTGAAATAAGTCTGATCGGTCATAATTCAATTCTGATCGATCATATCCAACTCTGATCGGTCATAATCTCATTCTGATCGATCATCCTGACATCCAAAGTGATTTTAATCGATTGAAACGTGTTTTAATCGATTAAAATAATTCGATTGCTCATATTTAAGATCTGATCGATTATATTGCATTCTGACCTATTATATTCCAATTCTAATCGGTCATAAAGAGTTTTAATCGATTAAAAGGTTTTTGTATCAATTAAAATGCTGTGAAAACACTTCTATAAACATTCTAAGTGTTTTAAACGTTTCTTTAAAAAAACTATATCAGCTTAAAACCATTGTTAAGAAGGTTCTTTGACAAAATGCTTTTGTTTGATTTGTTTAAAACTATTTTTGAGGCATTTTGCAAATTGAGTGAAGAAGCTTTATGCGAGTGGAAAAGGTAAAGTGGTTTTACCTAAGCTTTCGTTAAGACACACTAAGTCTTCAGCTCCATTCTTCCGAGTGACTTGTTTGATCGTTGCGAGTTGACCTTTGACTTTATCTTTGACTTCATCAAATCAATGAGATCTTTGCTAGGATCACTTTCAGTCTCCCCTATTTGATGAAGACAAACACCATTTTGAAAAAACAATCTCTCGCAAAATAAGTCACTTGATAATGCGGTTAGGTGAGAAATACAAGAATGTAATAAAGTTTTGTTTCTCCCCCTAAAACTTATTTCTCCCCTAAAATGTTGCACTTAAATTTATCTTAAAGTGATGCAACTATTTCTCCCCCTTTTGACTTCATCAAAAATAGGGAATAGAAGAGAAAAGAATAAAATGTAAGGTTTCGAAAAAATATGCTCAAATTTTTGAAAATACAAAGTGAATCAATATTTCACTCATGAAAAGAATCAATTAAAGTTGATTCAAACTTATCTCCATTAACACGTTTGTAATGAATACAATTAACACGTGTAAAGATAAGGGAATCACGCTTTAGTAGCATGTTACAGGAACAGCCATTAACTAAAGCCTTTAATCTTTCTTCCCAGAATAAAAATCGATTAAAAACAGAGCATAATCGGTTAAAATGTTCTTGGTAAATGATTTTAATCGATTGAAAGAAAAGTTTAATCGATTAAAACATTTAAGATTTTGAAAACATGAAACTTTAGTAAAAATAATCGATTATTTCGATTTTGAATCGATTAAAAAATGTTGTATAAGTTCATTTAATCGATTAAAAAGATGTTGTATTGATTAAAACAATCAGTTTTGAAAATGAAGTAATGTTTAATGCATATTTTGTAAAACTGATCATCTAGAAGGATGTTTAACAATACTAACAACTATATTGATTAAATCTTAGCTAATAGATCCATCAGAATAAAATCTTATTTAGCTAAAGCTCTCAGGGATCTATTTAAATTCTATTTACGCCAGTCTGATCTAGATTAGATCCTAAATCATATTTAACCAAAGCTAGATCAAGAGTCCCTGGTATAACACCAGTTAATATTACTGATCCATGCAAAAAATATAAAGATAGAAATAAGCGAGAAGATAAAGATGATGAGGGGAACTAGTCATCCCAATTTCCCTGATTGAACCGCTTATCCACCAGCTTGGTGATCATTCACAACTATTTGAGTCAACAACTCGCTGTCACTCCTGTATCGACAGAAGCATCACGAAACTTTTCATGAAAAGAAATCTTTTAGCGAGTTCATCGTTACTATTGATCGCATTACAGTCCATGGTTGACACTCAATGGAATTAAATGTTTCTTTAGGAACATCAGCTATTACACATCTGAGGCATAATCATGTACTGACCAAATCCCACACAGAATGCATGATATCATAAATTGCATGAATCACAGGTTAATGATGTACTGAGATAGGAATTTTCTTTCATAATAGCCAACCCATTTTGAACCCTGCAGTTGTCATCATCCAAGCAAATAACTGCATTCTTATTAATGTAGTATGATGGGTGTTATTCTCACTTATAGTGAACCAGTCATCATTATCTTTTGAGGAATGTTATTCTGGTAGAGTGGGCAATGATTAGTAATGAGGACAGGTGATGACAATCAATCCAGAATTCTAAAACAATATAAAATTTATCCCTGTACTGACCATAAAACATACATTCCCTGTACCACGTTATTCAATTCTTGAATTGCTGTCCCAGATTGGTTTCCTTATAGTGTCACCTCGTGACATTGATGATTAAAGCAAATATTCAAAGTTGCACAGTTCCAATGAATTTCACCAAGAGTTTTGAACCAATGCATGCTCAAAATTATTTCAAATATATTGCAATGTAATATCAAGAAATTTAATGAAAACATGTATTTATTGGATTTCCTAGTAATGAATAACTTATTACCAGAAACAATTATCACTAAAAAATTTTTGATAAACTATGTTTTCAGTCCTAACAGTTTGACCTGTTTGTAACTAGTGTCTATAAGAAAAGTTACAGTCCATTCTTTGATAATTTCTTTGATTTTCAGTGTATTACCATGCAGCATTCCATGTAAAGTATTAAGAGAAATGTAAACATCTACAGCTTGAATCATGTTTATGTTGTTGTCAAAATAAAAGACTCTTTCATTCATGAATAACAGTAATAGTTTTCCCACATTATGTCACTGGTCGAGTTCCCAATTCAAAGATTTGTTCAGCCTTCGCTTTCTAATTTAAAAATTTGTGTCATTGAAAGAAAATTGAATATGGATACGTTTCGAAACAGACTGCTCGAACCAGTCATGATTTTGATCATGTTTACAGCAGAGAATTGAGAGGAGATTTTGAAAATATGAAAACAGAAGAAAGATGATAAGTTGAGAAATGATAAGTTCGAACCTGGTTTGATGAAGAAACGGATTTCAAGTTTTTGAAATTCAAAGAGACATTTAAACACATTATGCAGATTCTGGATTATCATAAAGACCTGGGTTTTTTAATCGAATTGGCCTATCAAACTTTAATTAGATGCTGTAAATCATGTTTTCGGAACCTAATTAATTGATTAATCAACTCATTATCTATTAATTTGATTCTTGACATTAGGGTTGAAAACATCTACGGTGAATTAATCGATTGTTTTATGAAAGAATCGATTAGATAGGTACGAGAATGAAATCAATAACATGACACCAGAATTTAAATCGATTAAAACGTAAATGAATCGATTAATTTTGATACCTAAGTGTTTTTAGTTGATATACGAGATATTACAATCGATTAAAACAATTAAACCAAAATCCCGAGATCAGTTCAATCGATTATTTCGATATTTCAATCGATTAAAATGGTACTGACGGATATCGAGTAAGTTATTTTAATCGATTAATATTGATTTATATCAATTAAAACAATTAATTTAAATACACGTAACCTGGTTTCGCAGCTCTGATCTTCAAGGGATTCCCGGACTTGTTCCTGCAAAACAATTAAGTATTTTTCTGGTACCCTTTATAATTACTGGGTCCTGATCAGGTTATTTGAAAGGAATTAATCTTTGGAACCCATTTCATTCTTCCTTTGGGTACTGCATATTTCTTAATTCTGCAGTATTTAACGAGTGACCCTTTTTCATACAAGTAAAAACATTTAATAAATGGAGATGAAACTGTTTTACTATATGCAAAATAATTTTTGAAAGCTCTGGTTTTCTTTCCAATGGTCAGTGTATAACCTATACCACCACGTTCAATAACTAACTTTTGGGAATCAAGTATCTTATCAAGATTATTCTTTCCTTGTGCTAATTTAGATGAAGTTTTTACTAGGTATGATACTTGTTTCGTAACTCGGGACGATTTTTGCAATCTTCAACATTACACATGCAATCAGTATTATTTTCTAATTCTAACTTTTCTTCATCAATTATTTTCTTTTCAAGAATAATGATCTTGTTTTCTAGTAACCTATTCATGCTTTTCAATTTTCTGTTTTCAGTTTCTAATTTCTTTGCTACTTCATGTATTTCAAAGAAAGCATCTTGTAATGAGCTATAGTTTATAGATTCAGAACTTACACTCGGTTTTTGATGATTCCGAGTTGACCATCAAGCATATTTCGGTGCTTCTTCATAGGTCTTTTCAAGGATCTTCCACATTTGTGCAGCAGCTTGGCAGTGTGCAATCCCGAAAAGATCATCTCTGTTAAGGGCGGATAAGATGATATTCTTGGCAATACAATCATCTTGGATTCCGTTAGCAATATCGGTTTCCTATTCAATAACATTCCAAGCATTTATACTAACTGATTCAATGAAGATTTTCATCCTTATTTTCCAATATAGGTAATCTGTTCCACTCAACAGTGGAGGTCTATCAATGCACGCTCCCTCGAGAAAATGCCATGGATCGAAGTAACTTGATTAACTTTCAAGCACCTCGCTCCGATGCCAATTGTTAGAAAAATAGTTTTAAATCAAGAGGGGGTGAATTGATTTTTGAAAGTTTTTCGCAATACACAGATTATCTAATTCGAAAATTAAGATTACTTATCAATTCACAAATCACAAAGCAATCAAACAGTTTAAGTGCAGCAGCAGAAATTAAAGAGAGAAAGGTTAGGAAAGATTTCACCGGTAATTTTATACTTGGTTCACCCAATACCAGGGCTACATCCGGACTCCGACCAAATTCCAGCTGGGTTCCACTAGAATAGATGTTTTACAGACTCACCCTCTTACACCTATTCTAACTCTCCACCAAGAACCAAATTCCAGCTCTTGGAAACCTCTGCAACCAAATTCCAGCCAGCAGAGAAACCGAGTGCCCAAATTCCAGGCACCACACACAAGAACCAAATTCCAGCTCTTGCTTTAACCTTTCCACCAAGAACCAAATTCCAGTTCTTGGCAACTTTCTACAACAGTCTGCAGAAAACTTGTACCCAAATTCCGGGTACAAAACAAGTACAAATGAATGAATAGAAATTTAAAAGAAGAAACAAAGAAAGCTCAAACCGGATTACACCAATCCACGGTCAGTTTCTTCTTCAAAGAAATGCAAAGTGCCTCAAGAAAGATTTCAAAAGAAGTTCACAAAAACAGTTGTGTATCTTTCTTGAAAAATGCTAATAGTTGTTTGTATTGATTGCTTGAATTGTGTAAAAGCTGATATGTGATCTCTATCTCAAAGTTTCAAGCAAATCTGTTTATAAAAGAGTATTTTCAAATCTGCTGCATTAATTAATCTGTTGAAAGTTTGTTTTAATCTGTTGAAATAGCCGTTATAATCTGTTAAAAGTCCTTTCAACCCATTAATGCATTCTTGATCTTTAACGAGAAAATGTTTTAGTTGATACAACCATGTTTATATCAGTTAAAACGTTTTACAAACATTTTCTAAGTATAAAACAATCGATTGAATCGCGTATTAATCGATTGATTTGTTTAAAAACCTTCTTATAAAACTTTCGAAGTTATTTTAGCTGATATAAAGTCGTTTCAATCGATTGAAAAACTGCACATATATTTTCAAGTCATTTTAATCGATTGAAAGTTTGTTTTAATCGATTGAAAAGATTTTCTAAGTTATTTTAATCGATTGAAATACGTTTTAATCGATTGAAATAAGTCTGATCGGTCATAATTCAATTCTGATCGATCATATCCAACTCTGATCGGTCATAATCTCATTCTGATCGATCATCCTGACATCCGAAGTGATTTTAATCGATTGAAACGTGTTTTAATCGATTAAAATAATTCTGATTGCTCATATTTAAGATCTGATCGATTATATTGCATTCTGACCTATTATATTCCAATTCTAATCGGTCATAAAGAGTTTTAATCGATTAAAAGGTTTTTGTATCAATTAAAATGCTGTGAAAACACTTCTATAAACATTCTAAGTGTTTTAAACGTTTCTTTAAAAAAACTATATCAGTTAAAACCATTGTTAAGAAGGTTCTTTGACAAAATGCTTTTGTTTGATTTGTTTAAAACTATTTTTGAGGCATTTTGCAAATTGAGTGAAGAAGCTTTATGCAGTGGAAAAGGTAAAGTGGTTTTACCTAAGCTTTCTGTTAAGACACACTAAGTCTTCAGCTCCATTCTTCTGAGTGACTTGTTTGACTGTTGCAGAGTTGACCTTTGACTTTATCTTTGACTTCATCAAATCAATGAGATCTTTGCTAGGATCACTTTCATTATTGTCTCCTTGTCCCAAATTGAAGGCCTTAGTTTTTTCCTTATGGGGCTGTATCAATTGAGTTTATTTTTCTAACAGTCTTTGCATGTCCGGGGAAATGGTCCCCTCCTCACTGTCTGACTCAATCCATTCGTCTTCAGCTTTTAGATCTTCCAAGGAGTTTTCAATTACAGACATGACTGTATGGGATATGTTTTGTTTTAGATTCCTTTATTAGATGTATGTGAGAGAAAAGAATGAAAGAGAATATGGATATTATGAAAAATGCCTCATTGTATTGATAGAAGAAAATATTTACAAAGCCCAATTTAACCAAAAATCTCGTGATCATGGGTAAGAATCACGAGAAATACATCGGAAGCTTTTATTATTTCTTCATGTTTATTACAAAAAATGGTAAAAATGATGAGCCCTAATCTGCTGGTCTCCCTTATCCCGTCTTTTACTCGGGTTTTGATAAGGGCTGGTCGTCCACCTTTGGAGTAGATGCGTCAAAGGTAATCCATCCCGCATCTATTAAATCTTGGACCTTATGCTTTAAGGTTATGCAGTTATCTGTAGAATGTCCTGGTGCGTCCGAATGATAGTTGCATTTTTCATTAGGCTTATACCATTCTGGATGTGGTGGCTCCATCTTCTTGGGAGGGATGCGTACGAGGAGCTTGGCGTCTAGTAATTTTAACAGCAAGCTTGCATAGGAAGTGGGTATTGGGGTGAACTTCCTTTCTGGTCTACGCGACTTAGTTTGCCGTGAGGAAGAAGAAGGAGTGGCAATGTTGATTGCATTTACAGTTCCTTCCTTCTTCTTTCCAAAGCTCTTTTTATCATTTGGAGTAGAGGAATTGGAGGAAGTATGTTGTGCAATTCTTCCGCTTTTCAGACCTTGCTCTACTCTTTCTCCTATAATTACCACATCCGCAAAGAGTGTTGATGTGTTCCCTATCATTTTGTCGTAATAGGGACCAGTTAAAGAATTGATGAACATGGATGTGGTTTCCTTGTCGGATAGAGGAGGTTCTACTTGGGCTGCCAATTCCCTCCATCTTTGAGCATATGCTTTAAAAGATTCGTCGTTTTTCTTGCTTAGTAGTTGTAGATCTGCTCTTTCAGGGGTCAGATCAATATTGTACTTATAACGACGAAGAAAAGCATCCGCCAGATGTCTCCAGGTTTGGATTTGCCCTCCGTCCAGTTGCATATACCAGTTTAGGGCTGATTCAGCTAAGCTCTCCTGAAAGCAATGGATCAGGAGTTTTTCATTGTCAGCATATGCAGCCATCTTACGGCAGTACATTGTAAGATGGTTTTTTGGGCAAGTTATTCCCATGTATTTTGGGAAATCTGGAGTTTTGAATTTGTTGGGGAATTGGATGTTTTTAACGAGACACATATCGGCCGCCTCTTTGACATCAAAGTTATGCCCCTCCATGGCTCTTAACCTCTCCTCAAGAGCAGTAATTTGTTGCTTTGATACTTCTGGAGCATGAATATATACTGCTCTTGTATCAGATGGGTTATGCTCATCCTGAGGTTCCTCTTCTTCTTCTTGGTGAGAGGCCTGTCTACTTTGAGGACCCTCTTTATGGAGGTTCTGTTGACGCATCATGTCTAACATCTGAGCCATTTGCTCTTTCAGCGTATTAAGCTCAGTAGTGAGCTTTCGGGTTTGTTCTTCTAGTTGCTCCATCTTCTTAGCTTTCTTAGCACGAGTGAGGACGGGCGGAAGACCAGCCACTTTCTAAATGATTTAAAGATTTTTATTATTGTTTTTTATTTTAAATGATTAGTGTGAAATAGATATGCCTTAGACAATAGCTTTGGTATCTTCTCAAAAGCCTATGTTTTAAGGAGTACCATACCCACTTCAATGTGATGGTTCCCTTTTTTCGAAAGGTTATCATCATACCTTAGCGCACTTATCTCTTCTAGGAAGGTTATAAACGCACTTGGGTCTCTTTCGCTATTATCTAAAGATATTTAATGCATCCTAGAATGAATGTGTTTATGCATGCACTACAAAAATATTTTTTATGACAACAAATATTGAAAGTGGCATAACTTTTGACTGGGTTGTCCGATTTGGACGCACAGCATGTCAAAACGAAGAGAAAAGTGGCCCAGTAATTTTCCCAAAAAACGTCTCTAAGACCCATTTTTTAGGGGTTTATTAAAATGATGAGCATGTTGTAATTATTTTCTCTCTTAGTTTTACCACTTATTGGATGATATGGTATGAATGATACGACTTTGCCAAGAATCTTTTTATTATAAAAAGGCATTTTTATGGCTTTCATTCGTTTTTAAATTTTTTTATGACCCTTTATCTCTTCTGTCGGTCAACGTGGCTACTTAGCTTATAAAGAACCTGAAACCAGGCTAGCTTAACTGAAGACTGTCCGAGATAAAGGTCTTTTATCTTATCACTTTTTGTGATTTTTAGGGTTTTTCATTTTTTTTTGTTTGTTGTATGATTACCCTATGCTAATGCATCAATACAAATGCAGCAAACGTATGCACACACAATTCATACATCCACGAGCAGAGCCACGCTTATTTAATCACGAGGTGGGATTTTCCTGCAGAAACGTGCTTGGTTTAGGTGGTTCTAACTGTTCTCACCAAGGCCAAAGGTCCCCAAGGTGCCCCCATTATAGGGACCTCTCAACTCTCAATCCTCGGGTCATGCACGGAACTCCGTGTCGACACCCTTAGATCAAAAGAAGAGAGTTATCACCTTGAGTTGGTGGTTTTCCGACAACGGTAGTAGCCCCGTGTGCCAACTAACCGATCGTATCTGCCACCCACTCCCTATAGGTAATCACTCTTGCCCCCGGGTATAGAGGGACTGTTGTGTGCAATTTATATTTCAAACAATTGCAGAAATAATCATACAGCGAGTTATTTAAAGCCATACAATAAAAACATACGTAAGGGTAAAGGCGTAATTTCAAATCTTTGCTTAGTTTGAATTTATCCGTCACTAAATGGGATCAACTCTCGGACTTCCCCGAGTGGAGTCGCCATCTGTCGCCGAACGTTAATGCGAGCGGTCGCGAAAAGATGGGAGAGACTCGCGTTTTTGTTAAAATTGTGTTCATTGCTTCCGAGGTGCTCAACACTGAACTATCCTCTAATAGAAGCAAGGTTTTCGAAAAGGGGTTCTTTTGGAGTCGCCACCAATGTTTTGACCAGAAACATTGGAAAAGGAAAAAAGGCGTTGATTTTATAAAAAACCAACTTGGCCATTATAACCAGAGTTGCGTAAGGGAGTTAGTTACGTGTGGGGAAGGTGTTAGCACCCCCACAACGCCCCTTTCGGGTTCCCTATGACGGATTTATTCATTAAGTGAAGATTATGAGAAATTACACTTTTACCCTTATTTTATTCATACGAGTATTTAAATATGGCTATCTACATGATTTATCTACATTGCATACCAAAAGCAATAAATAAAGCAGTAAAGAATAAGAGAATTGAGAAAAACCTCCGTAGCAAGCTTTTATATTAAGAATCCGTTACAAGGAGGACGCTTTTCGGCAGTCCTTCGCTCTACAATTGCTCTCCTCTCGACTTACAATATCGACTCGACTAATTTTTCTAGAAGAAATCGAATGCCAGAATAGAAATTCCTTAACTGATTGTTACCTATAATAGGCAATCAGAGGGATCATTCGAGAGAGGGAGAGAAGAAGACAAGTCTCAGAGTTCTCTGGAGTGTCTGGGGTGAGGAATGAGACAAATGAGGCTCCTATTTATAGCATTTTCGCTGCCTGGGACTTTGGGACGGCCGTCCCAAACGTGATTTTTGCGTTGTGCCAATCTGGGACGGCCTTACTGGGTTGGGACGGCCGTCCCAAACGCAATTTTGTGCACGTTGGGACCCCCTGGGGTTTGGGACGGCCGTCCCGAATGTGGGACGCGCGTCCCAACTGCTTAATTGCAGTTGGGACGGCCGTCCCAACCTTGGGATGGTGGTCTCGACCTGTTTTGTCCAGTTTTTGTATTTTGGGACCCCGGGAAGCTTTCCTTGCCGTTTTCGGACATGGATTGGTGCCGATATATGTCCATTGAAGCTTTATCTTCGTGTAGGAAGTCTTCTTGGCCTTCATTTGTAATGTTGGGCGAGCTTTATCTATGTATAGGAAGTCTCCTTTGTGTGGATGAGTGAACTCCGTCTTATTATGAGAGGTCTTCTTTAGTCTTTATCGTGCATATGAGCGAATTCCATGTTGTTGCGGGAGGTTTCCTCAGTTTTTGGGAAGCCAGATGAACTCCATCTTCGGGCGAAGTTCCTCTATCTTTTATTTTGAGAGGCCGGGCAAAATTAGGGGTCTACAGGAACTACAGGTTTTGGTTTATGGTATCCATCTGAAGCTTCTCCTAGTTTAATAGGTTATTCTGATGCTGATTACGGTGGATGTAAAATAGATAGAAAGAGTACTAGTGGAACATGTCATTTGTTAGGATCATCATTAGTGTCTTGGCATTCTAAGAAACAAGCATGTGTTGCTTTATCCACTACTGAAGTTGAATATATTGCAGCTGGTAATTGCTGTGCTCAAATTTTATGGATGAAACAACAATTAGAAGACTATAGTATCTTTCTAAGTGATATTCCATTGATGTGTGATAATATAAGTGCTATAAATCTCACTAAGAATCCAGTAATGCACTTTAGAACTAAGCATATAGAGATTAGACATCACTTCTTAAGAGATCATATTAGCAAAGGAAACTGTAATATTGAATATGTTGATACAAAACATCAATTAGCAGATATTTTTACTAAACCTCTTCCCAAGGATAGATTCTATGATCTTAAAAGAGACTTAGGAATATTAGAAATAGCTTAAATTCTGCTTAATTAAACAGTTTTCGCATGATTGTAATGTTATAATCGATTATGTAGGGTATTAATAGATTATCATGTGTCTAAACCTCAAAAATTTGATGATCTCTCTGGAATAATCGATTATTTGAAGCAATAATCGATTATCTGCACCTAAATATCCAAAATCTGAAGTTTCTCTCTGGAATAATCGATTATTTCAAGAAATAATTGATTATCTACTGATTTAATCGATTAACAGAGTGATTTAATCGATTAACTGGGTCTGTTGCTGGTTTAATCGATTATTTCAAGTTTTAATCGATTAAACTAGGTAGTTTTCATGAACTAGTCATTTTCAACGGCTCTTTTGGCTCCTCTTCACTCCCAAATGACTGTTTATGACCGTTGCACATGTTGTTTATATATAGGAAGCCTTTATTACACTTCTCCACACCTCAAACTCTTGAATAGAAGCATTCTAGCATCATTCAAGTCTTCTTGTCTTCTCCTAACCTCACTTGTCTTCCAAAACTCTCTTGTTTTTCTTCTAATCCTAAAATGGCCTCATCTTCTCGTGCTAAAATTCCCACAAGAAGAAGATCTGCTCCTGCCTCTCATCCCCGTCCAAATTCTATTGAAGGATGGATCTCAGATGATGAGGGTAGACAAGAGTTTCTCACCTTCTAGAAGGAAAGAGGTATTATTACTCCAAAATTCATTATTGGTGATCAATTCATCAATAAGGGATTTAATTTCCGAATCTTCTTGAAATTCAAGGTGTCCTCCCTTTTATCCAAATGCAAGGTACATACTACCCTGATTTAGTTAGGGTATTTTATTCACATTTCAAATTTAGAGATCAAGTAGCCACTTCTCGTGTCAAGGGTGTGACTATCATTCTTGATGACGATATATGGGAAAACGTTACACATTTTAATGTAAGAGATGATGCTATTAATATTTTTGTGGAGATAAACGATTTTGACAGAATTATGGCTTACCATTCTTTTCTCCGTAACCCCTCCATGGAGATTGAGTGTCTTCTTCTGGCCGGCCCATTAAAGAAGGAGGAACGCCTGCTACTACATCTACTTGTCTGGATTTTATGTCGCCGGGCAACCAACCATGCCCAATGCTCATCCATAGATCTTCGCATTATTCATGCAATCATGAATAATGAGCCAATCGATTGGGGCAGCCTTGTCACAATGACCATGCTGAAGGCTAAACGTCATCCTACTTTTAAAATTCCCTATGCTCTTCTTATCTCTCGCATTTTAGAGTACAAAGGAGTGAATGTTGAAGGGGAACAAAAGGTAAGAACCACAAATTCAAATCGAATGCTTAATAGCATGCTAACTCAACTTCAAATGGTGCGTGTCAATAATATTTATGTTCACAAAGACGACGTTCCCAACATGGCTGCAAATGCTGAAGATTCTGACGAAGAGAGGCCTCCTGCTGCTAAGTTTCCCTCTGAACATATTCATAATGCTGGAACAACTTCTGCCCCTCCTGAATCCCATCAATCTATGGAAGAGATGTTGTTTGATATGAATCAGAGAATGCAGACATTTTTCACCCTCTCTGAAGTACGACATGAGGAAATCATTCACCGTATCTCCGATGTAGATGATAGGGTCTGTAACCTAGAGGATAGGTTTGATGCTCAGTTCAATAGCGATGCAAGTGAAGAGTTTTAATCTCTTCCACATATCTCTTTGTTTGTAATGATGTTACTTTATGAAATAAAATTTATAAATTATGCATCTATTGAGGGGGAGTTATTTATAAATTATGCATCTATTGAGGGGGAGCTTTCAATTTTTTGATCATAATCAAAATAGGGGGAGAAATTTATTTAAAGCCTCTTATGTTTATTAAATTTAAATATTATCTGGTATGTTTAATGTTTTTGTTAGTGTGACAGATAAAACAGGTTATTAGACAGGGCTTTAAAGGAAATTTTGATCATCATCAAAAAGGGGGAAATTGTTGAAACATACAAGGATATGAATGTTGAACTTACATGGATATGAAGCTTGTTGATTTTGATGATGATTCAAGAACAAAGGACTTAGAGATTTGAAAACTTGTATTCTTGTGTAATAACTCTATTTTTATGATTTTGAGTCTGTAATATTAGAGTCCAAGATAGCCAACACATACTCTACTCTTTAAAGGCTTCAAAAACTCATTTTTATCAAAAACATACTGGATTAATCGATTAAATGGCAGGATAATCGATTATTACAGAAAGAAAAACCATTTTAAGCATATGCTCTCTGGAATAATCGATTAAACCATCTGTTAATTGATTAAACCAGCTGTTAATCGATTAAATGCCCAATTAATCGATTAAACTGCGTGGATTTGGGTTCCAGGTGAATTTGGCTTTGTAATAATCGATTAACACTCAAGATAATTGATTATTTCAGTCAAATATGTTTTGAATTTCAAAATTGGACCAAGTTTCGAAAACCCTATTCCCAATTCCTCTGGTTTCGAAAATCCCCAATACCCAAACCCTAATTCTTCTACTTAAGGCTCTCTGCAAATTCAACAACCGTTTTCAAACAAAAGTTGAGAGTTGTGACTGCTAGAGAACTGTTTATTGGAGGAAAAAGGGGCTTTTGGAACCTAGTGTGGGCTAGAAGCGATAAGAATCACTAAGTGGGTTTTCTTGGTGGATTCTGTGTTGTGTCGTCTCTAGGGAAAGTTGTTCTTCATCTCTTGTGTGACTCAAGAGAGGTGTTTTCGTTACCTTATCTTTTCAATTGTTATCTATTTGTACAACTGTGATTATAGTGACAGCGTTAATCCTCTGTTTGAGTGATTAGCAACTGGATGTAGGGTCTTTTGATCCGAACTAGTAATAATCATCTGTGTAAGACTCTATCCTTGCTCTATTTACTTTACACAACAATTTAATTGGTGAAATTTGGGAAAATTTTTAAAACCCTAAGTTTTGTTAAGAAACCAATTCAACCCCCCCTCTTGGTTTTTGTCCTGATACGCAAACATTCTGCTGCGCGATTCTAACAAATCAGTCATAGAATCTTGATGTTTAGAGGCAATAACATATACAAATTTAGAACAAACATCATAGAGACGTTGAGTATCATTGGTGTATAATAACTTGGCATGTTCCCAGATTTTGGCACATGTTTCGTAGGAATGAAAAATTTGTTTTAACAAAGGATCAAGAGTACCCTTGAGAACCACACATAATTGAGCATCAATGGTGTCCCAACGGTCTTCCTCACCAGGAGTGAGTGTAGGTGCTTTTGGGGCAAGATGATCAAGATACTTCAGAATCTTAAGCCATAATCTAACGTCTAATGACCATGTGGCATATTTAAGGCTAGTTAACTTGTCAATGGATAAGTGCACATTAACATAGTTAGTGTAGATGGAAGGATCAAACGCAGTACTGACAGAATTAGAAGTACTAGAAGGAGTGGAAGAAGTCATAAAGGGCGGAGGCGACAGTGACAACAGCGTGAACCAGTACACCAGGTAAGTTTCCAGGAAAGAGAGGTGGGTCACTAATGGAAACGCTTCAATACCAAGTCTTTCCTTTTCAGAACCTTCCTAGACATGCACTTTCACACTACTAAATAATATCCAATAACAAAAAAAACTCTTTTCTGATGTGGAAGATCAGTTTAACCGACAGCGATAGCGGTGGTGGTGGCGGCTCCAACAGTGGTCAAAGATGAAAAAAATTTCAAAATAACCTTAAGCTCTAGATACCATGTTGAATATAGAAAAAATAGAGTTTGAGATTAATCTCCCTTGTGAATAAATTACACATAGGGTAATCTATTTATAATAGAGAGATACAACTAAAAGAGTAACTGAAAGTAACAGAATAAACAGAAGATATTGCTTGATATTGTGGTTAACAATTCTAACAATATCTTAACAATATCAAATAATATCTAAACAATATCTAACATATATAAAAAAACCCTAATCTTAATCTTAATCTAGGTTAGGCTAAACTGGTCCACAAAACACATCAAGTTGACTTCAGTGCAGGTCTGTGAACTTCAAACACGTGCAGTATTTTCAATACTTATCCAAAATTAAACAATTACAGTCTCCTTTGAAATAATTTTGAGTTAGCTTTAAAACGCCACTACTTCTACTATTTTCGGAGGTCTAATGAATCCAGAAGACTTAAATTACTGAAACATGTCTATTGGGCCAACCTAGTGCGCTTAACCCGTTTTGGTTAATTTATGTAAAATTCAATTTAGCTTCGAATTGAATGGTTCTAGATCCTCTGGAAAGCTTAATGTGTCTAGTTTATAATGCTTCTAGAATCATCATTTTTGGAGCTTTGTAGAAAAAATGATACATAAAATAGTGAATTAATGTTAGTATTAGTATAAAATAAAATATGACATCTGACTCAATCTTCCAAGCCCAAAATTACTTTAAATTGTCCTAAAAATAATAATGAGCAAAAATTAGATAAAATAGATCCAAATTAATTAAAATCTGAATTATTAACCTAATGAAGCCCAATTAATAAAAATTCACTAATAATAGGAAGTTAAGCCCAAAACACTAATTAAAATAAGTATAAAAAGGTAAGAAAATAAGAGAATATAATGACTCATCAAATAACTCCACACTTAGCCTTTTGCACTCCTGGGCAAAATTAAGAAGCAAAGCAAGGAAAAAAAGTCCAAAAACATTAAATAAAATCATGCAAAGTATAGAAACAAAAACAAAGACAAAAACAACAACAAACAAAAACATAAACAGAATTACATACACTTTAATGAAACCTAGAAAATGAAAGGAATAGACAACCTCCAACACTGCAAGAGTAAAAAAAAACAGACATCTATGGACATCATCCAAACAATTCAAAACATGTCAAGAAAATCAATCTGCTCAAGAGGTGAATGAAAAGTAAAAAAATCTCACAAGATATGCACTTCAATCCTCACACAACACCCAAGCCCAAACATCTTTCTCTCTTTTTTTCTACTATTTTTTTTTCATTTGTTTCCTTTTTCATTCTTCTTTTTTTTTTCAATTTTTTTTAAAACCTCAAAGATAAAAGAAAACGAGATAGTCACTCATATATACACAAATGAAGAATCCAAGAACTAACACAACTAGGTACAACCCCCCACTATTTGAGCACCCATTCCCAAAACAATTCCAAAGCTCCAAAATTTCCTAAGGTAGGGTAATCATGGTTTTTCAGGCTAAGGGCTTGTAATGAGCTATAAAACAATGAAAAAGGGTCATCGGCTCAAAGGGACTATCAAAGGGAATGATTCAAGGTAGGCTCATTTGGCTAGAAGCTTATAAGAACAAAAATGTCTAAATCATCTCCAACATGCATGTGAATCAAGAAGCATAAAAAAGAGTCAAGCCAAGGCCACTGTGAAAGCAATCAATAGACATAACACACAAGAAAGAAAGAATAGAGAGTGGCTCAAAATCTCACACAGGTAAATCATCACTCCCAAATCAACCTCTCAAACATCAAAATCAACTTGACATGCAAAGAAGAACAATGATTTCAATCCATAGAATATCAAGAAACTCATATCCAAGAATGAAGTAAGTGTCTACTACCTATACAAAACCCAAAAATCAAAGAAAAATATGCAAAACTATACACAATACATAGAATATAAACCTACAATCTTACATCTCCCACCCCAAACTTAAATCAGACATTTTCCTCAATGTAAACACAATCATATCCACTAAACAAATAGGACAAGCAAGATAAAAGAGTGGAAGGGGAAAGAAAAACTCCCTAAACATGGTGGGTCCCAGATCTATCTCCTCAGATGGTACAGGTGTTGAGGCTATCAAGTAGCAACTTTGTTTAGCTAAAACAAACAAAGTCTTCCTGAGCATGGTGGGTCCTAGATCTATCTCCTCAGATGGTATAGGTGTTGAGGCCATCAAGTGGCAACTTTGTTCAGCTAAAACAAAGAAAGTCTTCTTCTTCATTAAGCTAGAAAGAGGCAATATCACCTTCTTTTTCACCTCATCAAGGATGGTAGGATTCATCTTTCGTTGGGGCTTCCTCACAGGTCTGCAATCATCTTCTAGCAAGATTTTGTGCATGAAAATAGCAGGGTTGATCCTAGTGAGGACATCTAAGGACCAACCGAATGCTTTCTTGCGCTCTTTTAACATCTTCAACAATCTTCCTTCTTGATTACGGAGGAGATCACTAGATATGGTCACAGGTAGCTTTTCAGACTCCTCTAACTAAGCAGACTTTGAATGGGATGGAAGTGGTTTCAGATCTAACTCCTCTGGTTTCTACTATGGTGTACTTACTTCACTTGCTTTAGCAACTGTCTGCGCTCCTACTGTTGAACTGTAAACCCCTAATTTTGCCCAGCCTCTCAATAAAGACCAGAAGACTTTCTCTCTGAAGGTGGGTAAAGCTTCGGTGGACGTCTATCGACATCAACTGGCTTCCGTCTGAAGAAAGGAAAGCTTCCCTGGAGTCCCAGAACACAAAATCTGACCAGAACACTCGAGACAGTCATACCAAGAGCGAGACAGCCATCCCAAACAGGCTGAGACGCACGTCCCAGATGTGAGACGCTCGTCCCAACCCAAAAACAGCTTGAGACGGCCGTCCCAAGAATTTTGGACCGCGGTCCCTGTTTTCTTGGCCTGAGATGGCCGTCCTGAGTTTGCTGGCTGGAAAAACTATAAATAGGGACCTTAGGTGACGTTTTTTCACACACCTCGCTCTTCTCTTCTCTCCCTCTTTCGAATGATCTCTCTGATTGCCTATAAGGTAACAATCAGTTAAGGAAGTATCTTCTGGCATTCGATTCTTCTTAAATTTTTTATAGTGTCGGTCCCGTATTCGGGGAGGAGAGTCTGTGTAGTGTGGGGGGATTGCCAAAACGCATCCTCACAGTTGAAGAGTTGTAATAAAAGCTTTCTACGGGGTTCTTTTCACTTCTCTTCTCTTTTATTGCTTTATTTACTGCTTTATGTATGCAATAGAAAATAGAATCATGTAGATAGCCATTTTTAATATTTTGTAATAAAATAGGGTAATAGTGTAATTTCTCTTAATCTTTACTTTATGAATTAATCCGTCATAGGGAACCCGGAAGGGGCGTCGTGGGGGTGCTAACACCTTCCCCACGCGTAACTAACTCCCTTACCTAACTCTGGTTATAATGACCAAGTTTAGTTTTTCTTAAAATCAATGCCTTTTTATCCTTTTCCAATGTTTATGGTCAAAACATTGGTGGCAACTCCATAAGAACCTTTTTGCGAAAACCTTGCTTTTATTAGAGGATAGTTCAATTGTTAAGCACCTCGGAAGCAATGATCATATTTTATAAACAAAACGCGAGTCTAAACCATCTTTTCGCGACCGCTCACATAAATGTTCAAGATGTCCATAGACGTCGAAACGGACGACGGCGACAAATGGCGACTCCGCTGGGGAAGCTAGAGACTTAATCCTATTTAGTGACGGATAAATCCAAACTAAGTAAAGATTTGAAATTACGCCTTTACCCTCTTTTGTATGCTTTATTGTATGACTTTAGTAACTACTGTATGACTATTTTCTGCAAATTGTCTGAAATACAAATTGTACACAAAAACCCTTGCACACTACAGTCCCTCTATACTCGGGGGCAAGAGTGAATATCTATAGGGAGTGGGTGGCAGATACGACCGGCTTGTTGGCACATGGGGCTACAACCGTTGTCGGAAAACCACAAACTCCAGGTGATAACTCTCTTCTTTTGGTCCAAGGATGTCGACACGGAGTTCCGTGCATGATCCGAAGACTGAGAGATTGAGAGGTCCCTATAATGGGGGCACCTTGGGGACCTTTGGCCTTGGTGAGAACAGTTTAGAACTTGCTAAACCAAGCACGTTTCTGCAGGAAAACCCTACCTCATGATTAAATAAGCGTGGCTCTGCTCTTGGATGAGTGAATTGTGTGTGCATTTGTTTGCTGCATTTGTATTGATGCATTGGCATAGGGTAATCATACAACAGACAAAAAATAACAAAAATTATGAAAACCATGAAAATGATAAGAATAAACCAACTTTATCTCGGACAGTCTTCATTTAAGCTAGCCTGATTTCAGGTTCTTTGCAAGCTAAGTAGCCACATTGACTAACAGAAGAGATAAAGAATAAACAATAATAAGAGGAGAAAATAGGACTCTCTTCATCAAAACCCATAAACATCCATATAGATAGTTTTCTTTTCAAGAAAGAAAAACCAAGCACTATCATGTATCATACTAAGAATAAAACATGATAATACTTAGAAAAACAAACACCTGCATGCATGCATTTACAAAGACTCATCCTCATATCATGCATTTTTATTTCTTTTAGGTAATGGAGGGATCCAGTAATAGACAGTTAAAGAAAGTGGAAATACTTTTATGTCGTGTAGAGAAGCTAAGATAGTTGTGCTCGTATATGCCGCCGGAGGTCAGTGCTAATTTTGAGAAATCTTATGGAAGGATTCTTGACCTCCTGAAAATTAGCTTCGATCCTATCTTTGTTAGAGCATTGGTCCACTTTTGGAATCCCAATCTACATTGCTTTGAGTTTTCACAATTTGACTTAGTACTAACCTTAGAAGAATACGAACTCATGGTTAGGTGGCCTTAGTCAGTCAGGGTCTACGTCTGCTTAGGAGTGTATGTTTCCGTGAGTAAGGTTGCTACTATTATACAATTGCCATCTCATCAACCCATCCTAGAGGGAAAAGGGAACATCTGAGGTTGGAAAATATCAATAATAGAAGACCACTTAACCTTTTTGGCTGAAAAGAAAGACTGGTCTACATTTAACAAAACTCTAGCATTGACAATGTTTGGAATCATATTATTCCCATTTCATGTGAACGTTGTGGATCATGCTGCAATAGATGCATTCTTCGCCTGGGATGTATACTCTAAGAATCCTATACCTGCAATTCTTGTTGATACCCTACTCTCAGTAGATTTTTGTTGACAGAAACAGGGGAAAACACTTAGATGTTGCTCTTCATTACTATATGTATGGGGCATTACTCACTTCTACACTTCAAGCTACATGGGCGTATTCCCTGATCCTTTAAGGAATTTTTTAAAAATCCCTCTTCAACATCATCAAGCTCTAGAATGGAAAACTGAGTTGGAAAATTGGAAAATAGAACATGTATCATGGGTTTGCCCTTGGTTTCGACCTGGCTATATTCTTATACGATGTGGAGATTACCTGAGCATACCATTGCTGGGCCTTAGGGGTTGCATAGGTTACTCTCCCAAAATAGCTATGAGGCAACTCATGAGGACCCAAACTGCGCCAACACAAGAAGAGCTCAGAGGGCTGTGTCTATGCCATTACTCCCATAACTTTGAAGAAGTATCTGCTGTCTGGAAAGCATGGGAAAAACCAGTCTATATGGGAGATAAAGAACTCGGAAAGGTTCAGGTGTCTAATTCCCACGAATATGAGGAGTGGAGGAAAAGTAGAAGGATACCACAACCATCTGCTACATTCACTACCACATTAGTTAATGAAGAGCTACAATTGTAGGTCAATGCCTTAAATAAAATGGTAGAAGTAATGGAAGCTCAGTGAAAGGCTTTTTAAGAAAAAGAGCAAGAATCAACCCTTATCATAGATGGTTTAAAAAGGCAATGTAAAAAGAAGGATCAAGAGATAGAGCGCCTTAAGAATGATTGTGCTGATTATCAAGAAGAGACTAAACAAGCGTTGAAAATTCTGAGGCTTGAACAAGATAGTCTATTCTGGGACATGAATGATGAAATAACACATCTTGAAAGCACGCTTGTAGAACAGGAAAAAATGATCAAGTTAATACAAGATGACCTAACAGAAACTTGGTCAGAAGCACAAAAGTGGTGGGAAACCGCTGAAAGATATAGAGAAAACCTGGATGAGCTACATGATAAAGAGAGAGATGGTTTAGCTCAATACGGTCAACTCCTTCGTGAAAGAGACCAAGTAATAGAAAGGTCTGATGAACAACAAGCCTTGATCGTTCATCAAGAAGAAAAGATAAAAGAGGCTCATCGATATAGTGAAGATATGAGCCAGGCAGTGCATGAACAAGTTAAAGCACTCAGAAATCATGTGCGAGTAGCTAAAGATGAATTATGAAGAAAGCCTAACTTACCTGTGGGTTTCTTCAAGCTTCTCCGTTTTTGTCAAAACTTACTTCAAAGCATTGTATAGATGGATGTACACTTTCTAGATGAAATAAACAAGGATTATCCTTAATTTCATTACTCCAACTGTCTATTGCATCCATAAGTTGCATACATTCATACATCCCTCCTCATTTTAATAATAAAGATAATACAAAGAAATGATTAATTGATGTGCTTTCCACAAATCAGAATAAATGGAAAAGAAGCCTTTCGTCATCAAAGTTTCCCCAATGGTCGATCTACCCAAAGATGATAATAAACAAGCACCGTTGGTCATTCAAATTGATAAGAGGGAAGGGGAAATAACACCTTTGCATTTATTCATGCCTCGTCCTTTCCCTTATGCATCAAATAAAGTTGTACCTTGGAGATACGCAGAAGAACCACTAGTTAATAAAGATATCTCCAACATAGTCGATATTGGGGGCATGACTAGAAGTGGAAGAATTTATTCCCCTAAGGAATTACCAAATAATATTCCTAAAGATAAAGGAAAAAATAAAACTGAAGAGGAAAAATAATCCAAGGAGGAGACAGGAGAGTTACTCCAGTATATAAGACAAAGTGAGTACTCCATCATTGATCAACTTAATCGCACTCCTGCAAAGATAACTTTGTTATCACTTATAATGAGTTCGGAGCCGCATCGAAACGCACTGTTAAAGGTTTTGAATGAATCATTCGTTACGCATGCAATATCCCAAGATAAGTTTGAAGGAATCATTGGTAACATTACAACCAATGATCATCTTACCTTCACAAATGAAGAACTCCCTTTAGAATGGTCAAACCATAACAAGCCCTTGCATATTTTGGTTAAATGCAAGGAATATCTCATTTCCAAAGTTCTTTTGGATAATGGGTAATCCTTAAACGTTATGCCTAAATGCACACTTGACAAGTTAACAGTGCAAGGAACCCACATGCGCCCAAGTAACACAATTGCTCGAGCCTTTGATGGATCAAGACGTGAAGTAGTAGGGGAGATTAGTCTACCGCTCCAAATTGGCCCTACTATTTTCAACGTAGACTTCCATGTGATGGATATCACTCCAGCATATAGTTGTCTCCTTGGTAGACCTTGGATTCATAGCGCTAAGGCAATACCTTCAACGCTCCACCAGAAAGTTAAATTTATGATAAATGATAAACTTATCACGGTTCAAGCTGAAGAAGATATTTTGATTAGCAAACCGTCTGTCCAACCATATGTGGATGCAGCTGAAGAGGCTCTTGAAACATATTTTCAAGCGCTCGAAATCGCCAACATAGAAAGACTTCCCAGTAATACAAAAGGGGCCCATATGATGAAAAGATATGGATATTCCTAAAAAGTCCGCTAGGTATTCCTAAAAATAATACAAAGGGGAACCTAGACAAAAGTTAGGACATGGAACAACATCCTAGACTGAAAACCCGAAAGGGCAGGCTAGGAAAGTTAATCAATCACAAATAGGAGCCATAAAGCAATGAATAAAGATGCCAAATCATAAGAACAAAACGTTTGTCTAAACTAGCCTAAAACACCGACCAACCCTGGCTAGCCAATCTTACAGAAACTACTATTACAAAAAATCCTACTAAAACACAAGCCCTTGTTATAAATCCATTTTCTTTCTCTTCTCTTGACCATTTCACTATAAAGCATTCAAGTAATAAAGGGGGAATGTGGAAACATAGTGATCAATAGGAGGATTGAAATCCCTAAGGAAAGGAAGAGGGGTATTGACATGGCAGTTGCTCTACGTCCAAAAGATTACTCTGCGGTTATAGTAAGAAAATCTGATACAGCAAATCAGTACAGTTAAGCATGTTGATCGAAAAACATGATGACAAAGAGGTACTACACCAAGAGCGCGCCCGAAGTCAAAGCACATCAATTAATTCTTTTGAAATATTAATTGAAATAGATCATAGGAAGCATATCATAAAACATTACATGCATTAAAACATTAATGAATTGAGTCCTATCTTCTTTCTCATCAAAAACATAAAAAAGACACTTAAAAAGTTCAAGACAGTTGTCCCAAAGGTTGAGACGACCGTCCTAATTGAAAAATTCAAGTGAGATGCACGTCCCACATCTGAGACGCACGTCTCAAGCCAAATTTTTGAATGGGATAGCCGTCCCAACTCTCAGATGGCCGTCCCAAGGTTTCCGTTGGTCTAAGACGGCCATCCCGACCTTCCAAACCTCTCCTATAAATATGGGGTACGGATCCTTGCATTTGCATCCCATTCCAAGCATTCCATCTTGTTTCCCTCCCCTTTCTACGCATTTCTAGCATTCTTGAGTGAGTTAGGCACAAAATGGAGCATGCAGAGTCTTCATCTACGAGGAAACGCACCCGGGTCTCTACTAGAGAAGCTCCCATCATTAACACTCAGCTGGCAAAGTCACATCAATTGAGGCTGGCAAACATCCAACAGCATTCCTGGTACTCTATGCTATGCCTGGATTTTGAAATCTTAACTACCTTTGGTTAGGATCAAGATGTTAGAAAATATATCCAAAACATAGGATGGGATTTTCTACTCCATGAGCCACCCTCTCGAATTCACCGCACCACCACTCTGGTATTCCTTGCCTCTGTCACTATGGTGGAGATGCCGTCTATGATCCCCGGAGTGCCCCCTACTCAAGTTGTCTCATACTGGATGGATGGGGCATACCGGACCACCATGCTAGATGATTTCAACGTCATAATGGGTTTCTGCCAGCAAGCAAGTATAAGGACACCAGAATATAGGTCCGCATACTATGAGAAACCCACTGCTCTCACTACCAGCAATATGTGGGAGGCCATCACTGGGACGCAACGCCTGTTGTCGCATCTGAAGGGCGCGACTTTTCTTCCTCCGCTTCGCATATGCCACAAATTGCTGGTTGGGACCATACATAGCGGAAGGAAAGCCAAGGAAAGGTGACATTGACTGATCTCTTTATTATCTACTGCATGCATTAGGGGCATCGATGTAACCTAAGCTACACCTTCTTGAAAGCCTTAAAGGATTTTGGAACTTGCGGCCCAGTAGGAGCCATCATGATGGCTCCCTTCCTCACTCCTTTAGCCAAATATTGGGGATGTTCTGACGGAGAAGATATCCCGGTGAGCCTCCAACCAGAACCAATTAATGGGGCAATGCTGGCCCACATGAACATCCTTAGTCGACAAGGGTCCGGGTTCGTCTTACACCCTATGATCTCAATTTCGTTAGATATCCATGATTTCGGTATACCACAGGATATCCCCACGACTTTGGAATCCCAGTAGCAATCATACGATCAAGACTTCACTGGCTTATACCGACGTATGGACGACGAGCACGCTTACATGGAAGGACAATTCCAGTTCTTACGCCAACAATTCAGCCAGCTGAATATGAGGCAAGAAAGGATGGACCACCAAATAGAAAATTTGGTCCAGACCCAGGCAACATCCCTTCACCAGCACCATCATCCCACTCCAGCCCAGAAGTTGATGACTAGGATGTTTCTAGATATTTTCTGTTAGCTAGAATGCTTGAATGTACCATCCCCAAAAAAAAAAGTAATAAATAAAAAGTTGTTATTTATGTTTACCCTCAAAAAGCCCACGTGTATAAAAATAAATAATAAAATAAAAAGGCACACATGATATCTTAAAAAGCCAGATTTCAAATAACTCGCAAGAAAAATTAAAATTGCGAAAGGGAAGGCGAAATCAAACCACTCCAGCAAAATAAGGAGCTTTAGAAAATTCAAAAGCTCCGACCACCTTCCACTCAATAAAAGGAAGCCATCAACATAGAAAAGCCAATGGAAAGGCTTGATCATCCCCAAGCGGATCCTTGCATACTCCAGAAGCAAAACAAAAATATTACCTCACGGCTCAGCTTCATCACCACATGAGTCATCGAGCACATTCATCCGAAGTCTTTGCTACATCTCCAAAGGAGAATAAGGACTACACAAAGATCGATAAAAGAAAATACGGAGTCAAAATTTCCATATCCCCAAGGGATCAACGAAAAAGAAAGAAAAGAAAACCTTTCACCCCAGCAGAGGACCAAAAAGAAAAGCCCACAACAGAAAAAGGCCGAATAAAAAACCCCAAGAGGAGCATCTCAGAAAAATCTACAAAAAGAGGAAAACAAGAAAATTCCCATCCTCCAATTCAATAAGAACTTCACAAAGCCAGGAGCCAAGACTCCATCATCAAAAAATCAAATCAAAGTTGGATCCCCAGGAAGCTAACAGACTCCTTGGTGGATTGCCAAAAAAGGAAAAAAGAAGAAAATCTTTCATCCCTAGCGGATACTCAAAAAGAAGAAAATGTTAGAATCGCGCAGCGGAATGTTCGCGTTGTCGGACAAAAACCAAGAGGGGGAGTGAATTGGTTTCTTAACAAAAATTAGGTTTTAAAAATTTTCCCCAAAATTTACCGATTAAAATGCTGTGTAAACGTAAATAGAATAGAGATAGAGTCTTACACAGGAGATTTATACTGGCTCAGATCAAAAGACCCTACGTCCAGTTGCTAATCACTCAAACAGAGAATTAACGCTGTCACTATAATCAAAGTTGTTACAAACAGATAACAATTGAAAAGATAAAGTAAAGAAAACACCTCTCTTGAAACCCACAAGAGATGAAGAACAACTTTCTCTAGAGACGGCACAACACACAATCCACTAAGAACTCCACTTAGTGATTCTTATCGCTTCTAGCCCACACCAGGTTCCAAAAGCCCCTTTTTCCTCCAACAAATAGTTCTCTGGCACTCACAACACTTAACTTTTGTTTGAAAAAGGTTGTTCTCTTTTTCTGAGAACCTTAGAGAACCTTAAGTAGAGAAAT
Source organism: Sphenostylis stenocarpa (assembly GCA_963425845.1). NCBI lineage: Eukaryota > Viridiplantae > Streptophyta > Magnoliopsida > Fabales > Fabaceae > Sphenostylis > Sphenostylis stenocarpa. The sequence continues at coordinate 48,549,161 of OY731404.1, read as the reverse complement.
TAGGGTTTGGGAATTGGGATTTTCGGAACTAGGAGTATTGGGATTAGGGTTTTCGAAAATAGGTTTAATTTGAAGTTGAAAATCAAAATCGATCTGAAATAATCGATTAAATGAAGTGTTAATCGATTATTACGGAGCCAAAATCAACAGAACCCCAAAACTCTCTGTTTTAATCGATTAAAAGCCCTATTAATCGATTAACAGGCCTGTTAATCAATTAACAGGCCTGTTAATCGATTAACAGGTGTGTTAATCGATTATTACAGTGAACAATTATAGAAAATGGTTTTTCTCACTGTAATAATCGATTATCTGATGATTTAATCGATTAAACCCGAGGCTAACTGATAAATATGAGTTTTTGAAGCTTCTAAAGAGTAGATTATGTACCGACTATCTTAGACTCTAATATTACAGACTCAAACTCATCAAAACAGAGTTATTACACAATCACATACGTCTTCAACTCTCTTAGTTCTTTGTTCTTGAATCATCATCAAAATCAACAAGCTTCATGTCCATGTAAGTTCAACATCAAGTCCTTCTATGTTCAACAGAAAAAGCTTGCGTGCATAAAAGAAATTAAAAAGTAAAAAGGCGCACACATTATCCAAAAGAAAGAAGCCAAATTTCAAAATCGCAGAAAAAAGAGATAAAACGCGAGAAAAAGGCGAAAATTAAATAATTAGAAAACCCATTCCCCAGCGGAATAAGAGCATCGGCAAAGCCAGCTCAAACTAACAGCATCCAACAAGGAGTCAAAAACTCCATTCCCCCCCACGGGGCAAATCAAAATAGATCTCCGGGAAGGAAATCAATTCCCCCGTTGTTCAGGGAATATATTGCCCACTGTTTCCCCAATTAAGCTTGGTGTCTCCTGAAGTTGAGGGAAAACATGAGTGGGATGATATACGAAGGTGCATATCCCACATACATATTGTTGATGTTGAAATGTGTGCTGGTTTATGACCGATTGTTGTACCATAGATGTTAGCTCATCCAATTTCCTTTCAAGGTTCATATCCTCAAAATCACTTGTTTATTAGAATAGCAACGTTAGACCATGAACAAGTACACCAGGTAGGTTCCCAGGAAAGAGAGGTGGGTCACTAATGGACGCGCTTAAGTACCAAGTCTTTCCTAGCCAAAAACCTCCTAGACATGCACTCTCACACTACCAAGCTATATCCAAAATTTCCTATGAGAATGGTTTTCAAGAATTTTCTTGCAAGGATAACTTATCAAAAATTTCTTGCAAGAATGGTTAGGGAGCACACAAGAACAAATTATAATATATTTTTTATTTTTTTAATTAAAGCTAGAAAAACAAATTAGAAAAAAAATTGAATTTTGAATTATTTTTTATAAAGCTAAAAAAAATTTGAATTTTTTTTAAAAGAGTTTTTGAAAGAACCCAACAGTGGGTTATCAAAATAGCATTAAGAGAAGTAAGAATGTAAAATAAAATATTCAAATAACTGAAACTAAAATAAAATATTCAAATAATTGAAAATAAAATAAAATATTCAAATAACTAAAAATAAAATAAAATATTCAAATAACTAAAAATAAAATAAAATATTCAAATAACGAGAAAATAAAAATAGAAACAAAAAATGAAATATAGAAATAGAAAATAAAAATTGAAACAGAAAATAATAATAGAAAACAAAAAATAAAAACAGAAACGAGAGAATTAAAACAGAAATAGAAAATAAAAATTGAAAGCCTAGACGGAAATCTTGGTCCTCAAGCAACGACGCCAAATTTAATTGATGTCGTACTCGGTCAAATAATTTAAACAAATAAATGTAGTACTAGAAAACTTTCCTAGGTCGTCTCCCAAAGACCACGAATTCCTATCAAAGCTTGTCAATTTTTCGAATTAAAACAAAAATAAAAGGGGGATTTTTCAGATTTAAAATATTAAATGAACTAGAACAAAAACATATTATAAAAATACAGATTAAAAACAAAATTGAATGCAATTGATTTCCTAATTCCAATGCAATGTCACTTATCCTAGGTTACGAAATTAATTTGAAATTAACTAACTAAGCGAAGATAAATCCCAAATTATATTCCAATTCTAAATTAATGAACTAAGCAAATATTAATCCCAAATTAGCTTTAACCCTTATTCAAATATGAAATTAACCAACTAAGCGAAGATTAACCCCAAATTATCTTTATACAATTAATCATTGCATACATCACATAATCTCATCTCTAACACAAAATTAAGCAAATTGTGATATTAGTTTTGGTTTATTAAGCATAAACATATTATAATTCAAGACTAAGATTGAGAGATGAAGAGTTAAGAGAACAAACAAAATAGAAGAACAAAACCTCAAAGATCTACTGCATTCTCCTCATAAAATCAATATAAAGATTTAGCTATCCATAGAAAATCGAAAACGCAGAAGAAGAGACATAATTGAAATTGAAACAAGAATTTGAAATAATGACAGAAGAGTAAACAAACTTGAATACAAAATGTAGAAGACGAAAATGGTGTTCGGAGGATGTGGCTGCATGATGTGTGTCTCCGTGATGTGCCTACGTCATCCTTTATATAAATAACCCTAACCCTTAGTCTTAATATAGGTTTGGGCCCAACTGGTCCACAAAACACATCATAAGTTGGCTTCAGTGCAGGTCCTCGAACTTCAAACACGTGCAGTATCTTCAATACTTATCCAAATTAAACGATTATAGTTTCCTTTGAAATCCTTTTGAGTTAGCTTTAAAAACCCACTGTTTCTACTATTTTTGGAGGTCTAATGAATTCAGAAGACTTAAATTACTGAAGCATGTCCATTGGGCCAGTCTGGTGCACTTAACCCGTTTTGGATAATTTATGTAAAATCCAATTTAGATTCGAATTGAATGGTTCTAGATCCTCTGGAAAGTTGAATGTGTCTAGTTTATAATTCTTCTAGAATCATAATTTTTTGAGCTCTGTAGAAAAAATGATAAATAAAACAGTGAATTAATTTTAGTACCACTATAAAATAAAATATGGCATTTGGCCCAATCTTCCAAGCCCAAAATTGCTTTAAATTGTCCTAAAAATAATAATGAGCAAAAATTATATCAAATAGATCCAAATTAATTAAAATTTGAATTATTGGCCCAATGAAGCCCAATTAATAAAAATTCACTAATAACATAAAGTTAAGACCAAAACACTAATTAAAATAAGTATAGAAAGGTAAGAAAATATGGGAATATAATGACTCATTAGTCAGGTAGGACGGCCATCCCAGGGTACAAGAGAAGTGAGACGAACATCTAGATCTAAGATGACCGTCCCAGGCCCCGAAGGGGGTTGGGACGATCGTCTGGATCTGGGATGGTCGTCCCGACCCTTTGACAAAAACCCTAATTTTTATTTTTCTAAGAAAACCCTCATTTTCTTAAATAGAACCTAGAAAATGTTAGTAGGGGCCTAATGAAGTCTTGACCATCTTCGAAATGGAGGATTTCTGAAACTTATTGTGAGGTTGAGCAAGATTTGAGTCTACAACTGCCCCCCTTCACCTGACTAACTGGTTGTTGGCTAATGTACCAAGAGAGTGACTGGCGGGTGAAGGAGTTAACCCTCTTGCCAGGTCGTCCTTCAGATGCTCCTCTGACGCAATAGCTGACCCTCAGGATGATGAATGGTTTACTTGAAGTCTTCAATGTTGACCATGGGGTGTTCACTTTGTCCTCTGGTGATGGGTACAAACCCCCACCTGGTTCGAGTCCCCTTCTAAAAGACTCGTCTTCAGGATGCTCCTTTTTGTGCGGTAGCTGTCCTCGTGGTTGATGAGTACGAACCCCCATCTGGTTTGCAGTCCCCTTTTGTAAGACCAGATGAGTATGAACCCCCATCTGGTTTGCAGTCCCCTTTTGTAAGATTGGATGAGTACCAACCCCCATCTAGTTTGAAGTCCTCTTCTTTGGACTGGCCTCTAGGGTTTTATCTTTAACCTTGTGGTTGATGGGTACGAACCCCCATCGGGTTAGAGTCCTTTTATCTGGACTGGTCCTCAGGATTTTATCTTTAATCCTTTGGTTGATGGGTACAAACCCCCATATGGTTTGAGTCCTCTGTTAAACATACAAGGATATGAAGCTTGAAGATTTTGATGATGATTCAAAGACAAAGGACTTAGAGATTTTGAAAGACTTATAATCATGTGTATTTACTTGTAATAAATTTGTTTTGTCTTTTTGAGTCTGTAAAATTAGAGTCCAAGATAGCCAACACATAGACCATCCTCTAAAACCTCTAAAAACTCATTTTTATCAAAAATACACTGTGATAATCGATTATCACTCAGGATAATCGATTATCCTGCACTGAAAATTATTTTTCTGAAAAGCTCTCTGTGATAATCAATTATCACTTAGGATAATCGATTATCCCAGCCAAATAATCAATTATTCACCCAAATAATCGATTATTCTAGTCCTGTTTTGCTCCTCTGTTCTATTCCCAATTCTTATGTTTTCGAAAATCATCATTTCGCACGAATTTTTGACAATTGGGCTTCATTGGGCCAATATTCAAATTTTAATTAATTTGGATTCAATTTGATATAATTTTTGCTCATTGTATTTTTAGAACAATTCGCAATTTTTAGACTGTAGGCCAAGCTACATTTTTATAATTGGTACTAAAATTAATTCACTGTTTTATTTATCATTTTTTTCTAGACTCAAGTTATGATTCTAGAAAAATTGCTAGACACATTCTAGAACCATTCAATTCGAATCTAAATTAGTTTTACATAAATTTATCAAGGCGGGTTAAGTGCAATGGACGTGCTTCGAGCAAGTCTTCTAGTCATTAGACCTCAAAATGTAGGAGTGGGTTTTCGCTAACTCAAAAAGTCAAAAGAAACTATAATCGTTTAATTTGGATGAGTATTGAAGATGCCGCACGTGTTGAAGGTTCTACACTGAAACAACCTGTTGGTGTTTTGTGGGCTATATTAAAGGGTGGGGTTATTTATATAAAGGATGACGTAGACATCACGAGACATCGTACAACACGTCCTCCGAACACCATTTCGTCTTCTACATTTTGTATTTAGTTTCTTCTGTCATTATTCTTGTTGTTTCAATTTCAATTATGTCTCTTCTTCTGCGTTTTTCGGTACATATGGATAGCTAAATCTTTATATTGATTTTATGAATGCAATTTGTTCTCTTAACTCTTCATCTCTCAATCTTGATCTTAATTTAATATGTTTATGTAATAAACAAAACTATATCTGAACTATAATGGTTACATGTGATGTATGCAATGAT